>CM064523.1:14969970-15133931 GCA_032716605.1 Paralithodes platypus
TCGTCACAGGCAGTTCTGCCTTTGTTTGGTTCTCTTTCATTCACATAACAAAACAAAACACACACGGTTAAAAAACCCTTTCAAGATAAGATGACGAATTTCCTTTCCTGTTTTCTGCTATTATTAGAAACTATTTTATACAGATTAGGAAGGGTATATAGTAGTCAGAGGGTTTATCGAGATATGCGATACGCTTTTTAATTCCCCTCCATCCTTCCTAAGATGTATACTATCGTCTAATGGTAGCCCACAAATAGACTGGCCACCCGCTGCACGATCCTCAAAGGGTTAACAATATTTTCCGCTACAATACTGATGCATACATCCTACAGCCACAGTTTCCCCAACACTAACATCACCTTTAAGGGAGCCCACCCTAGATTTTTTGGCATTTCTCTTTCTTCCTCCCTCTCTTTGGCGTGTAATTCATTCGGCCTCATCCAGCCACCTGTTTTAAAAATGTGATCCCCATCCAAGTTTTTTTTTTGTTTTTTTTTTTTTTTCTATATTCCAACTTACTGTCCTCTCGGGCATAGGCTGAGAGCCTTACCATTCATCGCTTTACAATGAACAGTGAAGCCCGTGAGGTCTTGTTCCAGTCTAGGGAGTGAGACATGTGAAGCACGTAGAGTACAACGAGGACCTGCCATCTTGCCTTCACATGAGGCACGGTGCTCACTCATGGCCCGAAACAACCCCATCTTTGAAATCACCTCGTTCCCGTGCTTCACTGTCTTATCCCCTACACTCGGACTCTCACACTTACACACACACAACGCCACCTGTTGAGCAGATAACTCACCAATATTGTCAAGATGTTATTATATTATAGGTGTCAATATTTTCCTGGCGAACGGTAGCGAGCTAGCATATATATATTTTTGTTTTGACAGCAAGCTAAATTTGTAATTTTTCGATAGAAAAATTTCTCCGGCGAAGCCGGATTTCTCCATACAATGCTGGCTCGCTATCGCTCGCCAGGAACATATAGACAGCTGGATGGGGATAAACGTCTTAAAACAGTTGGCTGAATGGGGCCGAATGGATACAAGCCAGGGAAAGAGAGAAAAGGAGAGAAAGATAAAAAAAAAAAAAACGGTAACCCCCCTTAACGTACACATCATGTACGTAAATCAAGGAGAGCTAGTAAGGGAAGTTTGTAGTTATTTGTTTATTTATTTATATAGAAATATAGAGAGATTTATCTAAATATTATTTGCCTTCCTCATTCTCTATTAAGCTTATCAAAACACCCCCAAGACATCCCTCTTAGCTAAATTTGTACGGGTTTTTTTTTTTCCGGTAGAAAACTGCTACGGCTGAAGGCCGATTCACCCCAAATTACAGGCTCGCTATCGCTCGCAAGGAAAATATTGGCACCTAAGTGGGTCAACAGGCAAGTAAATGAGATGAAAGGTCTTAAAAACGCCAAACTAATGGGGCGAAATGTTAACACTAATGGAGTTAAGCATGATGCAAAAGGGGCTCGAGAAAAAACAAAAAACTTGACGGCCTTAGCGAAGTTGCTGTTGTTCATCCAAGGATCAGTTTGTTTAATTGCAAGCTGTACTATGCTTATCTTATAAACTGACCAGCTTAAACTCATCTTTACACAAATGTATACAACAAGACCAAAAACGCTAAGCCAGAGGATATAGATTACTTATTTGTGTAATAAATAGTTAATTCCCCCATAATATATATATAATTAATTTACCTATACTAGATATAATTGATTATGAGTAACAGTACATAGAATTAGTCTAACACTTGTTGTTGAGGATGGAGTATAGTGCCCACAGGGAATTAACACTAAACAAAATAAGCTAAATACGTCGGAGGTGCCGGTTTCAATGTTGTGTCCACCCAGTCTCCGGTAAGATGTTCATTACTGTAGTAAGTAGCACCTTGCTTCCCGGAAGCCTTCAAATAATAATTGACAACTAAACAGATACATGTAAATAAATAGTTAGGCAATGCGAGTCCATTGTTCATAAGGGCCCTGAACAAATAATTGCTAATATTATAATTCTGACATCTGTCAGTGCAAAACTGGTTGATTGTTAATACCCTACGCGGCTCGCTGGTGTAGTGACTGGCGTCCTTGGACTTCCAACCAGAAGGTCCCAGGATCGCGCCCACGCTCGGCGCATTAAAGGGTTTTCACAAGCACCGAGTCGTTACCGTCCCTCATGAGCAAGGGGATGGGATAGTAATACAAGACCCTAATGGAAATACGCCTAAACGGCCTTATTGGGCTATCCTTAGCTGGCTTAGCATGGGCTAGCTTTAAGAACTATTATTTTTATTATGCGTCGGAGTAGGCATAAAGCACAAACATATGTTTTCACTCCTGTGTGTGTGTGTGTGTGTGTCTGTCTACTTGTTCGTAATATATCACGGAAAGAAGTGAATGAATTGTGATAATACTTGGTCAGTCCCTTCACTAGTCGAAGGCCATTTTTTTCTAAATTGCAGGCTTACTATTGTTCTCCTGGGGGGGGGGGGGAGAAATGATTGAAAATTATATATATTGACAACGAAATAGGGTCTTTAATAGGTCTTATATAATCGCACTATTAGGACGAACGTCTATTAATGCCCAACAAGCGCACGCGCGCATACATACACACACACACAAGCGCGCGCGCCCACGCACACACACACACACACGCGCACGCACGCACACACACGCGCGCGCACGCACAGACACTGTCCTCCCTTCTTGTACCTTTTAAGCAAAATCAACATGCATACTAGATGCAAATGACAGTTTTACCAGTACCTTTAAAAAAAAATCCCAATTTGGAAACTTGATAGGTAATTTATAATAACGATTAATAGTTTATCTATAATTATTCGATATACAGTTTAGATTCAGATTAGCACTGATCTCAAGTTTTCCTTGTAGTGTATTATGACGGAGAAGAAAGGCCAAAA
The DNA here is from genome assembly GCA_032716605.1 of Paralithodes platypus. Classification (NCBI taxonomy): domain Eukaryota; kingdom Metazoa; phylum Arthropoda; class Malacostraca; order Decapoda; family Lithodidae; genus Paralithodes; species Paralithodes platypus. The sequence goes on from CM064523.1 coordinate 14,972,911, forward strand.
TGATTGACATGTATTAAAACAGACATTATACGGATGAAGATGTCGACCTTAGCCGATTGCCATCTATTGAAACACACTATACGGATGAAGATTTCGACCTTAGCCGCTCTAACGATTACGGTCTCTATTAAAATACGCTCTGTATTACTGATGCCTATAAGAACGGATAATGAATGAATGACTTAAAACGTTGATGATCTATTACACTACCGATCCGAACAGTAAGCTATAGCGTTCGGTTAACCAGCCCCAAACTCTGCTCTGTCAACTCATCGGCATATTTAGTATACGATTGTAAGGAAATGACTATGACAAAATGAATAAGAAAATGTTAACTTCAATTTAAATAATACACAACCATATAGCCTAAAGCTGATTTAGCTAAGTATTGGCATATTACACATGTATGAAAAACTGTATTTGGAAAAGAGTTTCCTCAAAGTGATACTGGTATATTTGTAGAGCATATTTAGAAGTAGGTAGATCATATTTTATAGTGAAGTATTGCAATTCCTTATAGGGACGGATCTTATTGGTCCGAGAGAGTAAGTAAGTAACACAGGGATGAATAGGCTATAATGGCTACTCGCTAAGACAAATTAAAATAAGGGTCAATTCCAAATTACTCTAAAGACTATTAGTTTAGGAGGAAGAATATTACTGTTTCGTTTTTCGTTGCATAATATTTTTTCTTCTGCAAATTGAACTGCATGGACTATCAATATATTAATCTTATTTTTATCTACTTATTTATGTATATTTTCCTTGTTTTAACACTATCCTGTTTGGGACATTGTAGAACAGTAGCTTATCCTGTGTATGTTATTTTTGTGAGATATAGTCCAAATGTTTCCCATCCAGTACACACAGGGTGTACTAATAATACTGCAGTTACCGTAGAATAAGTTTCGTGTACTTAAATTTAGCAAGGTTTCCGTACTGATACTACATCCAACTTTAATTTCCATCCAACTAACAAAACCTCAGATCTCTATATTTCAATTCTGGAACTGCATCTCTCCTTCCTTTCCCAACCTCTGTGATTTTTGACTCACGTAACAATTGTTACCGTTCACCACTCAGTATTTCCGCCACGTCATGGACTTCCGCGGTATTGGTCACGGTTATCGCTGGTGTCTGGGTGGGGCCACGAAAACCACTATATAAGCCACCAGCTCACACCTGGCAGTCAGTCACATCCAAGACTTCATCAACATGGCTAAATTTGTGAGTACAACAGGAACTTCTTAACAGTATGAGGAACAGTCTGATATCGCTTGTGGTTGGATTCCACTGGTAGAAATAGTGTATATTAGTTTATTATTCCGAACAAATTTCATACTGTAATGTCGTAAACTATATACATATATATATATATATATATATATATATATATATATATATATATATATATATTATTTTATTTTATTTTTGTATTTATTTATTTATTTATTTTTTTTGCAGGTATTCATTGTGTTGTCAGTTCTGGCCTTCGTGGCCCTCGCCCTGGCCAGCCCCGAGCCTGAACCCGGCTACAGTGGATATGGTGGCGGTTATGGTGGAGGATATGGCGGAGGATATGGCGGCTATGGAGGATATGGCGGCGGTTATGGTGGAAGATATGGCGGCTATGGAGGATATGGTGGCGGTTACGGCAGAGGATATGGTGGATATGGTGGTGGCTATGGCTATGGTCGCTAAGGTAAATTTACAAAGCAAAGACAGATGATTATTGTAATAGTACAATTTAATGCAAACATACTGTAGTACTGCTTAACTCAAAAATGGCAGGCGTAAGGATAAAATAATAAACTTATTAATACTGTCTTTTTCCTTTTCAGATAACAGCTGTGGAAGCCGGGATGACCCGGAACAAACTAACACCCATATATTTAAATAAATAATTTGACATAAAATGTGTGTTCTATTCCTTTATAAAAGTGTATTTTTAACTATGTTTAATTGTGGAATTGCAAACAATAAACAAGTCAAATTAAAAAGTCTTCCATAAAGAGGAGGAAGCATACAATTACTGTACCGTTGATTTGTTGTTTTGTTTTATTTTGTTTTGTTTTTAAGTGTATAAAGGAGACCAATGCCAAAGCTGTCTGTAAGAGGTGTAACCCCACCCACCCCTCCCCCTCTCCCTCCCCCAAGTTGAGAGCATGATAGAGAGTCAATTTCAAAATACGTAGAGTCAACATTAGTGGACACACGGAGTTTGAAGCAGTTTAAGTCGTGAGATGTGGGACAACACAATGAGGGAGAGAGTTCCAGAGCTTACTTGTTGAGTAGAAGAAAGACTTGGAAACTCAGTTCACTCTTAGGTTAGAGAATTGAACAACATTGGGGTGGGAATGTGTTGAAAGGTGAGACCCCCCCACTCTCCGTAAGGGGGAAGGCATACACTGAGAAAGCTCTGAGGAACATTGATATTATAGTAGCGGTAGAAGAGCGAGAGATATGCAACATTGTGATGTGTAGAGAAAGATTGTTGGGAGTTGAATTGATGAGACATAATTCATTTTGATTGTACTCTTTCGAGAAATGGCACATAAGGTCTTAAAAATGACAAAGAAATGGGGCAAAAGGTTTAAAAAAAGCCACACTAATGGGGCGAACGTCTTAAATTGCAACACTATTGGGGCTAATCATGACGGAAAAAGACGTCCAGATCAAACCATTAACTCTTGCTGGTTTTGCATATATGGCCAGGACGGGAACCTGGGAACCCCTCCTGTTTGGAACCAATTAAATACACCTTCTCTTGGTGTATACCACCCCCTATTCGTAGAGCACGTAGCACCCGTCTTGCAACACAATCCCATCCTTACTCTGTGCAACTCTCCAACCTAAGAGTGAAACGTTATTCTCAATCTTTCTTCTATTCAACAGCTGAGCTCTGGAACTCTCTGCCAGTATCAGTCCTTCTCTCATCCTGACTTAAATTACTTCAAACTCAGTGTGTCCAGGCATTTTGGCTCGAACGTCCCTTGATTTTGGCCCTGTCACTCTTTCAACTCTGGGGGAGGCACTCGTCACAGGCAGTTCTTCCTTTTGTCTCTTTCATTCACATAACAAAACAAAACAAACGCTTTTAAACCCTTTCAAGATACGATGACGAATTTCCTTTCTGTTGTCTGCTATTATTAGACGATTTTATACAGATTAGGAAGGGTATATAGTAGTCAGAGGGTTTATCGAGATATGCTATACCTTTTTAATTCCCTCAGATCCTTCCTAAGATGTATAAGATCGTCTAATGATAGCCAACAAATATACTGTCCACACGCGGCACGATCCTCAAAGGGTTAACAAGATGTCCGCTACACTAGTGATGCATACATCCTACAGCCACAGTTTCCCCAACACTACAATCACATTTAAGGGAGCCCACCTAGCTTTTTTGTTTTCTCTTTCTCTCCCTATCTCTTTGGCTTGTATCCATTCGTCCTCATCCAGCCTACTGCTTTAAGAAGTTTATCCCCACCCAGGTGTCAATATTTTTCTGGCGAGCGGTAGCGAGCCAGCATATATATATATTCGTTTTGACAGCAAGCTAAATTTGTAAATTTTTCGATAGAAAAATTTCTCCGGCGAAGCCGGATTTCGCCATAAAATGCTGGCTCGCTATCGCTCGCCAGGAACATATAGACACCTGGACGGGGATAAACGTCTTAAAACAGTTGGCTGAATGGGGCCGAATGGATACAAGCCAGGGAAAGAGAGGAAAGGAGAGAAAGATGAAAACAAAGCCAGTGACCCCCCTTAACGTACACTTTACACATCATGTAGGCTATGTAAATGAAGGAGAGCTAGTAAGGGAAGTTTTTAGTTATTTGTTTATTTAATTATATAGAGAGATAGAGAGATTTGTCTAAATATGATTTGCCTTCCTCATTCTCTATTAAGCATATACAAAAAAAAATCTCCAAGATAAATTTGTACGTTTTTTTTCTTTTTCGGTAGAAAACTGCACGGCTGAAGGCCGGTTTACCCTAAATTACAGACTCGCTATCGCTCGCAAGGAAAATATTGGCACCTAAGTGGGACAACAGGTCTAAATATAGGCAAACAAATGAGATGAAAGGTCTTAAAAACGCCAAACTAATGGGGCGAAATGTCAACACTAATGGAGTTAAGCATGATGGAAAAGGGGCTCGAGAAAAAAATACCCCCTTGACGGCCTTAGCGAAGTTGCTGTTGTTCATCCAAGGATCAGTTTGTTTAATTGCAAGCTGTACTATGCTTATCTTATAAACTGACCAGCTTAAACTCATCTTTACACAAATGTATACAAGACCAAAATCGCTAAGCCAGAGAATATAGATTACTTATTTATGTAATAAATAAAGTTAATTCCCCCATAATATATATAATTAAATGACCTATACTAGATATAATTGATTATGAGTAACAGTACATAGAATGAGTCAAACACTTGTTGTTGAGAATGGAGTATGGTGCCCACAGGGAATTAACACTAAACAAAATAAGATAAATACGTCGAAGGTGCCGGTTTCAATGTTGTGTCCACCCAGTCTCCGGTAAGATGTTCATTACTGTAGTAAGTAGCACCTTGCTTCCCGGAAGCCTTCAAATAATCATTGACAACTAAACAGATACATGGAAATGAATGGTTAGGCAATGCGAATCCATTGTTCATAAGGGCCCTGAACAAATATTAGCTAATATTATAACTCTGACATCTGTCAGTGCAGAAATGGTTGAATGTTAATACCCTACGCGGCTCGCTGGTGTAGTGACTAGCGTCTTGGACTTCCAACCAGAAGGTCCCACGGTCGCGCCCACGCTCGGCGCATTAAAGGTTTTTTACAAGCACCGAGTCGTTACCGTACCTCATGAGCAAGGGAATACGGTAGTAATACAAGACCCTAATGGAAATACGCCTAAACGGCCTTATTGAGCTATCCTTAGCTGGCTTAGCATGCGCTAGCTTTAAGAACTATTATTATTATTATTATTATTATAATTACGCGTCGGAGTAGGCATAAAGCGCAAACATATGTTTTCACTCCTGTGTGTGTGTGTGTCTGTCTGTCTACTTGTTCGTAATATATCACGGAAAGAAGTGAATGAATTGTGATAATACTTGGTCAGTCCCTTCACTGGTCGAAGGCCAGTTTCTTCTAAATTGCAGGCTTATTATTGTTCTCCTGGGGGGGGGGGGGGGGAGGGGAGAGAATCGGTTGAAAATTATATACATTGACAACGAAGTAGGGTCTTTAATAGGTCTTATAATCGCACTATTAGGACGAACGTCTATTAATGCCCAACAAGAGGGCGCCCGCACGCGCACGCGCGCGCATACACACGCACACACACGCACACGCACACACACGCACACGCACACGCACACGCACACACACACACACAGTCCTCCCTTCTTGGACCTTTTAAGCAAAATCAACATGCATACTAGATGCAAATGACAGTTTTACTAGTACCTTTAAAAAAAAATCCAAATTTGGAGACTTGATAGGTAATTTATAATAGCGATTAATAGTTTTTATCTATAATTATTCGATATATATTTCAGATTCAGATTAGCACTGATTTAAAGTTTTCCTTGTAGTGTATTGTGACGGAGAAGAATGGCCAAAATTATTGACATGTATTAAAACACACATTATACGGATGAAGATGTCGACCTTAGCTGCTCTAACGATTACGGTCTCTATTAAAATACGCTCTGTATTTCTGATCACTATAAGAAAGGAAAATGAATGAATGACTTAAACCGTTGATGATCTATTACACTACCAATCCAAACAGTGAGCTATAGCGTTCGGTTAACCAGCCCCAAACTCTGCTCTGTCAACTCATCGGCATATTTAGTATACGATTGTAAGGAAATTACTTTGACAAAATGAATAAGAAAATGTTAACTTCAATTTAAATAATACACAACCATATCAGAGCCTAAAGCTGATTTAGCTAAGCACTGGCATATTACACATGTATGAAAAACTGTATTTGGAAAAGAGTTTCCTCAAAGTGATACTGGTTTATTTGTAGAGCATAATTTATTTAGAAGTAGGTAGATCATATTGTATAGTGAAGCATTGCAATTCCTTATAGGGACGGATCTTATTGGTCGGAGAGAGTAAGTGAATAACACAGGGATGAATAGGCTATAATGGCTACTCGCTAAGACAAATTAAAATAAGGGTCAATTCCAAATTACTCTAAAGACTATTAGTTTAGGAGGAAGAACATCACTGTTTCATTATTCGTTGCATAATATGTTTTCTTCTGCAAATTGAACTGCATGGACTATCAATAAATTAATCTTATTTTTATCTACTTATTTATGTATATTTTCCTTGCTTTAACACTATCCTGTTTGGGAAATTGTAGAACAGTAGCTTATCCTTTGTATGCTATTTTTGTGAGATATAGTCCAAATGTTTCCCATCCAGTACACACAGGGTGTACTAATAATACTGCAGTTACCGTAGAATAAGTTTCGTGAACTTAAATTTAGCAAGGTTTCCCTACAGATACTACATCCAACTTTAATTTCCATCCAACTAACAAAACCTCAGATCTCTATATTTCAATTCTGGAACTGCATCTCTCCTTCCTTTCCCAACCTCTGTGATTTTTGACTCACGTAACAACCGTTCACCACTCAGTATTTCCGCCACGTCATGGACTTCCGCGGTATTGGTTCAAGGTCACGGTTGTTGCTGGTGTCTGGGTGGGGCCACGAAAACCACTATATAAGCCACCAGCTCACACCTGGCAGTCAGTCACATCCAAGACTTCATCAACATGGCTAAGTTTGTGAGTATAACAGGAACTTCTTAACAGTATGAGGAACAGTCTGATATCGCTTGTGGTTGCATTCCATTGGTAGAAATAGTGTATATTAGTTTATTATTTCGAACAAATTTCATACTGTAATGTCGTAAACTATATATATATATATATATATATTATTTTATTTTATTTTATTTTTTTGCAGGTATTCATTGTGTTGTCAGTTCTGGCCTTCGTGGCCCTCGCCCTGGCCAGCCCCGAGCCTGAACCCGGCTACAGTGGATATGGTGGCGGTTATGGTGGAGGATATGGCGGCTATGGAGGATATGGCGGCGGTTATGGTGGAAGATATGGCGGCTATGGAGGATATGGTGGCGGTTACGGCAGAGGATATGGTGGTGGCTATGGCTATGGTCGCTAAGGTAAATTTACAAAGCAAAGACAGATGATTATTGTAATAGTACAATTTAATGCAAACATACTGTAGTACTGCTTAACTCAAAAATGGCAGGCGTAAGGATAAAATAATAAACTTATTAATACTGTCTTTTTCCTTTTCAGATACCAGCTGTGGAAGCCGGGATGACCCGGAACAAACTAACACCCATATATTTAAATAAATAATTTGACATAAAATGTGTTTTCTATTCCTTTATAAAATTGTATTTATAACTATGTTTAATTGTGGAATTGCAAACAATAAACAAGTCAAATTAAAAAGTCTTCCATAAAGAGGAGGAAGCATACAATTACTGTACCGTTGATTTGTTGTTTTGTTTTATTTTGTTTTGTTTTAAGTGTATAAAGGAGACGAATGCCAAAGCTGTCTGTAAGAGGTGTAACCCCACCCACCCCTCCCCCTCTCCCTCCCCCAAGTTGAGAGCATGATAGAGAGTCAACTTCAAGATACGTAGAGGCAACATTAGTGGACACACGGAGTTTGAAGCAGTTTAAGTCGTGAGATGTAGGACAACACAATGAGGGAGAGAGTTCCAGAGCTTACTTGTCGAGTAGAAGAAAGACTTGGAAACTCGGTTCACTCTTAGGTTAGAGAATTGAACAACATTGGGGTGGGAATGTGTTGAAAGGTGAGACCCCCCAACTCTCCGTAAGGGGGAAGGCATACACTGAGAAAGCTCTGAGGAACATTGATATTATAGTAGCGGTAGAAGAGCGAGAGATATGCAACATTGTGATGTGTAGAGAAAGATTGTTGGGAGTTGAATTGATGAGACATAATTCATTTGATTGTACTCTTTCGAGAAATGGCACATAAGGTCTTAAAAATGACAAAGCAATGGGGCGAATGGTTTAAAAAAAGCCAAACGTCTTAATTTTCAACACTATTGGGGCTAATCATGACGGAAAAAGACGTCCAGATCAAACCGTTAACTCTTGCTGGTTTTGCATATATGGCCAGGACGGGGGCCTGGGAACCCCTCCTGTTGGGAACCAATTAAATATACCTTCTCTTGGTGTATACCACCCCCTATTCGTAGAGCACGTAGCACCCGTCTTGCAACACAATCCCACCCTTACTCTGTGGAACTCTCCAACCTAAGAGTGAAACGTTATTCTCAATCTTTCTTCTATTCAACAGCTGAACTCTGAAACTCTCTCCCAGTATCAGTCCTTCCCTCATCCTATGACATAAATTGCTTCAAACTTCGTGTGTCCAGGCATTTTGGCTCGAACGTTCCTTGATTTTGGCCCTATCACTCTTCCAACTCTGGGGGAGGCACTCGTCACAGGCAGTTCTGCCTTTTGTCTCTTTCATTCACATAGCCAAACAAACAAAAAACTGTTAAACCCTTTCAAGATACGATGACGAATTTCCTTTCTGTTTTCTCCTATTATTAACGATTTGATACAGATTAGGAAGGGTGTATGGTAGTCAGAGGGTTTATCGAGCGATCCTCAAAGGGTTAACAAAATGTCCGCTACACTAGTGATACATACATCCTACAGCCACAGTTTCCCCAACACTACAATCACATTGAAGGGAGCCCACCTAGCTTTTTTTTCTCTTTCTCTCCCTCTCTTTTGCTTGTATCCATTCGGCCTCATTCAGCCTACTGTTTTAAGACGTTTATCGCCATCCAGGTGTCAATATTTTTCTGGCGAGCGGTAGCGAGTCAGCATATATATTTTTTTTGTTTTGACAGCAAGCTAAATTTGTAAATTTTTCGATAGAAAAATGTCTCCAGCGAAGCCGGATTTCTCCATACAATGCTGGCTTGCTATCGCTCGCCAGGAACATATAGACACCTGGACGGGGATAAACGTCTTAAAACAGTTGGCTGAATGGGGCCGAATGGATACAAGCCAGGGAAAGAGAGGAAAGGAGAGAAAGATGAAAACAAAACGGTGACCCCCCTTAACGTACACTTCACACATCATGTACGTAAATCAAGGAGAGCTAGTAAGGGAAGTTTGTAGTTATTTGTTTATTTATTCATATAGATAGATAGAGAGATAGAGAGATTTATCTAAATATTAGTTGCCTTCCTCATTCTCTATTAAGCTTAAAAAAAAAAAAAAAAAAAAAACATTCCTCCGAGATAAATTTGTACGTTTTTTTTCGGTAAAAACTGGTAAGGCTGAAGGCCGGTTCACCCTAAATTACAGGCTCGCTATCGCTCGCAAGGAAAATATTGGCACCTAAGTGGGACAACAGGTCTAAATATTGGCAAACAAATGAGATGAAAGGTCTTAAAAACGCCAAACTAATGGGGCGAAATGTCAACACTAATGGAGTTAAGCATGATGGAAAAGGGGCTCGAGAAAAAAATACCCCCTTGACGGCCTTAGCGAAGTTGCTGTTGTTCATCCAAGGATCAGTTTGTTTAATTGCAAGCTGTACTATGCTTCTCTTATAAACTGACCAGCTTAAACTCATCTTTACACAAATGTATACAAGACCAAAAACGCTAAGCCAGAGGATATAGATTACTTATTTGTGTAATAAATAAAGTTAATTCCCCCATAATATATATAATTAATTGACCTATACTAGATATAATTGATTATGAGTAACAGTACATAGAATTAGTCAAACACTTGTTGTTGAGGATGGAGTATGGTTCCCACAGGGAATTAACACTAAACAAAATAAGCTAAATACGTCGGAGGTGCTGGTTTTATTGTTGTGTCCACCCAGTCTCCGGTAAGATGTTCATTACTGTAGTAAGTAGCACCTTGCTTCCCGGAAGCCTTCAAATAATCATTGACAACTAAACAGATACATGGAAATAAATGGTTAGGCAATGCGAGTCCATTGTTCATAAGGGCCCTGAACAAATATTAGCTAATATTATAACTCTGACATCTGTCAGTGCAAAACTGTTTGATTGTTAATACCCTACGCGGCTCGCTGGTGTAGTGACTAGAGTCTTGGACTTCCACCCAGAAGGTCCCACGCTCGTGTCCACGCTCAGCGCATTAAAGGTTTTTTACAAGCACCGAGTCGTTACCGTACCTCATGAGCAAGGCGATGGGGTAGTAATACAAGACCCTAATGGAAATACGCCTAAACGGCCTTATTGGGCTATCCTTAGCTGGCTTAGCATGCGCTAGCTTTAAGAACTATTATTATTATTATTATTACGCGTCGGAGTAGGTATAAAGCGCAAACATATGTTTTCAGTCTTGTGTGTGTGTGTGTCTGTCTACTTGTTCGTAATATATCACGGAAATAAGGAATGAATTGTGATAATACTTGGTCAGTCCCTTCACTGGTCGAAGGCCAGTTTCTTCTAAATTGAAAGCTTACTATTGTTCTCCGGGGGGGGGGGGGGTGAGGGGGAGAAATGGTTAAAAATTATATACATTTACAAAGAAATAGGGTCTTTAATAGGTTTTATATAATCGCACTATTAGGACGAACGTCTATTGATGCCCAACAAGCGCACGCGCGCGCGCACACACAAACACACAGGCGCACGCACACACGCACGCACGCACACACACACGCGCACGCACACACACACACGCGCACGCACACACGCGCACGCGCACGCACACGCACGCACACACACACACACACGCACACACACACACACACACACACACACACACACACACACACACACACACAGTCTTCCCTTCTTGTACCTTTTAAGCAAAATCAACATGCATACTAGATGCAAATGACAGTTTTACCAGTACCTTTAAACATTTTTCCAAATTTGGAGACTTGATAGGTAATTTATAATAGCGATTAATAGTTTATCTATAATTATTCGATATATAGTTTAGATTCAGATTAGCACTGATCTAAAGTTTTCCTTGTAGTGTATTATGACGGAGAAGAAAGGCCAAAATGATTGACATGTATTAAAACACATTATACGGATGAAGATGTCGATCTTAGCCGATTGACATGTATTGAAACACACACTATACGGATGAAGATGTCGACCTTAGCCGCTCTAACGATTACGGTCTCTATTAAAATACGCTCTGTATTTCTGATGCCTATAAGAACGTATAATGAATGAATGACTTAAACCGTTAATGATATATTACACTACCGATCCGAACAGTAAGCTATAGAGTTCGGTTAACCAGCCCCAAACTCTGCTCTGTCAACTCATCGGCATATTTCGTATACGATTGTAAGGAAATGACTATGACAAAATGAATAAGAAAATGTTAACTTCAATTTAGATAATACACAACCATATCATAGCCTAAAGCTGATCTAGCTAAGCACTGGCATATTACACATGTATGAAAAACTGTATTTGGAAAAGAGTTTCCTCAAAGTGATACTGGTTTATTTGTAGAGCATATTTAGAAGTAGGTAGATCATATTTTATAGTGAAGTATTGCAATTCCTTATAGGGACGGATCTTATTGGTCCGAGAGAGTAAGTAAATAACACAGGGATGAATAGGCTATAATGGCTACTCGCTAAGACAAATTAAAATAAGGGTCAATTCCAAATTACTCTAATGACTATTAGTTTAGGAGGAAGAATATCACTGTTTCGTTTTTCGTTGCATAATATGTTTTTTTTCTGCAAATTGAACTGCATGGACTATCAATATATTAATCTTATTTTTATCTACTTATTTATGTATATTTTCCTTGTTTTAACACTATCCTGTTTGGGACATTGTAGAACAGTAGCTTATCCTTTGTATGTTATTTTTGTGAGATATAGTCCAAATGTTTCCCATCCAGTACACACAGGGTGTACTAAAAATACTGCGGTTACCGTAGAATAAGTTTCGTGAACTTAAATTTAGCAAGGTTTCCCTACTGATACTACATCCAACTTTAATTTCCATTCAACTAACAAAACCGCAGATCTCTATATTTCAATTTTGGAACTGCATCTCTCCTTCCTTTCCCAACTTCTGTGATTTTTTACTCACGTAACAACCGTTCACCACTCAGTATTTCCGCCACGTCATGTACTTCCGCGGTATTGGTTCAAGGTGACGGTTGTTGCTGGTGTCTGGGTGGGGCCACGAAAACCACTATATAAGCCACCAGCTCACACCTGGCAGTCAGTCACATCCAAGACTTCATCAACATGGCTAAGTTTGTGAGTATAACAGGAACTTCTTAACAGTATGAGGAACAGTCTGATATCGCTTATGGTTGCATTCCATTGGTAGAAATAGTGTATATTAGTTTATTATTCCGAACAAATTTCATACTATAATGTCGTAAACTATATATACTGTATATATATATATATATATATATATATTTTTTTTTTTTTCTTTTTTTTTGCAGGTATTCATTGTGTTGTCAGTTCTGGCCTTCGTGGCCCTCGCCCTGGCCAGCCCCGAGCCTGAACCCGGCTACAGTGGATATGGTGGCGGTTATGGCGGAGGATATGGCGGAGGATATGGCGGCTATGGAGGATATGGCGGCGGTTATGGTGGAAGATATGGCGGCTATGGAGGATATGGTGGCGGTTACGGCAGAGGATATGGTGGATATGGTGGTGGCTATGGCTATGGCCGCTAAGGTAAATTTACAAAGCAAAGACAGATGATTTTTGTAATAGTACAATTTAATGCAAACATACTGTAGTACTGCTTAATTACCGTATGTAATCTCAAAAATGGCAGGCGTAAGGATAAAATAATAAACTTATTAATACTGTCTTTTTCCTTTTCAGATAACAGCTGTGGAAGCCGGGATGACCCGGAACAAACTAACACCCATATGTTTAAATAAATAATTTGTCATAAAATGTGTGTTATATTCCTTTATAAAAAGTTTATTTATAACTATGTTTAATTGTGGAATTGCAAACAAAAAACATGTCAAATTAAAAAGTCTTCCATAAAGAGGAGGAAGCATACAATTACTGTACCGTTGATTTGTTGTTTTGTTTTATTTTGTTTTGTTTTTAAGTGTATAAAGAAGACGAATGCCAAAGCTGTCTGTAAGAGGTGTAACCCCACCCACCCCTCCCCCTCTCCCTCCCCCAAGTTGAGAGCATGATAGAGAGTTAATTTCAAGATACGTAGATTCAAAATTAGTGGACACACGGAATTTGAAGCAGTTTAAGTCGTGAGATGTGGGACAACACAATGAGGGAGAGAGTTCCAGAGCTTACTTGTTGAGTAGAAGAAAGACTTGGAAACTCAGTTCACTCTTAGGTTAGAGAATTGAACAACATTGGGGTGGGAATGTGTTGAAAGGTGAGACCCCCCCACTCTCCGTAAGGGGGAAGGCATACACTGAGAAAGCTCTGAGGAACATTGATATTATAGTAGCGGTAGAAGAGCGAGAGATATGCAACATTGTGATGTGTAGAGAAAGATTGTTGGGAGTTGAATTGATGAGACATAATTCATTTTGATTGTACTCTTTCGAGAAATGGCACATAAGGTCTTAAAAATGACAAAGAAATGGGGCAAAAGGTTTAAAAAAAGCCACACTAATGGGGCGAACGTCTTAAATTGCAACACTATTGGGGCTAATCATGACGGAAAAAGACGTCCAGATCAAACCATTAACTCTTGCTGGTTTTGCATATATGGCCAGGACGGGAACCTGGGAACCCCTCCTGTTTGGAACCAATTAAATACACCTTCTCTTGGTGTATACCACCCCCTATTCGTAGAGCACGTAGCACCCGTCTTGCAACACAATCCCATCCTTACTCTGTGCAACTCTCCAACCTAAGAGTGAAACGTTATTCTCAATCTTTCTTCTATTCAACAGCTGAGCTCTGGAACTCTCTGCCAGTATCAGTCCTTCCCTTATCCTGACTTAAATTACTTCAAACTCAGTGTGTCCAGGCATTTTGGCTCGAACGTCCCTTGATTTTGGCCCTGTCACTCTTTCAACTCTGGGGGAGGCACTCGTCACAGGCAGTTCTTCCTTTTGTCTCTTTCATTCACATAACAAAACAAAACAAACGCTTTTAAACCCTTTCAAGATACGATGACGAATTTCCTTTCTGTTGTCTGCTATTATTAGACGATTTTATACAGATGAGGAAGGGTATATAGTAGTCAGAGGGTTTATCGAGATATGCTATACCTTTTTAATTCCCTCAGATCCTTCCTAAGATGTATAAGATCGTCTAATGATAGCCAACAAATATACTGTCAACACGCGGCACGATCCTCAAAGGGTTAACAAGATGTCCGCTACACTAGTGATACATACATCCTACAGCCACAGTTTCCCCAACACTACAATCACATTTAAGGGAGCCCACCTAGCTTTTTTGTTTTCTCTTTCTCTCCCTATCTCTTTGGCTTGTATCCATTCGGCCTCATCCAGCCTACTGCTTTAAGAAGTTTATCCCCACCCAGGTGTCAATATTTTTCTGGCGAGCGGTAGCGAGCCAGCATATATATATATATTCGTTTTGACAGCAAGCTAAATTTGTAAATTTTTCGATAGAAAAATTTCTCCGGCGAAGCCGGATTTCGCCATAAAATGCTGGCTCGCTATCGCTCGCCAGGAACATATAGACACCTGGACGGGGATAAACGTCTTAAAACAGTTGGCTGAATGGGGCCGAATGGATACAAGCCAGGGAAAGAGAGGAAAGGAGAGAAAGATGAACAAAAAGCCGGTGACCCCCCTTAACGTACACTTCACACATCATGTATGTAAATCAAGGAGAGCTAGTAAGGGAAGTTTGTAGTTACTTGTTTATTTAATTATATAGAGAGATAGAGATATTTATCTAAATATGATTTGCCTTCCTCATTCTCTATTAAGCATATAACAAAAAATTATCTGAGATAAATTTGTACGGTTTTTTTTCCAGTAGAAAACTGCTAAGGCTGAAGGCCGGTTTACACTAAATTACAGACTCGCTATCGCTCGCAAGGAAAATATTGGCACCTAAGTGGGACAACAGGTCTAAATATAGGCAAACAAATGAGATGAAAGGTCTTAAAAACGCCAAACTAATGGGGCGAAATGTCAACACTAATGGAGTTAAGCATGATGGAAAAGGGGCTCGAGAAAAAAATACCCCCTTGACGGCCTTAGCGAAGTTGCTGTTGTTCATCCAAGGATCAGTTTGTTTAATTGCAAGCTGTACTATGCTTATCTTATAAACTGACCAGCTTAAACTCATCTTTACACAAATGTATTCAAGACCAAAATCGCTAAGCCAGAGGATATAGATTACTTATTTATGTAATAAATAAAGTTAATTCCCCCATAATATATATATAATTAATTGACCTATACTAGATATAATTAACTATGAGTAACAGTACATAGAATGAGTCAAACACTTGTTGTTGAGGATGGAGTATGGTGCCCACAGGGAATTAACACTAAACAAAATAAGCTAAATACGTCGAAGGTGCCGGTTTCAATGTTGTGTCCACCCAGTCTCCGGTAAGATGTTCATTACTGTAGTAAGTAGCACCTTGCTTCCCGGAAGCCTTCAAATAATAATTGACAACTAAACAGGCACATGGAAATAAATGGTTAGGCAATGCGAGTCCATTGTTCATAAGGGCCCTGAACAAATATTAGCTAATATTATAACTCTGACATCTGTCAGTGCAGAAATGGTTGAATGTTAATACCCTACGCGGCTCGCTGGTGTAGTGACTAGCGTCTTGGACTTCCAACCAGAAGGTCCCAAGGTCGCGCCCACGCTCGGCGCATTAAAGGTTTTTTACAAGCACCGAGTCGTTACCGTACCTCATGAGCAAGGGGATACGGTAGTAATACAAGACCCTAATGGAAATACGCCTAAACGGCCTTATTGAGCTATCCTTAGCTGGCTTAGCATGCGCTAGCTTTAAGAACTATTATTATTATTATTATTATTATAATTACGCGTCGGAGTAGGCATAAAGCGCAAACATATGTTTTCACTCCTGTGTGTGTGTGTGTCTGTCTGTCTACTTGTTCGTAATATATCACGGAAAGAAGTGAATGAATTGTGATAATACTTGGTCAGTCCCTTCACTGGTCGAAGGCCAGTTTCTTCTAAATTGCAGGCTTATTATTGTTCTCCTGGGGGGGGGGGAGGGGAGAGAATCGGTTGAAAATTATATACATTGACAACGAAGTAGGGTCTTTAATAGGTCTTATAATCGCACTATTAGGACGAACGTATATTGATGCCCAACAAGCGGGCGCCCGCGCACGAGCGCGCGCGCACGCACGCACGCGCGCACACACACACACACACACACACACACACACACACACACACACACACACACACACACACACACACACACACACACACACACACACAGTCCTCCCTTCTTGGACCTTTTAAGCAAAATCAACATGCATACTAGATGCAAATGACAGTTTTACCAGTACCTTTAAAAAAAATCCAAATTTGGAGACTTGATAGGTAATTTATAATAGCGATTAATAGTTTATCTATAATTATTCGATATATATTTCAGATTCAGATTAGCACTGATTTAAAGTTTTCCTTGTAGTGTATTGTGACGGAGAAGAATGGCCAAAATTATTGACATGTATTAAAACACACATTATACGGATGAAGATGTCGACCTTAGCTGCTCTAACGATTACGGTCTCTATTAAAATACGCTCTGTATTTCTGATCACTATAAGAAAGGAAAATGAATGAATGACTTAAACCGTTGATGATCTATTACACTACCAATCCAAACAGTGAGCTATAGCGTTCGGTTAACCAGCCCCAAACTCTGCTCTGTCAACTCATCGGCATATTTAGTATACGATTGTAAGGAAATTACTTTGACAAAATGAATAAGAAAATGTTAACTTCAATTTAAATAATACACAACCATATCAGAGCCTAAAGCTGATTTAGCTAAGCACTGGCATATTACACATGTATGAAAAACTGTATTTGGAAAAGAGTTTCCTCAAAGTGATACTGGTTTATTTGTAGAGCATAATTTATTTAGAAGTAGGTAGATCATATTGTATAGTGAAGCATTGCAATTCCTTATAGGGACGGATCTTATTGGTCGGAGAGAGTAAGTGAATAACACAGGGATGAATAGGCTATACTGGCTACTCGCTAAGACAAATTAAAATAAGGGTCAATTCCAAATTACTCTAAAGACTATTAGTTTAGGAGGAAGAACATCACTGTTTCATTATTCGTTGCATAATATGTTTTCTTCTGCAAATTGAACTGCATGGACTATCAATAAATTAATCTTATTTTTATCTACTTATTTATGTATATTTTCCTTGTTTTAACACTATACTGTTTGGGACATTGTAGAACAGTAGCTTATCCTTTGTATGTTATTTTTGTGAGATATAGTCCAAATGTTTCCCATCCAGTACACACAGGGTGTACTAATAATACTGCAGTTACCGTAGAATAAGTTTCGTGAACTTAAATTTAGCAAGGTTTCCCTACTGATACTACATCCAACTTTAATTTCCATCCAACTAACAAAACCTCAGATCTCTATATTTCAATTCTGGAACTGCATCTCTCCTTCCTTTCCCAACCTCTGTGATTTTTGACTCACGTAACAACCGTTCACCACTCAGTATTTCCGCCACGTCATGGATTTCCGCGGTAATGGTTCAAGGTCACGGTTGTTGCTGGTGTCTGGGTGGGGCCACGAAAACCACTATATAAGCCACCAGCTCACACCTGGCAGTCAGTCACATCCAAGACTTCATCAACATGGCTAAGTTTGTGAGTATAACAGGAACTTCTTAACAGTATGAGGAACAGTCTGATATCGCTTGTGGTTGCATTCCATTGGTAGAAATAGTGTATATTAGTTTATTATTCCGAACAAATTTCATACTGTAATGTCGTAAACTATATATATATATATATATATATATATATATATATATATATATATATATATATATATATATATATATATATATTATTTTATTTTATTTTATTTTTTTGCAGGTATTCATTGTGTTGTCAGTTCTGGCCTTCGTGGCCCTCGCCCTGGCCAGCCCCGAGCCTGAACCCGGCTACAGTGGATATGGTGGCGGTTATGGTGGCGGTTATGGTGGAGGATATGGCGGCGGTTATGGTGGAAGATATGGCGGCGGTTATGGTGGAAGATATGGCGGCTATGGAGGATATGGTGGCGGTTACGGCAGAGGATATGGTGGTGGCTATGGCTATGGTCGCTAAGGTAAATTTACAAAGCAAAGACAGATGATTATTGTAATAGTACAATTTAATGCAAACATACTGTAGTACTGCTTAACTCAAAAATGGCAGGCGTAAGGATAAAATAATAAACTTATTAATACTGTCTTTTTCCTTTTCAGATAACAGCTGTGGAAGCCGGGATGACCCGGAACAAACTAACACCCATATATTTAAATAAATAATTTGACATAAAATGTGTGTTCTATTCCTTTATAAAAGTGTATTTATAACTATGTTTAATTGTGGAATTGCAAACAATAAACAAGTCAAATTAAAAAGTCTTCCATAAAGAGGAGGAAGCATACAATTACTGTACCGTTGATTTGTTGTTTTGTTATATTTTGTTTTGTTTTAAGTGTATAAAGGAGACGAATGCCAAAGCTGTCTGTAAGAGGTGTAACCCCACCCACCCCTCCCCCTCTCCCTCCCCCAAGTTGAGAGCATGATAGAGAGTCAACTTGAAGATACGTAGAGGCAACATTAGTGGACACACGGAGTTTGAAGCAGTTTAAGTCGTGAGATGTGGGACAACACAATGAGGGAGAGAGTTCCAGAGCTTACTTGTTGAGTAGAAGAAAGACTTGGAAACTCGGTTCACTCTTAGGTTAGAGAATTGAACAACATTGGGGTGGGAATGTGTTGAAAGGTGAGACCCCCCCACTCTCCGTAAGGGGGAAGGCATACACTGAGAAAGCTCTGAGGAACATTGATATTATAGTAGCGGTAGGAGATATATATAAATATAAATATATATATTTAATTGACCCATAGTAGATATAATTGATTATGAGTAACAGTACATAGAATTAGTCAAACACTTGTTGTTGAGGATGGAGTATGGTTCCCACAGGGAATTAACACTAAACAAAATAAGCTAAATACGTCGGAGGTGCCGGTTTTATTGTTGTGTCCACCCAGTCTCCGGTAAGATGTTCATTACTGTAGTAAGTAGCACCTTGCTTCCCGGAAGCCTTCAAATAATATTTGACAACTAAAAAGATACATGGAAATGAATAGTTAGGCAATGCGAGTCCATTGTTCATAAGGGCCCTGAACAAATATTAGCTAATATTATAACTGACATCTGTCAGTGCAAAACTGGTTGATTGTTAATACCCTACGCGGCTCGCTGGTGTAGTGACTAGCGTCTTGGACTTCCACCCACAAGGTCCCACGCTCGCGTCCACGCTCGGCGCATTAAAGTTTTTTTACAAGCACCGAGTCGTTACCGTACCTCATGAGGAAAGCGATGGGGTAGTAATACAAGACCCTAATGGAAATACGCCTAAACGGCCTTATTGGGCTATCCTTAGCTGGCTTAGCATGCGCTAGCTTTAAGAACTATTATTATTATTATTATTACGCGTCGGAGTAGGTATAAAGCGCAAACATATGTTTTCAGTCCTGTGTGTGTGTGTGTGTGTGTGTCTGTCTACTTGTTCGTAATATATCACGGAAAGAAGTGAATGAATTGTGATAATACTTGGTCAGTCCCTTCACTGGTCGAAGGCCAGTTTCTTCTAAATTGAAAGCTTACTATTGTTCTCCTGGGGGGGGGGGGGGGAGAAATGGTTAAAAATTATATACATTTACAACGAAATAGGGTCTTTAATAGGTTTTATATAATCGCACTATTAGGACGAACGTCTATTAATGCCCAACAAGCGCACGCGCGCGCGCACACACAAACACACAGGCGCACACACACACGCGCGCGCGCACACACACACACACAGGCCCGCGTGCGCACGCACGCACACACACACACACAGACACAGTCCTCCCTTCTTGTACCTTTTAAGCAAAATCAACATGCATACTAGATGCAAATGACAGTTTTACCAGTACCTTCAAACATTTTTCCAAATTTGGAGACTTGATAGGTAATTTATAATAGCGATTAATAGTTTATCTATAATTATTCGATATATAGTTTAGATTCAGAGTAGCACTGATCTAAAGTTTTCCTTGTAGTGTATTATGACGGAGAAGAAAGGCCAAAATGATTGACATGTATTAAAACACACATTATACGGATGAAGATGTCGATCTTAGCCGATTGACATGTATTAAAACATACACTATACGGATGAAGATGTCGACCTTAGCCGCTCTAACGATTACGGTCTCTATTAAAATACGCTCTGTATTTCTGATGCCTATAAGAACGGATAATGAATGAATGACTTAAACCGTTGATGATTTATTAAACTACCAATCCGAACAGTAAGCTATAGCGTTCGGTTAACCAGCCCCAAACTCTGCTCTGTCAACTCATCGGCATATTTAGTATACGATTGTAAGGAAATTACTTTGACAAAATGAATAAGAAAATGTTAACTTCAATTTAAATAATACACAACCATATCAGAGCCTAAAGCTGATTTAGCTAAGCACTGGCATATTACACATGTATGAAAAACTGTATTTGGAAAAGAGTTTCCTCAAAGTGATACTGGTTTATTTGTAGAGCATATTTAGAAGTAGGTAGATCATATTTTATAGTGAAGTATTGCAATTCCTTATAGGGACGGATCTTATTGGTCGGAGAGAGTAAGTGAATAACACAGGGATGAATAGGCTATAATGGCTACTCGCTAAGACAAATTAAAATAAGGGTCAATTCCAAATTACTCTAAGGATTATTAGTTTAGGAGGAAGAATATCACTGTTTCATTATTCGTTGCATAATATGTTTTCTTCTGCAAATTGAACTGCATGGACTATCAATAAATTAATCTTATTTTTATCTACTTATTTATGTATATTTTCCTTGTTTTAACACTATCCTGTTTGGGACAATGTAGAACAGTAGCTTATCCTTTGTATGGTATTTTTGTGAGATATAGTCCAAATGTTTCCCATCCAGTACACACAGGGTGTACTAATAATACTGCAGTTACCGTAGAATAAGTTTCGTGAACTTAAATTTAGCAAGGTTTCCCTACAGATACTACATCCAACTATAATTTCCATCCAACTAACAAAACCTCAGATCTCTATATTTCAATTCTGGAACTGCATCTCTCCTTCCTTTCCCAACCTCTGTGATTTTTGACTCACGTAACACCCGTTCACCACTCAGTATTTCCGCCACGTCATGGACTTCCGCGGTATTGGTTCAAGGTGACGGTTGTTCCTGGTGTCTGGGTGGGGCCACGAAAACCACTATATAAGCCACCAGCTCACACCTGGCAGTCAGTCACATCCAAGACTTCATCAACATGGCTAAGTTTGTGAGTATAACAGGAACTTCTTAACAGTATGAGGAACAGTCTGATATCGCTTGTGGTTGCATTCCATTGGTAGAAATAGTGTATATTAGTTTATAATTCCGAACAAATTGCATACTGTAATGTCGTAAACTATATATATATATATTATTTTATTTTATTTTATTTTTTTGCAGGTATTCATTGTGTTGTCAGTTCTGGCCTTCGTGGCCCTCGCCCTGGCCAGCCCCGAGCCTGAACCCGGCTACAGTGGATATGGTGGCGGTTATGGTGGCGGTTATGGTGGAGGATATGGCGGCTATGGAGGATATGGCGGCGGTTATGGTGGAAGATATGGCGGCTATGGAGGATATGGTGGCGGTTACGGCAGAGGATATGGTGGTGGCTATGGCTATGGTCGCTAAGGTAAATTTACAAAGCAAAGACAGATGATTTTTGTAATAGTACAATTTAATGCAAACATACTGTAGTACTGCTTAACTCAAAAATGGCAGGCGTAAGGATAAATAATAAACTTATTAATACTGTCTTTTTCCTTTTCAGATAACAGCTGTGGAAGCCGGGATGACCCGGAACAAATAACACCCATATTTAAATAAATAATTTGTCATAAAATGTGTGTTCTATTCCTTTATAAAAGTGTATTTATAACTATGTTTAATTGTGGAATTGCAAACAATAAACAAGTCAAATTAAAGTCTTCCATAAAGAGGAGGAAGCATACAATTACTGTACCGTTGATTTGTTGTTTTGTTTTATTTTGTTTTGTTTTTAAGTGTATAAAGGAGACGAATGCCAAAGCTGTCTGTAAGAGGTGTAACCCCACCCACCCGTCCCCCTCTCCCTCCCCCAAGTTGAAAGCATGATAGAGAGTCAATTTCAAGATACGTAGAGTCAACATTAGTGGACACACAGAGTTTGAAGCAGTTTAAGTCGTGAGATGTTGGACAACACAATGAGGGAGAGAGTTCCAGAGCTTACTTGTTGAGTAGAAGAAAGACTTGGAAACTCGGTTCACTCTTAGGTTAGAGAATTGAACAACAATGGGGTGGGAATGTGTTGAAAGGTGAGACCCCCCCACTCTCCGTAAGGGGGAAGGCATACACTGAGAAAGCTCTGAGGAACATTGATATTATAATAGCGGTAGAAGAGCGAGAGAGATGCAACATTGTGATGTGTAGAGAAAGATTGTTGGGAGTTGAATTGATGAGACATAATTCATTTGATTGTACTCTTTCGAGAAATGGCACATAAGGTCTTAAAAATGACAAAGCAATGGGGCGAACGGTTTAAAAAAAGCCAAACTAATGGGGCGAACGTCTTCATTTTCAACACTATTGGGGCTAATCATGACGGAAAAAGACGTCCAGATCAAACCGTTAACTCTTGCTGGTTTTGCATATATGGCCAGGACGGGGGCCTGGGAACCCCTCCTGTTGGGAACCAATTAAATACACCTTCTCTTGGTGTATACCACCCCCTATTCGTAGAGCACGTAGCACCCGTCTTGCAACACAATCCCACCCTTACTCTGTGCAACTCTCCAACCTAAGAGTGAAACGTTATTCTCAATCTTTCTTCTATTCAACAGCTGAGCTCTGAAACTCTCTCCCAGTATCAGTCCTTCCCTCATCCTATGACATAAATTGCTTCAAACTTCGTGTGTCCAGGCATTTTGGCTCGAACGTCCCTTGATTTTGGCCCTGTCACTCTTTCAACTCTCGGGGAAGCACTCGTCACAGGCAGTTCTGCCTTTTGTCTCTTTCATTCACATAGCAAAACAAAAACACTTTTAAACCCTTTTATAGCTGTGTTCAGCTATTATTAGACGATTTTATACAGATTAGGAAGGGTATATGGTAGTCAGAGGGTTTATCGAGCGATCCTCAAAGGGTTAACAAGATGTCCGCTACACTAGTGATACATACATCCTACAGCCACAGTTTCCCCAACACTACAATCACATTGAAGGGAGCCCACCTAGCTCTTTTTCCCCTTTCTCTCCCTCTCTCTTTGGCTTGTATCCATTCGGCCTCATTCAGCCTACTGTTTTAAGACGTTTATCCCCATACAGGTGTCAATATTTTTTCTGGCGAGCGGTAGCGAGCCAGCATATATATATTTTCGTTTTGACAGCAAGCTAAATTTGTAAATTTTTCGATAGAAAAATGTCTCCGGCGGAGCCGGATTTCTCCATACAATGCTGGCTCGCTATCGCTCGCCAGGAACATATAGACACCTGGACGGGGATAAACGTCTTAACACAGTTGGCTGAATGGGTCCAAATGGATACAAGCCAGGGAAAGAGAGGAAAGGAGAGAAAGATGAAGAAAAAAAGCCGGTGACCCCCCTTAACGTACACTTCACACATCATGTACGTAAATCAAGGAGAGCTAGTAAGGGAAGTTTGTAGTTATTTGTTTATTTAATTATATAGATAGATAGAGAGATAGAGAGATTTATCTAAATATGATTTGCCTTCCTCATTCTATATTCAGCTTATAAAAAAAACAAGACATTCCTCTGAGATAAATTTGTACGGGTTTTTTTTTTCGGTAGAAATCTGCTACGGCTGAAGGCCGGTTCACACTAAATTACAGACTCGCTATCGCTCGCAAGGAAAATATTGGCACCTAAGAGGGACAACAGGTCTAAATATTGGCAAACAAATGAGATGAAAGGTCTTAAAAACGCCAAACTAATGGGGCGAAATGTCAACACTAATGGAGTTAAGCATGATGGAAAAGGGGCTCCAGAAAAAAAGACCCCCTTGACGGCCTTAGCGAAGTTGCTGTTGTTCATCCAAGGATCAGTTTGTTTAATTGCAAGCTGTACTATGCTTATCTTATAAACTGACCAGCTTAAACTCATCTTTACACAAATGTATACAAGACCAAAAACGCTAAGCCAGAGGATATAGATTACTTATTTATGTAATAGATAAAGTTAATTCCCCCATAATATATATAATTAATTGACCTATACTAGATATAATTGATTATGAGTAACAGTACATAGAATGAGTCAAACACTTGTTGTTGAGGATGGAGTATGGTGCCCACAGGGAATTAACACTAAACAAAATAAGCTAAATACGTCGGAGGTGCCGGTTTCAATGTTGTGTCCACCCAGTCTCCGGTAAGATGTTCATTACTGTAGTAAGTAGCACCTTGCTTCCCGGAAGCCTTCAAATAATCATTGACAACTAAACAGATACATGGAAATAAATGGTTAGGCAATGCGAGTCCATTGTTCATAAGGGCCCTGAACAAATATTAGTTAATATTATAACTCTGACATCTGTCAGTGCAGCAATGGTTGAATGTTAATACCCTACGCGGCTCGCTGGTGTAGTGACTAGCGTCTTGGACTTCCACCCAGAAGGTCCCACAGTCGCGCCCACGCTCGGCGCATTAAAGATTTTTTTACAAGCACCGAGTCGTTACCGTACCTCATGAGCAAAGGGATGGGGTAGTAATACAAGACCCTAATGGAAATACGCCTAAACGGCCTTATTGGGCTATCCTTAGCTGGCTTAGCATGTGCCAGCTTTAAGAACTATTATTATTATTAGTATTATTACGCATTGGAGTAGGCATAAAGCGCAAACATATGTTTTCACTCCTGTGTGTGTGTGTGTGTCTGTCTACTTGTTCGTAATATATCACGGAAATAAGTGAATGAATTGTGATAATACTTGGTCAGTCCCTTCACTGGTCGAAGGCCAGTTTCTTCTAAATTGAAAGCTTACTATTGTTCTCCGGGGGGGGGGGGGGAGGTGAGGGGGAGAAATGGTTAAAAATTATATACATTTACAAAGAAATAGGGTCTTTAATAGGTTTTATATAATCGCACTATTAGGACGAACGTCTATTGATGCCCAACAAGCGCACGCGCGCGCGCACACACAAACACACAGGCGCACGCACACACGCACGAGCGCGTGCACACACACACACGCGCACTCACACAGGCGCGCGTGCGCACGCACGCACGCACGCACGCACGCACACACACACACACACACGCACACACACACACACACACACACACACACACACACACACACACACACACACACACACACACAGTCTTCCCTTCTTGTACCTTTTAAGCAAAATCAACATGCATACTAGATGCAAATGACAGTTTTACCAGTACCTTTAAACATTTTTCCAAATTTGGAGACTTGATAGGTAATTTATAATAGCGATTAATAGTTTATCTATAATTATTCGATATATATTTCAGATTCAGATTAGCACTGATCTAAAGTTTTCCTTGTAGTGTATTATGACGGAGAAGAAAGGCCAAAATGATTGACATGTATTAAAACACACATTATACGGATGAAGATGTCGACCTTAGCCGATTGTCATGTATTAAAACACACATTTTAGGATGAAGATGTCGACCTTAGCCGCTCTAACGATTACGGTCTCTATTAAAATACGCTCTGTATTTCTGATGCCTATAAGAACGTATAATGAATGAATGACTTAAACCGTTAATGATATATTACACTACCGATCCGAACAGTAAGCTATAGCGTTCGGTTAACCAGCCCCAAACTCTGCTCTGTCAACTCATCGGCATATTTAGTATACGATTGTAAGGAAATGACTATGACAAAATGAATAAGAAAATGTTAACTTCAATTTAGATAATACACAACCATATCATAGCCTAAAGCTGATCTAGCTAAGCACTGGCATATTACACATGTATGAAAAACTGTATTTGGAAAAGAGTTTCCTCAAAGTGATACTGGTTTATTTGTAGAGCATATTTAGAAGTAGGTAGATCATATTTTATAGTGAAGTATTGCAATTCCTTATAGGGACGGATCTTATTGGTCCGAGAGAGTAAGTAAATAACACAGGGATGAATAGGCTATAATGGCTACTCGCTAAGACAAATTAAAATAAGGGTCAATTCCAAATTACTCTAATGACTATTAGTTTAGGAGGAAGAATATCACTGTTTCGTTTTTCGTTGCATAATATGTTTTTTTTCTGCAAATTGAACTGCATGGACTATCAATATATTAATCTTATTTTTATCTACTTATTTATGTATATTTTCCTTGTTTTAACACTATCCTGTTTGGGACATTGTAGAACAGTAGCTTATCCTTTGTATGTTATTTTTGTGAGATATAGTCCAAATGTTTCCCATCCAGTACACACAGGGTGTACTAAAAATACTGCGGTTACCGTAGAATAAGTTTCGTGAACTTAAATTTAGCAAGGTTTCCCTACAGATACTACATCCAACTTTAATTTCCATCCAACTAACAAAACCGCAGATCTCTATATTTCAATTATGGAACTGCATCTCTCCTTCCTTTCCCAACCTCTGTGATTTTTGACTCACGTAACAACCGTTCACCACTCAGTATTTCCGCCACGTCATGGACTTCCGCGGTAATGGTTCAAGGTCACGGTTGTTGCTGGTGTCTGGGTGGGGCCACGAAAACCACTATATAAGCCACCAGCTCACACCTGGCAGTCAGTCACATCCAAGACTTCATCAACATGGCTAAGTTTGTGAGTATAACAGGAACTTCTTAACAGTATGAGGAACAGTCTGATATCGCTTGTGGTTGCATTCCATTGGTAGAAATAGTGTATATTAGTTTATTATTCCGAACAAATTTCATACTGTAATGTCGTAAACTATATATATATATATATATATTTTTTTTTTTTTTTTTTTTTTTTGCAGGTATTCATTGTGTTGTCAGTTCTGGCCTTCGTGGCCCTCGCCCTGGCCAGCCCCGAGCCTGAACCCGGCTACAGTGGATATGGTGGCGGTTATGGCGGAGGATATGGCGGCTATGGAGGATATGGCGGCGGTTATGGTGGAAGATATGGCGGCTATGGAGGATATGGTGGCGGTTACGGCAGAGGATATGGTGGATATGGTGGTGGCTATGGCTATGGCCGCTAAGGTAAATTTACAAAGCAAAGACAGATGATTTTTGTAATAGTACAATTTAATGCAAACATACTGTAGTACTGCTTAATTACCGTATGTAATCTCAAAAATGGCAGGCGTAAGGATAAAATAATAAACTTATTAATACTGTCTTTTTCCTTTTCAGATAACAGCTGTGGAAGCCGGGATGACCCGGAACAAACTAACACCCATATGTTTAAATAAATAATTTGTCATAAAATGTGTGTTCTATTCCTTTATAAAAGTGTATTTATAACTATGTTTAATTGTGGAATTGCAAACAATAAACAAGTCAAATTAGAAAGTCTTCCATAAAGAGGAGGAAGCATACAATTACTGTACCGTTGATTTGTTGTTTTGTTATATATTTTTTTGTTTTTAAGTGTATAAAGGAGACGAATGCCAAAGCTGTCTGTAAGAGGTGTAACCCCACCAACCCCTCCCCCTCTCCCTCCCCCAAGTTGAGAGCATGATAGAGAGTCAATTTCAAGATACGTAGAGTCAAAATTAGTGGACACACGGAGTTTGAAGCAGTTTAAGTAGTGAGATGTGGGACAACACAATGAGGGAGAGAGTTCCAGAGCTTACTTGTTGAGTAGAAGAAAGACTTGGAAACTCAGTTCACTCTTAGGTTAGATAATTGAACAACATTGGGGTGGGAATGTGTTGAAAGGTGAAACCCCTCCACTCTCCGTAAGGGGGAAGGCATACACTGAGAAAGCTCTGAGGAACATTGATATTATAGTAGCGGTAGAAGAGCGAGAGATATGCAACATTGTGATGTGTAGAGAAAGATTGTTGGGAGTTGAATTGATGAGACATAATTCATTTGATTGTACTCTTTCGAGAAATGGCACATAAGGTCTTAAAAATGACAAAGCAATGGGGCGAATGGTTTAAAAAAAGCCAAACTTATGGGGCGAACGTCTTAATTTTCAACACTATTGGGGCTAATCATGACGGAAAAAGACGTCCAGATCAAACCGTTAACTCTTGCTGGTTTTGCATATATGGCCAGGACGTGGGCCTGGGAACCCCTCCTGTTGGGAACCAATTAAATATACCTTCTCTTGGTGTATACCACCCCCTATTCGTAGAGCACGTAGCACCCGTCTTGCAACACAATCCCACCCTTACTCTGTGCAACTCTCCAACCTAAGAGTGAAACGTTATTCTCAATCTTTCTTCTATTCAACAGCTGAGCTCTGAAACTCTCTCCCAGTATCAGTCCTTCCCTCATCCTGACTTAAATTGCTTCAAACTCCGTGTGTCCAGGCATTTTGGCTCGAACGTCCCTTGATTTTGGCCCTGTCACTCTTCCAACTCTGGGGGAGGCACTCGTCACAGGCAGTTCTGCCTTTTGTCTCTTTCATTCACCCAACAAACAAACAAATGTTAAACCCTTTCAAGATACGATGACGAATTTCCTTTCTGTTTTCTGCTATTATTAACGATTTGATACAGATTAGGAAGGGTGTATGGAAGTCAGAGGTTCTATTGAGATATGCTGTACCTTTTTAATTCCCTCAGATCCTTCCTAAGCTGTATAAAATCGTCTAATGATAGCCAAAATATACTGTCCACACGCGGCACGATCCTCAAAGGGTTAACAAGATGTCCGCTACTCTAGTGATACATACATCCTACAGCCACAGTTTCCCCAACACTACAATCACATTGAAGGGAGTCCACCTAGCTTTTTTTTCTTTTTCTCTCCCTCTCTCTTTTGCTTGTATCCATTCGGCCTCATTCAGCCTACTGTTTTAAGACGTTTATCGCCATCCAGGTGTCAATATTTTTCTGGCAAGCAGTAGCGAGTCAGCATATATATATTTTTTGTTTTGACAGCAAGCTAAATTTGTAAATTTTTCGATAGAAAAATGTCTCCGGCGAAGCCGGATTTCTCCATACAATGCTGGCTTGCTATCGCTCGCCAGGAACATATAGACACCTGGACGGGGATAAACGTCTTAAAACAGTTGGCTGAATGGGGCCGAATGGATACAAGCCAGGGAAAGAGAGGAAAGGAGAGAAAGATGAAAAACAAACGGTGACCCCCCTTAACGTACACTTCACACATCATGTACGTAAATCAAGGAGAGCTAGTAAGGGAAGTTTGTAGTTATTTGTTTATTTAATTATATAGATAGATAGAGAGATAGAGAGATTTATCTAAATATGATTTGCCTTCCTCATTCTCTATTAAGCTTATAACAAAAAACCAAGACATTCCTCTGAGATAAATGTGTACGGGGTTTTTTTTCGGTAGAAAACTGCTAAGGCTGAAGGCCGGTTCACCCTAAATTACAGGCTCGCTATCGCTCGCAAGGAAAATATTGGCACCTAAGTGGGACAACAGGTCTAAATATTGGCAAACAAATGAGATGAAAGGTCTTAAAAACGCCAAACTAATGGGGCGAAATGTCAACACTAATGGAGTTAAGCATGATGGAAAAGGGGCTCGAGAAAAAAATACCCCCTTGACGGCCTTAGCGAAGTTGCTGTTGTTCATCCAAGGATCAGTTTGTTTAATTGCAAGCTGTACTATGCTTCTCTTATAAACTGACCAGCTTAAACTCATCTTTACACAAATGTATACAAGACCAAAAACGCTAAGCCAGAGGATATAGATTACTTATTTATGTAATAAATAAAGTTAATTCCCCCATAATATATATATAATTAATTGACCTATACTAGATATAATTGATTATGAGTAACAGTACATAGAATGAGTCAAACACTTGTTGTTGAGGATGGAGTATGGTGCCCACAGGGAATTAACACTAAACAAAATAAGCTAAATACGTCGAAGGTGCCGGTTTCAATGTTGTGTCCACCCAGTCTCCGGTAAGATGTTCATTACTGTAGTAAGTAGCACCTTGCTTCCCGGAAGCCTTCAAATAATAATTGACAACTAAACAGATACATGGAAATAAATGGTTAGGCAATGCGAGTCCATTGTTCATAAGGGCCCTGAACAAATATTAGCTAATATTATAACTCTGACATCTGTCAGTGCAAAACTCGTTGATTGTTAATACCCTACGCGGCTCGCTGGTGTAGTGACTAGCGTCTTGGACTTCCACCCAGAAGGTCCCACGCTCGCGTCCACGCTCGGCGCATTAAAGGTTTTTTACAAGCACCGAGTCGTTACCGTACCTCATGAGCAAGGCGATGGGGTAGTAATACAAGACCCTAATGGAAATACGCCTAAACGGCCTTATTGGGCTATCCTTAGCTGGCTTAGCATGCGCTAGCTTTAAGAACTATTATTATTACGCGTCGGAGTAGGTATAAAGCGCAAACATATGTTTTCAGTCCTGTGTGTGTGTGTGTGTCTACTTGTTCGTAATATATCACGGAAATAAGGAATGAATTGTGATAATACTTGGTCAGTCCCTTCACTGGTCGAAGGCCAGTTTCTTCTAAATTGAAAGCTTACTATTGTTCTCCGGGGGGGGGGGGAGGGGAGGGGGAGAAATGGTTAAAAATTATATACATTTACAAAGAAATAGGGTCTTTAATAGGTATTATATAATCGCACTATTAGGACGAACGTCTATTGATGCCCAACAAGCGCACGCGCGCGCGCACACACAAACACACAGGCGCACGCACACACGCGCACACACACGAGCGTGCACACACACACACACGCGCACACACACACACACACACACACAGTCTTCCCTTCTTGTACCTTTTAAGCAAAATCAACATGCATACTAGATGCAAATGACAGTTTTACCAGTACCTTTAAACATTTTTCCAAATTTGGAGACTTGATAGGTAATTTATAATAGCGATTAATAGTTTATCTATAATTATTCGATATATAGTTTAGATTCAGATTAGCACTGATCTAAAGTTTTCCTTGTAGTGTATTATGACGGAGAAGAAAGGCCAAAATGATTGACATGTATTAAAACACACATTATACGGATGAAGATGTCGATCTTAGCCGATTGACATGTATTGAAACACACACTATACGGATGAAGATGTCGACCTTAGCCGCTCTAACGATTACGGTCTCTATTAAAATACGCTCTGTATTTCTGATGCCTATAAGAACGTATAATGAATGAATGACTTAAACCGTTAATGATATATTACACTACCGATCCGAACAGTAAGCTATAGCGTTCCCCCAAAACCTCTGCTCTGTCAACTCATCGGCATATTTAGTATACGATTGTAAGGAAATGACTATGACAAAATGAATAAGAAAATGTTAACTTCAATTTAGATAATACACAACCATATCAGAGCCTAAAGCTGATCTAGCTAAGCACTGGCATATTACACATGTATGAAAAACTGTATTTGGAAAAGAGTTTCCTCAAAGTGATACTGGTTTATTTGTAGAGCATATTTAGAAGTAGGTAGATCATATTTTATAGTGAAGTATTGCAATTCCTTATAGGGACGGATCTTATTGGTCCGAGAGAGTAAGTAAATAACACAGGGATGAATAGGCTATAATGGCTACTCGCTAAGACAAATTAAAATAAGGGTCAATTCCAAATTACTCTAATGACTATTAGTTTAGGAGGAAGAATATCACTGTTTCGTTTTTCGTTGCATAATATGTTTTCTTCTGCAAATTGAACTGCATGGACTATCAATAAATTAATCTTATTTTTATCTACTTATTTATGTATAGTTTCCTTGTTTTAACACTATCCTGTTTGGGACATTGTAGAACAGTAGCTTATCCATTGTATGTTATTTTTGTGAGATATAGTCCAAATGTTTCCCATCCAGTACACACAGGGTGTACTAATAATACTGCAGATACCGTAGAATAAGTTTCGTGAACTTAAATTTAGCAAGGTTTCCCTACTGATACTACATCCAACTTTAATTTCCATCCAACTAACAAAACCTCAGATCTCTATATTTCAATTTTGGAACTGCATCTCTCCTTCCTTTCCCAACCTCTGTGATTTTTTACTCACGTAACAACCGTTCACCACTCAGTATTTCCGCCACGTCATGGACTTCCGCGGTATTGGTTCAAGGTGACGGTTGTTGCTGGTGTCTGGGTGGGGCCACGAAAACCACTATATAAACCACCAGCTCACACCTGGCAGTCAGTCACATCCAAGACTTCATCAACATGGCTAAGTTTGTGAGTATAACAGGATCTTCTTAACAGTATGAGGAACAGTCTGATATCGCTTGTGGTTGCATTCCATTGGTAGAAATAGTGTATATTAATTTATTATTCCTAACAAATTTCATACTGTAATGTCGTAAACTATATATATATATATATATATTGTTTTTCTTTTTTTTGCAGGTATTCATTGTGTTGTCAGTTCTGGCCTTCGTGGCCCTCGCCCTGGCCAGCCCCGAGCCTGAACCCGGCTACAGTGGATATGGTGGCGGTTATGGCGGAGGATATGGCGGAGGATATGGCGGCTATGGAGGATATGGCGGCGGTTATGGTGGAAGATATGGCGGCTATGGAGGATATGGTGGCGGTTACAGTAGAGGATATGGTGGATATGGTGGTGGCTATGGCTATGGTCGCTAAGGTAAATATACAAAGCAAAGACAGATGATTTTTGTAATAGTACAATTTAATGCAAACATACTGTAGTACTGCTTAATTACCGTATGTAATCTCAAAAATGGCAGGTGTAAGGATAAAATAATAAACTTATTAATACTGTCTTTTTCCTTTTCAGATAACAGCTGTGGAAGCCCGGACCCGGAACAAACTGACACCCATATGTTTAAATAAATAATTTGACATAAAATTTGTGTTCTATTCCTTTATAAAAGTGTATTTATAACTATGTTTAATTGTGGAATTGCAAACAATAATCATGTCAAATTAAAGTCTTCCATAAAGAGGAGGAAGCATACAATTACTGTACCGTTGATTTGTTGTTTTGTTTTATTTTGTTTTGAAGTGTATAAAGGAGACGAATGCCAAAGCTGTCTGTAAGAGGTGTAACCCCACCCACTCTCTCTCCCCCAAGTTGAGAGCATGATAGAGTCAATTTCAAGATACGTAGAGGCAACATTAGTGGACACACGGAGTTTGAAGCAGTTTAAGTCGTGAGATGTGGGACAACACAATGAGGGAGAGAGTTCCAGAGCTTACTTGTTGAGTAGAAGAAAGACTTGGAAATTCGGTTCACTCTTAGGTTAGAGAATTGAACAACATTGGGGTGGGAATGTGTTGAAAGGTGAGACCCCCCCCCCCCCACTCTCACCTGGCAGTCAGTCACATCCAAGGCTTCATCAACATGGCTAAGTTTGTGACTATAACAGGAACTTCTTAACAGTATGAGGAACAGTCTGATATCTCTTGTGGTTGCATTCCATTGGTAGAAATAGTGTATATTAGTTTATTATTCCGAACAAATTTCATACTGTAATGTCGTAAACTATATATATATATATATATATATATATATATATATATATATATATATATATATATATATATATATAATATTTTTTTGGTTTTTTTTGGTTTTTTTTTTGCAGGTATTGATCGTGTTGTCAGTTCTGGCCTTCGTGGCCCTCGTCCTGGCCAGGCCCGAGCCTCAACCCGGCTACAGTGGTTATGGCGGCGGTTATGGTGGAGGTTATGGTGGAGGTTATGGTGGATATGGCGGAGGATATGGCGGTTACGGTGGTGGTTACGGCAGCGGCTATGGTGGATATGGGGGTGGTTACGGCAGAGGATATGGTGGTGGCTACGGAGGCTATGGCTATGGTCGCTAAGGTAAATATTCAAAGCAAACAACAGTCGATTTCATTAATAATACAATTTTATGGACACATAGTATAATACTGCATAGTTACCATACGTAATCTGACAAATACAGGCATATAGATGGAAGATTCAACTTATTAATACTTTGATTTTCCATTTCAGATAACGGCTGTGGTAGCAAGGATAACCCGGAAGAATGCTTATATATAAACAAAACTAACACCCATGGGTTTAAATATATTATTTGACATAATATGTGTGTTATATTCCCGTATAAAAGCATGTTTATAACTATGTATAATTGTGGATTTGGCATTAATAAGCAAGTCACAATAGAAAGTCCACAACAAAGAGAGGGAAAGCATACAATTACAGTAGCGGGTATGTTTTTTTCCTAAGTGTATAATGGAGACAAAAGGCAAAGCTGACTGTAACAAGTGCCCCCCCCCCCCCCCTCCCCCACAATATGAAAGAATGATAGAGAGCCAAATTCAATGTACGTTAAAGTAAACCAAAAATAAAAAATGGACACACGGAGTTTGAAGCAGTTTAAGTCATAGGATGTGGGAAAGACACATTGAGGGAGAGAGTTCCAGAGCTTACTTGTTGAGAACAAGAAGACTGGGGAAAACGGTAAAAAGCAATTAAGGGGAGATGGGCGTATACATTTACTTTATTTATCTTTATATAATATTTTGTTTAGTTTCCTCCCTAAATCTCCATCTAGATAAGACCCCCTGCTCCCCAGGCCCTCCTTCAAGATATATGTGTACATTTTTCGACAGAAAATCACGGCCAAAGGCCGGTTTCTCATAGTTTACAGGCTCGCTATCGCTTGCCAGGAAAACATAGACACCTAAATGACACGAACAGTCTAAATATTGACAAAGAAATGGGGCGAAAGGTCATCAAATCGACAAAACTAATCGGCCGAAAGTCTTAAAATGGCTAAGATAAGACATAAGAAGACCAGAAAAACAACAGATTGGGTGGGTGTTGCGGATTCAGGGGTGGGTGTTGGAGTTTATGAACCCACTTCTTCCTCATGTTTAGCCCAATCAATGTTTATGTTTTAAGACAATTGTCCCATTAGATTGGCCATTTTAAGGCCTTTCATCCCATTTCTTTTTTAATTTTAAGATTTTTCCTGCCATTTATATATTGTTTGTTCCTGTCAAGCGATAGCGAGCCTACAATGTAGAAAGAACAGGCCTTCAGCCGACGCACTTTTCTTCCGAAAAATACACAAATTTATCTCGAAAGTGTCTCTGGGGTATTTTTCAAGCTTGATGAAGCTGCAGGGATTTACAAAAAGTAATGAATAAATACAAAAATAAAAATAAACAAATAAAAAATCCTTCTGAATGTTTCAGTAGATGACTCGACACCATTGCGATTCTAAGACGATGATGACTTCGTAATATTCGCCACTTTGGATGTGTTGATTACTCACTCATTCATTCATTCTCTCTCTCGTATAGATTCATACATAGACGAGAGAGAGAGAGAGAGAGAGAAATAGATAAATATTCATACTTCAATAACTTGTTTAGCTATTATTAAACAATTGTATTCAGTTTCAAAAGGGCCTCCAGCAATTAACAGGCTTCAAACTATCTCACTTAACCCTTTTTACTACCACAGCTCTGTCTTAAATTGCACTAAATCGTCTAAATATACCTATGATAACATTAATACGACGTCGCTGGTACAGGAGGGGTTAACAAAACCAGGTGCCATTCATTTTCAGCCCCAAGCCCTCAAGCTCTCTAATGAAGCCCTCGAACCGACTCAACCCCCCTAAAAGCCACTCCTGTCCTCTGCCCCGGCGCTAATGTGAGTGGTCGCGCCTTTACCACTCCACCGATTCAAAGGAACAGAGCCGGAACTGATTGCATTATTTGCCCTAATCTGCCGCCTCCATTTTCTTTTTGTTAGTGGGTGAAATTTAACACTCCGTTTTCTGTGTTAATTACGCTAAGGTGTTTTTTTATTTTTACCCGGCGCGTGAGTGACTATGGTATAGCCCGTTAAGGTATTGTAATCAGCTTTGTCTATCTGTGTGTGTGTGTGTGTGTGTATTTGTGAATGTTCGTGTGTGTTTGTATATGTGTAAATAAATACAAAAGAAAGTAAGCAAATGAACATAGTGAAGATTTGCTTTGCCTAATTTCAACCCGTTTCTTCCTACTTACAGTAGGTATGATCCCAGTTTACCTAAACTATTAATCCTTCAAAATATTAATATGGTCGTGCGATGTTTAAAAAAAAAAAAAAAAAAAAAAGTAATTGAATGAAAAGTGTTGCTTCCCCAAAACAGTCCATTTAACCCCTTCTGTACCGGCGACGTCTTTTTAATTGTATTATAACTATATTTATACTATTATGTGCAGGTAAAGGAGGATCTGCGGTAATAAAGACGGTTAGGCCTAAGTGAGATAGTTCAAAGCCTATTAATTGCCGGAGGCCCATTAATAACAATAAAATCCTCAATTAGTAGCCAGAATAAAGTTAAAGTCAGTTTCTTATGACGCATTATAGTTCTTATTTCGGGTTACTATTAGACGATTTTATTCAGATTAGAAGGATGAATGGCAATCAGAGGGTTGATTGAGACCGTTGCTTTTCTTTTTTCTTTTTTTATATTCCAACTACTCCCTCTCGGGCATAGGCTGATAGCCTTTACACTATAGCTGAACACGGTGAGGCCCGTGAGGTCTTGCTCCAGTCTATGGAGTGAGACATGCGAATCTTCACGGCTCGATGCAACTCCATCTCTGAAGCCACCTCGCCTCTGCGCTTCACAGTCTCATCCCCCAGAATCGGACCCTCACTCTCAGAACGCCACCTATTGAGCAATTAACTCACTAGGCATTGCCCCGCTGTAGCATATTTTTGAATATGGGAATATTCATACAATGCTATTTAATCAGGGAACAATGAGGGTATTGTTTTGGCATTTCGGTGTGCTGTGGTAATGCACTGATACTAGGTACAGCACAAATTCCATCCCAATAATAGTCTTTACCCTAATAACTCCCACAGATCATTCCTAAACTGTTTAAAATAGTCTAATTATAGCCAAAATAAACTGCCGAAACGCGTCATAATCCACAAGGGGTTAAAACACATAAAAGAGAAGCTGAACGTCGAGTCTAGTATAAAAACCGGTATCACACGAGCGCTTTTTCACTCAACATTTATCTTCAACAATGGTCTGGCAGATGATTATGTAGTCAACATACATAATATTTTGGTTGCCTAAATTCATCCATCATCAGTCTAGTTTCCGATACCAGTGCAAAATATTCCATAAATGTTGCCAGAAAAATGTTGATCATCGAATGTTGACTATAAAAGCTCTCGTGTGATACCGGCTTAACATGTGTCTATTTAACCCTTTCAAGATGCCAGGGAGCCGTTCTTACTTTCAGTCTGGCTATTAGTAAACAATTGTTTTTTCAGATTAGGAAGGGATTGTGGGAGTCAGAGAGTTGATTGAGATACACTTTATCCCTTTGATTAATTAAGGGCCCTCTTAAGGGGAGGTGGGTCGTTTTCATAGACCCCCTTCTCCCTCATCTTTAGCCCCATTAGTTTTCATATTTTAAGATGTTTGCCCCATTAGTTTGCCGATTTTAAGACCTTTCGCCCCATTTACTTGTCAATAATATGACCTTTCGTGATATTTAGGAGTCTATTTTTTCCCTGGCGAACGATAGTGAGCCTTTAATTTGGGAAGAACCGTACCGAAAAATTTACAAATTAATCTAGCAGGTGGATCTAATGGATGTCTTTCAAGTTTGATGAAAGTCTCAGGAAGACACTGAAATAAATCATAGACATGAAAGAATCGACCACAAAATAAATCATACAGACATGAAAGAATCGACCACAAAAATTAACTCTTCTCCCTTAAACGGAATAAAATCGTCCACTGTTAGCCAGAATAAAGTGATAATGCATCCTTAAGGGGAGATTTCCACTTGAGGGATTTTTTTCTCGCCTCCTTTCTCCCTCATGTTTAGCCTCATTGTTTTTCTAATTTTAAGACGTTTGCCCCATTACTTTGACGATTTTAAGAACTTTCAACCCATTTCTGTCAATTTTAAGACCTTTCGTGCCATTTAGGTGTCGATTTTATCCTGGCGAGCGATAGCGAGCCTGTAATTTAAGAGGAACCGGCTTTCAGCCGGGACATTTTCCTACCGAAAAATGTACAAATTTATCTTGAAAGGGGCTCAAGGAGGTGTAATCTTAAGCTTGAAGGATATCTAGGGACAAAACTAAATACCTCCCCTTAAAAGCTGAAAGAGTTAACCTCAATCACAACGACTTTACTTTAACCCCTTCCGTACCGACGACGTCTTCTTTATCCCTCTCCGTCATATGACGCGATTTTGAGCCTATTAGGGATACTCTAAAACCTTTGTTACCTTCAGGGGTTATTTAGAAATCTTTAGTTTAGTTACTTCAACCTCTGCAGTTGTCTTTGAGTTAGCTGTGGGCAGAAAACTAATTTTGGAGAGGTAATTATAATAGTGAGATAACTATTTCTTAATGCTAATCTGGCAACCTCTGCTTTATATGAGTCTGAAGGGGTTAATTATATGCTAGCTCTATTTAGACGATTTTGTGCAGTTTAAGAAGGATCTGTGGTAGTAGTACAATGGGTTAAGGGGAGATCTCCACTTGAGGGATTTTTTCCTTGACCCCTTTCTCCCT
Source organism: Paralithodes platypus (assembly GCA_032716605.1). Classification (NCBI taxonomy): domain Eukaryota; kingdom Metazoa; phylum Arthropoda; class Malacostraca; order Decapoda; family Lithodidae; genus Paralithodes; species Paralithodes platypus. The sequence goes on from CM064523.1 coordinate 15,011,972, forward strand.
CATGTTTAGCCCCATTGCTTTTGAGATTTTAAGACGTTTGCCCCATTAGTTTAGCGATTTTAAGAACGTTCACCTCACATTAAGACCTTTCGTGCCATTCAGGTGTCCATTTTATCCTGGCGAGCGATAGCGAGCCTGTAATTTAAGAGGAACCGGCCTTCGGCCGGGACATTTTTCTACCGAAAAATGTACAAATTTATCTTGAAAGACACTCAAGGGGGTGTAATTTTAAGCTTGATGGAGGTCTAGGGAACAAACTAAATACCTGCCCTTAAGTGAGATAGTTCGAAGCTTGTTACTTGCTGGAGGCCCTTTTGAAACTGAATACAAACGCCTAATGGTAGCCAGAATAAAGATAACAGGACGTCGCCGGTACAGAAGGGGTTAAGGGGAGGTATGTCGTTCTTAATAGACACCTTTCTCTCCCATGCTTAGTCCTGTTAATTTTCAGATTTTAAGACGTTCGGCCCATTAGTTTGGCGAATTTAAGACTTTTCGCCCCATTTCTTTTTTCAATATCAACACTTTTCATGCCATTTAGGTGTCGATTTTTTTCCTGGCGAGCGACAGCGAGCCTGAAATTGAGGAGGAACCGAAGTTCGTTTCCTCCTAAAATTACAGGTTCGCTATAGCTCGCCAGGAAAAAATCGACACGTAATTACAGTACATCTCAAAAGGTCCTAATATTGTCAAAGAAATGGGGTGAAAGGTCATGAAATCACCAAACTAATGGGTTGAACGTCTGAAAATCTGAAAATTAATGGGGCTATACAGTACATGAGGGAGAAGGTGGCCCGAGAAAAAAAGAAAAAAAAAATACAATCGTCGCACCTTGAGTCACTTTAACCCAATCAGTACCGGTGACGTGCTTTTCAATATATTCGGGCAACTATTAGAGGATTTTCTTCAGTTTAGCAAGGACGTCTACCCATTACAAGGCTACAGACTATCTCAATTAATCCTTTTAGCTACCATATATCGTTTCTAAGCTTCATCAAATCGTCTAAACATAGCTAGAATATGAGTAAAAAGACGTCGCTGGTACAGAAAGGGTTAATGTTCGTTTCTAAGTCCTTCTCTTCAATAGGTGCGGGAAGTAAAAGACTCAACACTCAAATACCGAGATTGGTCACACGGTGGGAGTTATTTCTTGGTGATTACTGGTTAATTGTATAGTGTGTAATTATAGTGGTTAACTCGCTAGCAGACATTGGGATAGGCTCTCTCTCTCTCTCTCTCTCTCTCTCTCTCTCTCTCTCTCTCTCTCTCTCTCTCTCTCCTCTCTCCTCTCTCTCTCTCTCTCTCTCTCTCTCTCTCTCTCTCTCTCTCTCTCTCTCTCTCTCTCTCTCTCTCTCTCTCTCTCTCTCTCTCTCTCTCTCATTATATATAGAGCCAGATAGATAGATAGTCAGTCAGTCAATCATAGTTATATTTCATAAAAAGGGATAGATAGACAGATAGTAATATTGGTGTATTACATACGTGTGTATTTGGTGGCCGGTTGACCTTCAGTGACGTACGTGTGTGTGTGTGTGTGTGTGTGTGTGTGTGTGTGTGTGTGTGTGTGTGTGTGTGTGTGTGTGTGTGTGTGTGTGTGTGTGTGTGTGTGTGTGTGTGTGTGTGTGTGTGTGTGACTAACAGTGAGAAGTCGGTAATGTAAGTTCTAAATTGGTTAACTGAAAGGGAGTGGAGGCAACAACAAATTATTGGTCCACTCCATAAGGGTAGAAGGAAAGGAAGTGTGTGTGTGTGTGTGTAATGATAATAATAATAATAATTAACAATGTATTCACAAAAGCAGCCCGAAGCCTGAAAATATAAAAGGAAGTTGATACAATAGTCATATGAACACAACAAATATGGTAGAAGCTATTGATGAGCATTAAGGGGGTACTACTCGCTTTATATGGACCTCTTTCTCACTCGTGTTTAGCATATTAGTTTTGAGATTCTAAAACGTTCCTTCCATTAGTTTGGCGATTTTAATTCCTTTCGCCCAATTTCGTTGTCAATTGCAAGACCTTTCGTGCCATTTAGGTGTCGATTTTTTCCTGGCAAGCGATAGCCAGCCTGTAATTTTAAGAGGAACCGGCCTTGGCCGGGCCATTTTTCTATCTACAAATGTACAAATTTATCTTGAAGGGGGGTCTAGGTTTTTTTTGTTTAAGCTTTAAGGTCTAACGAGGAAACTAGAAAATTAATGAATAAATTAATTAATAGCCCCCCACCCCCCAAAAAAAAGGTCACTATCCCCTTAACCCATTCAGTAACAGGGAAGTCTTTTTTAATCACATTCTGGCAACTATTAGACGATTGTCTTCAACTTAGGAAGGACCTCTAGCAAAAATAATAATTCAGACTATCTCAACCAACCCTTTTCACTACCACAGATCCTTCCTAAGCTGCATAATATCGTCTGAATATAGCTAAGATAAAATATAACACACGTCGCTGGTACTCAAAGGGTTAAAAATCAGAAGGGCCCCATTCGTGTCCCTTGAGGCAAACCGTAAGTGAGTGTTTAGTGGGTGTTGTAGTACGTCCTAGCACCCAGTCGGGGGACACCTCGACGACGTATACAGACTAATAATACACATAACAAAGCCACTCCAACAGCTTCCTCTCTCTCCCCCTTCTCTCCTATCTACACTCTTCAGAAAAATAGGAAAAGTAGAATGTAGATACGAGGTGCTGTTAAGGCTTATCCCTCAATATCTTCACCTGACCCTGACCTGTCCGTGTACTGGAGGTACTTCCTAGAAAGTTGTTGACGGTAGTGCTTTCTTAATGGGTTAGTACTTGCTTTTTTCTGGACCCCCTTCTCCCTCATGTTTAGCATATTAGTTTTGAGATTTTAAGACCTGCCTTCCGTTAGTTTGGCGATTTTGATACCTTTTGCCCCATTTCTTTGTCAATATTTAGACCTTTCGTGCCATTTAGGTGTCGATATTTTCCTGGCGAGCGACAGCGAGCCTGTAATTATAGAAGGAACCGGCCTTTTGCCGGGAAATATTTCTACCGAAAAACTTACAAATTTATCTTGAAAAGGGGTCTAGGGGGTATTTTAGTAAGCTTCATGGAGGTCTAGCAAGGGCACTAAAAAACAAATTACTAAATAAATATGTAGACCAAAAACCAAACACTAGCCCTTAACCCCTTCTTTACCGAGAACTTCTTTTAATTTATTCTGGCTGCTATAAGACGAGTTTGTTCAGTTTAGAAAGGGCCTCCAGTTATCACTAGGCTTCGAACTATCACAATTAACCTTTTATACTACCACAGATCCTTCTTATTGTTCACAAAATCATCTAAATATAGCAAGGATAAAATTAAAAGACGTCGCCGGTACAGAAGGGGTTAATGATAATGGTTTGGCTCACTAGATCGAAGGATTTTTTTAAATCTTTGATGACTGCTGTTGCTGAGGTGTTTCGGTGGTCTAATTTTTTATGGATAAAGTCAAGAAAACTGATTAGGTAGTGTGTGGTGGATGAGGATTTAATGTATGTATGTGTGTGTGTGTGTGTGTGTGTGTGTGTGTGTGTGTGTATATATGTGTGTGTGTGGACAAGCGTTGATGTGCTTAAAAGTACAACATTGACTAGATATGTAGGTTTGCAGGTACATGAGGTTTAGGGCGACATTTTAAGTGTACACACCTCTTTAAAATGCGTTGAAATGGAATGTTTTTGGTTAGGTTAGGTAAGGTAGGTTAGGTTAGGTTAGGTTAGGTTAAGGTTTATCTAGATAGTTATATTTAGGTTTTAAAAATGTACTCGAAAGCATGCATAATTAAATTAACGTGTGTACCGATAAACACACCACCGCTTGGGTGTGTGTGTGTGTATGTAAGTGTGTGTGTATGTGTGTGTGTGTGTGTGTGTTTGTATGTAGGTGTGGGTGTTTGTCTCCACACAGGGAAACCGGCGGTGCAAGAATAATAACATAACCAGCGCTGGAATGGACGTCATTTATTTGGAGATGCATTTCAGCTTTACACAGAGGACAACAAACAAGGAAAAGCCCACACAAAAGCAAAGTAAAAATATGTAGTTTACGCAAATTAAATATATACAAACAGACTTGACCCCAGGCTATAATTTGTAACCTCGGTGTGTTTTATATTTGCATTTATTTCGTATTTGATTTTTTTTTTTTTTTTTTTTTTTTTTTAATATTATTATTTTCTTTAGTTTCCTCCCAAGACCCCGGTCAACCGTTAAAATTTTGACCACAACATCCCTTGAATTTGGCTCTGTCACTCGTTTGGCTTTCGGGGGAGACACTCGTTACAGGCAACATGCCTTTCGTCTCCTTCATACATATAAAAATAAAAAAGTAATTACACTTTCAATTCTCACAGATCCTCCCTAAAGTGAATAAAACCGTCTAATTATAACCATCATATACTGTCAAAACGCACCATGATCGTCAAAGAGTTCATGGAGCCCAGACGGTATTGTGCAGCATAATTTACTGGTTCTGCTTAATGCTTCTGCTTAAAGGGTGTTTAGGGCGCTCTCTAAACTCTATCAAACTTAACAAAAACCACCCATCAATTTGTACATTTTTCGGTAGAAAAATGTCCCGGCCGAAGGCAGCTTCCTCTTCAAATACAGGCTCGCTATTGCTTGCCAAGAAAAAAAATCGACACCTAAATGGCACAAAAGGTCATATTATTGGCAAAGAAATGGGGCAAAAGGTCTAAAAATCCCCAAACTAATGGGGCGAATGTCTTGAAATCTCATAACTAATAGAGCTAAACATGAGGGAGGAGGACTCGAAAAAAAACTGCCTCCCCTTAACCCTTTCACGCATTTATGACGCAGAGGTTGCCAGATTAGCAGTAAGAAATAGAGTTCTCTCACTCTTATAATTACCTCTCCAAAATTAGTTTTCTGCCCACAGCTAACTCAAAAGACAACTGCAGAGGTTGAGGTAACTAAACTAAAGGTTTCTAAATACCCCCGATAGTAACAAAAGCTTTAAAGTATCCCCAATAGGCAATAGGCTCAAAATCGCGCCATATGTCGGAGAGGGTTAACTGCTTGAGCAATAATATGACCCCCCCCCCCCCTCCCCTCAAACCACAAGCAATTCATGCAGAGGACATACGTGAATCGGTATGTATATGAGGGAGCATTGACGGGAGGTGAAGTATCTCTGTCAATAATATCGCACTTACTGTCACTACCAACACGGGTCTGATATTGGCCAGGGTGGATTGTATTGCCCGTCTCAGCTTATCATTAAGGGGGGAGTCACTTGTTGGTCGATTATTTCATATATTTAATATTATTAGTTAGTTTCTTCCCTACACCTCCATCAAACTTAAACAAAAACGTCCATTGGATCCCTCTTCTAGATTAATTTGTATATTTTTCGGTAGAAAAAGATTCCGGCCAAAGGCCGGTTCTTCCAAAATTACAGGCTCACTATTGTTCGCCAGGAAAAAATTGACACCTGAATAGCACAAAAGGTCTTAATATTGAAGACAAAAACATGGCGCGAAAGGTCTTAAAATCGCCAAACTAATGGGGCAAACATCTTAAAACTTGAAAACTAATGGGGCTCAACATGAGGGAGAAGAATATCAAGAAAAACGACCCATCTCCCATTAATCTATATCAACTATCTACTATGGGTTTCAGAGGCAGTGTTACGTCGTTTTTCGGGAATAACTTCTTAACAAACAGTTGGATCAGTATGATATTTTGACACAATTTTTTCACACCGTGCCCTAATTTTCGTCAATATAGTGCATTACCAAAAGTGTAGAATTAAGTCCCTGTGTCATGAGGTTAAAATCACACATTAATGACTAAGAAACGAACAAGGCTACCGTGGCTTACCTGTGAGAACCACCAAACCATTATTGCTCCTCCATCAAACACGGTAGTTATCACCCACCACCCAACCCTACTATCGCCTTTAAATTCTAGTTATCTGTCAATATCAAAATATAAATATACAAATATACATAGGTCTCTCACCTCCTATTCTCATTATGAGCGTCCCTACAGTAATTATTACCATGAACATTAATTTTCGAAATTCGCGGTACGCTACTACTTTCTGGTTAGCTGCTAACTACACATACATAATTTACAGTAGACTGCAGGACTCCAATAAAGAAGGGGTTCAAAACACGGTAACAGATGCTTACATACACCTCTCTCTCTCTCTCTTTCTCGCTCTCTCTCTGAAGGCCTAAACAAACAGATGCTAAGTAAAATATAACGCACGCACACACACACGCTCATTCTCTCTCTCTCTCTCTCTCTCTCTCTCTCTCTCTCTCTCTCTCTCTCACACACACACACACACACAAAACACACCAGGAAGCCACAAATAACTCATAACAACAAATGTGTGGTAAATTTGACTCGCCATGTAATTCTGCGGGCAATTCGACAAGTGCTTTTCCCTAACTCTGGAGGTGTTCACTATCGCTATATTATGTGTTGTGGTTGTGTGGGTGGGGTGGGGTGGGGTGGGGTGGGGGACGTGGAGTGGGGAGGGGAGTTTTATATTTGTGTGTGTGTGTGTGTGTGTGTGTGTGTGTGTGTGTGTGTGTGTGTGTGTGTGTGTGTGTGTGAATGGGGGGAGGGGTTGTGTGTGTTAAGAGTGGGGAGGGGTTATGTGTTATTCACTCACTTGTTCGTTAAGGGGAATCCACGCAATGCGAGCTAAGCTCATTATTATCGCGCCTCCTTAACTGGGAATGTATTGCGTGAAATGCATGTTAAGTGTTTATGTATCGTTGGAATGGCTGTGGATGTGTGAGTAGTCTGTATTTTAGCCAATTGGCGACATTGGAAACAAAGGCTTAGGGTTAATCTGTACGGTACCATTCTCACTACGGTACCAGTCTCACCCGAAGGCTTAGGTTGACCAGTAGCTTAGGTTGACCAGTACGATACCCATCTCACCTTGTAACCGATCACCAACCCCATATGGGACGTCACAACTTCGTCCACTTACACCAGGTTCCTATTTATACTGCTAGGTGAACAGAGGCTACACCGTTAAGAGACTTGCCCAAATGTGTGTGTGTGTGTGTAGAGAGAGAGATAGGGATAATATGCTTACATGAGTGTATGTGTGTGAGAGAGTGAGTGTGTGTGCATACCTCCTTGCTTGGGTGTTTTTTATTATATACTAAAACAAGGCAATCGAATGTTTGCGTTACATGCATCTATACTAAAGTAAGCCAATGATTTAGTGACATTTAGCTTTGGAGTGGAATAACAGTTCCTATATATGAAATTTATAAACAATTCCAAAAACTATTTTGTCTTATTCATATTAATTTGTGTAGCCTACTACTGTTTCTATTAAGGGGAGGGTATTTAGCTTGTTCCCTAGACCTCCATCAAGCTTAAAATTACACCCCCTTGAGTCCCTTTCAAGATAAATTTGTACATTTTTCGGTAGAAAAATGTCCCGGCCGAAGGCCGCTTCCTCTTAAATTACAGGCTCACTATCGCTCGCCAGGATAAAATAGACACCTGAATTGCACGAAAGGTCTTAATATGCGATGAAAGTTCTTAAAATCGCTAAACTAATGGGGCAAACGTTTTATAATATCAAAAGCAATGGGGCTAAACATGAGGGAGAAAGGGGTCAAGAAAAAAATCCCTCAAGTGGAGATCTCCCCTTAAAGACTTTCATTAAGGGAGAACTTTATCTGGGCCCCCTCCTCTTTATGCATAGCCCCATTAATTTTGAAATGTTTAGACATTCGCCCCATTAGTTTGGCGATATTAAGACCTTTCGCCTTATTTCTTTGTCAGCTTTAAGACCTTTCGTGTCAATTAGGTGGTGAGTGAGAGCGAACCTATAAAATAGGAGGAACAAGCCTTCGCTCGGGATAGTTTTGTGCCAAAGTATGTACAATATTATCTCGAAGGGGGGTCTCGGGAATTTTGTTTTAACCTTGGTGGAGGTCTTGAATATATTAATAAATAAATAATAAGAAAATACATGTACAATCCCCATATAGTTTGGGTAGGAGAGAGCGTCAATATTATATGAATTCCAGTTTAAGGGGAGATATACCGCTTTTGAAGACCCCCTTCTCCCTCATATTTAGCCCCATTAGTTTGACGATTTTATGAACTTTCGCCCGATTTCTGTCAATTTTAAGACCTTTCTTGTCATTTAGGTGTCTATTTTTTTCCTGGCGAGCGAAAGCGAGCCTGTAATTTATGAGAAACCGTCCTTTGGCCGGGACATTTTTCAACCGAAAAATGTACATATTTATCGTGAAAGGGTGTCTAGGGGACGTCTTTTTAAGCTTGATGGAGGTCTAGTTAGGAAACTAGATAAATAATAAATACATGAAAACATCGGCCAAAAAGTGGCCCATCTCCCCTTAAATATTATGGAAGCATAACCGCTAAATCTCATACCATCATCTATGGACCCTTCATTATATCTCATATCTCAAATCTCATACCATCATCTATGGACCCTTCATTATATCTCATATCTCAAATCTCATACCATCATCTATGGACCCTTCATTATATCTCATATCTCAAATCTCATACCATCATCTATGGACCCTTCATTATATCTCATATCTCAAATCTCATATCATCATCTATGGACCCTTCATTATATCTCATATCTCAAATCTCATACCATCATCTATGGACCCTTCATTATATCTCATATCTCAAATCTCATACCAGCATCTATGGACCCTTCATTATATCTCATATCTCAAATCTCATACCAGCATCTATGGACCCTTCATTATATCTCATATCTCAAATCTCATACCATCATCTATGGACCCTTCATTATATCTCATATCTCAAATCTCATATCATCATCTATGGACCCTTCATTATATCTCATATCTCAAATCTCATACCATCATCTATGGACCCTTCATTATATCTCGTATCTCAAATCTCATATCATCATCTATGGACCCTTCATTATATCTCATATCTCAAATCTCATATCATCATCTATGGACCCTTCATTATATCTCATATCTCAAATCTCATACCATCATCTATGGACCCTTCATTATATCTCATTGTTTATTATAGGACGCGTTTTGACAGTTTCTTTTCTGGTGGTCATTAGGCGATGTTATGCAAGTTAGAAAGGATATGTGGGAATCAAACGTGTAAATACTATCTGAATTACCCCTTCATCTCCCACTATACTCTGTTTCTTTTCAACTGACGGAAAATTGCAAACTTCCCATCAAGATTTCTCAGTTATTTTGAAGATTTTGTAGCGAAATATGGCGCTAATTATAAAAACTTGATCTTAGTATGATGCAGAGACATAGAAGTTTCCCATTTTCCCCATTAAGTATCGATAAATTAGCTGCCAAGAGATTGAATTTATCGTCAGATGAAAAGAAACAGAGTGTAGTTCATCCCAGCTGAAAAAAAATCGTCCAATGATAGCCAGAATAAAGTGTCAAAAAACGCGTCATGATCTATGGAACCTTTATTTTAACTCATTGAGAATTATAAGACGCGTTTTGAGTTTGTTCTGGTTATCAGTAGGTGATTATATGCAATTTAGGAAGGATATCTAGGAATCAAAGGGGTGAATACAATCGCAAGTTTTTCTAGATCCCCTTCTCCCTTATGTTTAGTCCCATTAGTTTTCAGATTTTAAGATGTTTGCCCCATTAGTTTGTCGATTTTAAGACCCTTCGCCCCATTTTTTTGTTCAATATAATAGACCTTTCGTGCTATTTAGGTGTCTATTTTTTGAGTCTGTAATCTTGGGAGAACCGGCCTTCGGCCTTGACATTTTTCTACCGAAAAATGTACAAATTAATATAGAAGGGGGATCTAATGGATGTTTATATTTTTAAGTTTGATGGTGGTCTAGGGAAGAAACTAGACAAATATTAAATACATGACAAAATCGACTAAAAATTGAACCATCCCCCCTTACAGATTGTCACTCTCACCCATCGTCTAATAGAAAGCCTCGGACTCATTCGGTTTATCAAGTTCAAGTGCAGTGGAGTATTATTTTTTAGAAAGATATAATAAGTAGAGAGACTGTAGGAGTGTTATTATGTTTTAGAAAGATATAATAAGTAGAGAGACTGTAGGAGTGTTATTATGTTTTAGAAAGATATAATAAGTAGAGAGACTGTAGGAGTGTTATTATGTTTTAGAAAGATATAATAAGTAGAGAGACTGTAGGAGTGTTATTATGTTTTAGAAAGATATAATAAGTAGAGAGACTGTAGGAGTGTTATTATGTTTTAGAAAGATATAATAAGTAGAGAGACTGTAGGAGTGTTATTATGTTTTAGAAAGATATAATAAGTAGAGAGACTGTAGGAGTGTTATTATGTTTTAGAAAGATATAATAAGTAGAGAGACTGTAGGAGTGTTATTATGTTTTAGAAAGATATAATAAGTAGGGAGACTGTAGGAGTGTTATTATGTTTTAGAAAGATATAATAAGTAGGGAGACTGTAGGAGTGTTATTATGTTTTAGAAAGATATAATAAGTAGAGAGACTGTAGGAGTGTTATTATGTTTTAGAAAGATATAATAAGTAGAGAGACTGTAGGAGTGTTATTATGTTTTAGAAAGATATAATAAGTAGACAGACTGTAGGAGTGTTATTATGTTTTAGAAAGATATAATAAGTAGAGAGACTGTAGGAGTGTTATTATGTTTTAGAAAGATATAATAAGTAGAGAGACTGTAGGAGTGTTATTATGTTTTAGAAAGATATATAATAAGTAGAGAGACTGTAGGAGTGTTATTATGTTTTAGAAAGATATAATAAGTAGGGAGACTGTAGGAGTGTTATTATGTTTTAGAAAGATATAATAAGTAGAGAGACTGTAGGAGTGTTATTATGTTTTAGAAAGATATAATAAGTAGAGAGACTGTAGGAGTGTTATTATGTTTTAGAAAGATATAATAAGTAGAGAGACTGTAGGAGTGTTATTATGTTTTAGAAAGATATAATAAGTAGAGAGACTGTAGGAGTGTTATTATGTTTTAGAAAGATATAATAAGTAGAGAGACTGTAGGAGTGTTATTATGTTTTAGAAAGATATAATAAGTAGAGAGACTGTAGGAGTGTTATTATGTTTTTAGAAAGATATAATAAGTAGGGAGACTGTAGGAGTGTTATTATGTTTTAGAAAGATATAATAAGTAGAGAGACTGTAGGAGTGTTATTATGTTTTAGAAAGATATATAATAAGTAGAGAGACTGTAGGAGTGTTATTATGTTTTAGAAAGATATAATAAGTAAGAGACTGTAGGAGTGTTATTATGTTTTAGAAAGATATAATAAGTAGAGAGACTGTAGGAGTGTTATTATGTTTTAGAAAGATATAATAAGTAGAGAGACTGTAGGAGTGTTATATGTTTTAGAAAGATATAATAAGTAGAGACACTGTAGGAGTGTTATTATGTTTTAGAAAGATATAATAAGTAGAGAGACTGTAGGAGTGTTATTATGTTTTAGAAAGATATAATAAGTAGAGAGACTGTAGGAGTGTTATTATGTTTTAGAAAGATATAATAAGTAGAGAGACTGTAGGAGTGTTATTATGTTTTAGAAAGATATAATAAGTAGGGAGACTGTAGGAGTGTTATTATGTTTTAGAAAGATATAATAAGTAGGGAGACTGTAGGAGTGTTATTATGTTTTAGAAAGATATAATAAGTAGAGAGACTGTAGGAGTGTTATTATGTTTTAGAAAGATATAATAAGTAGAGAGACTGTAGGAGTGTTATTATGTTTTAGAAAGATATAATAAGTAGAGAGACTGTAGGAGTGTTATTATGTTTTAGAAAGATATAATAAGTAGAGACTGTAGGAGTGTTATTATGTTTTAGAAAGATATAATAAGTAGAGAGACTGTAGGAGTGTTATTATGTTTTAGAAAGATATAATAAGTAGAGAGACTGTAGGAGTGTTATTATGTTTTAGAAAGATATAATAAGTAGAGAGACTGTAGGAGTGTTATTATGTTTTAGAAAGATATAATAAGTAGAGAGACTGTAGGAGTGTTATTATGTTTTAGAAAGATATAATAAGTAGAGAGACTGTAGGAGTGTTATTATGTTTTAGAAAGATATAATAAGTAGAGAGACTGTAGGAGTGTTATTATGTTTTAGAAAGATATAATAAATAGAGAGACTGTAGGAGTGTTATTATGTTTTAGAAAGATATAATAAATAGAGAGACTGTAGGAGTGTTATTATGTTTTAGAAAGATATAATAAGTAGAGAGACTGTAGGAGTGTTATTATGTTTTAGAAAGATATAATAAATAGAGAGACTGTAGGAGTGTTATTATGTTTTAGAAAGATATAATAAGTAGAGAGACTGTAGGAGTGTTATTATGTTTTAGAAAGATATAATAAATAGAGACTGTAGGAGTGTTATTATGTTTTAGAAAGATATAATAAATAGAGAGACTGTAGGAGTGTTATTATGTTTTAGAAAGATATAATAAGTAGAGAGACTGTAGGAGTGTTATTATGTTTTAGAAAGATATAATAAGTAGAGAGACTGTAGGAGTGTTATTATGTTTTAGAAAGATATAATAAGTAGAGAGACTGTAGGAGTGTTATTATGTTTTAGAAAGATATAATAAGTAGAGAGACTGTAGGAGTGTTATTATGTTTTAGAAAGATATAATAAGTAGGGAGACTGTAGGAGTGTTATTATGTTTTAGAAAGATATAATAAGTAGAGAGACTGTAGGAGTGTTATTATGTTTTTAGAAAGATATAATAAGTAGGGAGACTGTAGGAGTGTTATTATGTTTTAGAAAGATATAATAAGTAGAGAGACTGTAGGAGTGTTATTATGTTTTAGAAAGATATAATAAGTAGAGAGACTGTAGGAGTGTTATTATGTTTTAGAAAGATATAATAAGTAGGGAGACTGTAGGAGCGTTATTTGTGTATAAAAGGAAGCTCATATTTATAGAAGACACCTACAGTACATTTATGAATCATTCTTCTATAAGGTCAAAGATGAAAGTACTATTGATTATTTAATTTATTACTATTACCCTCACGACAAGAGAGAAGCTGTAGAAATCTATAAGATGAAGACCTTTCTCCCCATTTAATTGTCAATATTAAGACCTTTCGTGCTATTTAGGTGTCGATTTTTTTCCTGGCGATTTTATTTCCTGGCGAACGACAGTGAGCCTGTAATTTTGGAAGAACCGGCCTGTGGTCGGGACATTTTTCTACTGAAATATGTACACATTAATCTAGAAGGGGGATCTATTGGATGTTGTTTTTAAGTTTGATGGAGGTCTAGCGAGGAAACTGAAAATTATATGAATAACTGAATATATAGACTAAAAAAAAGCCACTATCCCCTTCAGCCACCACCTTTGCCGCCCCCCCCCCCCCCACCCCCCCACCCCACCGCCAGCAATGCCACACACCTGCCTCGGCGACCACCTGTCCTTCTACGAGTGTCAGGTGCGGGAGACGGGTTATGGTGGCAAATAATCGCGTAAACAAAGATAACGAGACTTTGTTCAGCAGGCTTCTATCATGGTGTGTGTGTGTGTGTGTGTGTGTGTGTTTTTTTTTTTAAGACAGCTTCGGGCACCTTTTAACCCCTTCTCTACCAGGGACGTCTTTTTCATTTTATTCTAGCTATATTTTGCGATTTTGGGCAGTTTAAGAAAGATCTGTGGTAGCAAAAATGGTTAACTAAGGTAGTTAAAAGCCTTTTAATTGCTGGAGGCCCTTTTTAAACTGACTAAAATCGTCCAATAGTAGCCAGAATGAAGTTAAAATGACGGCACCGGTACTCAAAGGGTTTAACTCATTCAGTACCCGGGACGTCGTTTCTATCATATTCTGGCAACTATTAGACGTTTTTATCCAGCTTAGGAAAGACTTCTAGCAATAATAAGACTTCAAAATTATCTCAAGCAACTTTTTGAACTACCACATATCTTTTCTAAGCTGCATAATATTGTATAAATATAGCTAGCACAGAATATAAATTACGTCGTTGGTACTCTATGAAGTAAGGGACTTCTGTAGCTGCAGTCTGGCAGCTTCAAAATATAAGTTCCGTAATAATTTAACTACTGTACCTCAAATAATCTACTTTCAATTTAGTTTTCTATTCCATTGTGAAAGAGCCAAAAAATAGTACAGTCGAGGTTAATAAGTGTTGTCAGATATTTCACAAAGTTTCGGACACTGACTAATACTCTGAGGGTTAAGCACTTTTCCCAGTAACTATAAAGATACCAATAACACTTGTTGAGCGAAAACCACTGGAATCTATGACAACACTTATTACCCCCGATAGTACGAGAAAATAAAACTTGTTCATAAAAAAATGGCCCGATAAAGTTCTCGTGTGATATCGCCTTAACTCTTTCAACATTTGGCGGTATTAGTTGTAAAACTCTTGGGTAACTCGATATCTTGCTAAATAAATTATTATAGTGCGTGGTAGAAATTAGGCTATCAAGTAAAAAGAACACCGAAAAATGTACACATTGATCGTGAAGGGGGTTTTGGGGGGTATTACTTAACAGTTGATGGAGGCCTGGGGGGGGGGGGGGGGGGGGAACTTGAAAAAAAAAAATTAATGAATAAAAAAAAAAAAAATAATAATAATAATAATACAAATCTCCCCTTAATTTGTTATGGTAGTGGGAATCTACAAATACTCTCCCGCGACCGCCTGAAACCCGGAATCCTAGGTCGCCAACTGTGTGTGAGAGAGAGTGTGTGAGTGTGAGAGAGAGTGTGAGTGTGTTTGTTTGTGTTTCTGTGTGTGAGAGAAAGAGAGAAGGGAGGGGGGGGGGGGGTATTACGGTACAATTTCAATGCATCATGTTCCCATGTTTACCTCTTACGTTTCCTTATAGTAGCCCCCTTTAATCAGAAAACTAATTGTTGACACTTTAATATTGTTGCCAAAATGTTTTAGTAGGCTTAAGAAAGACCTTTAGGAATGCAAAGGGTAAAGACGAAATCAACCATCTAACACTGACAGCCCCATTCTAAGCTGAATAACATCTTTTGTAGGTAGACAGAATAAATGGACGTTGTTGTTTTATTTATATCTTAATTATTTTGTTGGTATGCTTCATCATCCATCAGTACAAGCCTCAACACTCTGGGAAGTGTTGTTATTAAAGGGGTATGAATTTGTGAAAGCGAGAAAGAGAGACAATGTGTGTGTGTGTGTGTGTGAGTGTGTATGTGTGTGTGTGTGTGTGAGACCCCGTCACACGTAATTACCATCCGTTTTCTATTTGCATAACACCCCTCCCTCACTTCACCCACCCTCCACCCATACCATCCCCTTCCACAATATACCCCCTCTCCAATGCACCCCCTCTCTTAAGGGGAGATGGGTCGTTTTTCTGGTTCCCCCTTCTTCCTCATGTTTAGCCTCATTAGTATTGAGGTATTAAGAAGTTTGCCCTATTAGTTTGTCGATGTTAAGACCTTTCGTACCATTTCTTTATTGATATCAAGACCTTTTGTGCCATTTGATATGGGTTTCAGAGGCCTTGTTGCATCATTTTTTGGGAATAACGTATTAACAAACAGTTGGATCCGTACGATATTTGGCCAGAGCTTGTTTCACACCATCCCCTAATTTTCGTCAATATAGTGCATTACCAAAAGTAGAGAATTAAGCAACTTATCCCTAAGTCATGAGGTTAAAGTCACACCTGCATGACTAGGAAACGGACAACACGGTAGTTATCACCCACCACCCTTTCATTCACTATCACCTTTACATTCAGGTTATCTGTCACTATCAAATAAAAATATACAATCCTCCTCCACAACACTCCTTCTTTCACCTCCACAACACCCCTTCTTTCACCTCCACCACACCCCCTTTTTCACCTCTACAACACCCCTTCTTTCACCTCCACCACACCCCTTCTTTCACCTCCACCACACCCCTTCTTTCACCTCCACAACACCCCTTCTTTCACCTCCACAACACCCCTTCTTTCACCTCCACAACACCCCTTCTTTCACCTCCACAACACCCCTTCTTTCACCTCCACAACACCCCTTCTTTCACCTCCACCACATCCCTTCTTTCACCTCCACAACACCCCTTCTTTCACCTCCACAACACCCCTTCTTTCACCTCCACAACACCCCTTCTTTCACCTCCACCACACCCCCTCTTTCACCTCCACAACACCCCTTCTTTTACCTCTACAACACCCCTTCTTTCACCTCCACCACACCCCTTCTTTCACCTCCACAACACCCCTTCTTTCACCTCCACCACACCCCCTCTTTCACCTCCACCACACCCCCTCTTTCAACTCCAATCCACCTCCACAATACCCACTCTTCCACCACCCAAAACACCCCCTTGTTCACCCCCAATCCACCTCCACATCACCCCCTCTTTCACCTCAAATCCACCTCCTCTCCACTTCCTCACCCACATACAGTAACATGACCCTCTTCCATCTATAGAACATCCTTTTCACTCTACACCTCTTCTTCCACGACATCCCATCTTCTACTCCACCCCTTCTCCCTCCATTCCATAACACCCTTCCCCACCCTTCAATCCATCCCTTTCACACAACCTCTTTTCATTACATCCCCTTTTCCATATGTACAAGCCTTACACTCTCACTTCAGCTGCACTCCATCTCCACAAATCAAAACAACCTTGAATATTCACTCTCCACCTCCAACACACCCCTCTCCATACCCTCTCCCTCTACATACCACCACTTTTTGTTTACGTCTACACTTTCAAGAACAACGTTCCCTCTCCACCCTCCACCCTGCCTTCACTTCCACCAAACCCATACTCCCACGCCACCCTTTCTTCATCCCCAATACATCCTTTACCCATCCCCTCCCTACCTACCCCCTACCCCTATATATAACATCCCTTTCCCATCCATTCTCTACCTCTCCTCCTACACATAACATCCCTTTCCCATCACCTCTCTCCCTCTCAGCCTACATTAGCATCCCTTTCCCATCCTCTATCTACCTCCCATCCTACACATAACATCCCTTTCCCATCCAATCCCTACCTCTCCTCCTACATATAACATCCCTTTCCCATCTACCCAACAACAATAGCACTACCTCTCCACCACCCCCACTCCACCCCCACTCCACTCAGCTGCGTTCGTTAGCGACTGGCTGTGACGAGCGGAATTCCACTCAACTTGACGAGCTAGAGGACCATTCACACGACCACTTTTTCCGGAAACTAGCGGTCGGCAAGTTTTCGTTCTGACAACATTTCTAAACAAATAAAGCACTGATATGGGTAACTAATTTAAAGATATACGATCATACGTTTCACAATTCAAATAAATGCTCAACACAGCTGTTAGACCAGAGTTGCCGAATTCAATTGATAGGAAAACTATGGTGTGAATCTTCCCTTTGCAAATAAGTGAACGCGCGTGTTGGTTCAAGTGAATTTATACCCTCGCCAAACCGCCGACTAAATTGCTATCATTTGTTGCTAGTTGGTCGTTCTAGTCTCATCTAAACAAGGATCGACTAACAGAGATTATTAGTAATTATATTTAATGTGAGGGCTTTTTAAGGAGGAAAGGTAAATATTTCGGCCTGGTGTTTAATCTATTAACTATTTTCTTAGCTTCCTCCTTAGATCTCCATCAAACTCAAGTACAGGCTCGGTATCGCTCGCCAGGATAAAAATTGACACCTAAATGACACAAAAAAGCCATATTAACAAAAAATGGTGCGATAGGTCTTAAAATCGGCAGTCTAATGGGTAGAACGTCTACAAACTCAAAACCAATGAAGCTAAACATGAGGGAGAAGGGGAGCCAGAAAACAAAACAACCATTCCCCCCTCAATGGCTTCTGATAAAAAAGCAGATATGTTGCATGGTATTAATTGTCTTTCATACTGCTAGCAATATAAACATTCGTTGTCAAATTAGCCTATATTTCCGCACCTGGTACCTGTCACACCAACGTTTTTTCCGGCAATATTTTCAGACAATTGTGGTATCTTCTGGTATCTGGTATCTTCTTCAGTGGTATTTTTTTAAGCTTGAGAAAGGTCTAGGGAACATACTAAAACAAATATATGTACCGGTAATGAAAACAAAAACAAATCGCATAACGTTACCTTAAGTAAAGTTATATATTTTTACAAGCTCTTAAAATCCTATACATTCAGTCTAGTTGTCGATTCCAATGCCAAAATATCACTAGTATAAGGGTGGGCTCACACAAAGGCCGCAATCAAACATTATATAACGCATAATGTCTCTTTTGAAGTGAATGTAATTGAATTGACACAAATGTATCTGCATTTTCTTGATAGGAGTGAATAAAAGTGAACACAGAACGAAGGAATTAGAACAGTCCGTCTTGCCATTGTGATGAGGGACTTATATATTTTGTATTATATTTTTAGATTTAATTTATAAACGCAAACAAAAAATAGCTATTGTCATCCTCTGTAATACGATCAAAACAATAGAGAATATAGTCACCCACCCGGTAACCATTTTCTCTTGAGACATAATCCGTAAAGAAAACGCTAGGCAGCTGTTTTGCCCGTCCCTCGTGAGGTGTCACTGAAATTTTTGTTTTCCTAGCCTGGAGCCAAATTTGGGCTATCATAATTTTCACTCTATTCTGACTGAATATATCTTTGTTTAGTTGGTTCATGTAGGATCATTTTCCCTTAAGAACCGGAACGGGACCCGACAATCTTTGTGGGTCCTATAGGGTTGTTATAACATATACTTCGTTGCTATAGAGGTCATTACCGTATATTAAATACTGTAAGTTACAAAAGAAAGAACAATAGGTAAGATTAGATTCCTCACAAAACGAAAAATTTACCTTTATGTATTCACACCATCTACTTAGAAATCGGGTTACTATAGGAGTGGACTGCTTATTGATGTTTCATATATTTCTTTGACCCTCAGTACATGACTCAACTTCATGTGACTAAAGCCATGCATATACAAAGACATATTGAAGACTTATTGAAGGAGAAATGTGGTATGAGCTATGGATAACGCCTACAAACCTTATGTGAAAAAATAAGCCTCGCCTGGTTAAAGTCAAATATAACTTAATAGGATTGTATATCAAAGGGGGACATAAAAATAGAACGAACACACACACACACACACACACACACACACACACACACACACACACACACACACTCAGATGTTAAGATGTTTGCCCCATTAGTAAGTCGATTTTAAGACCTTTTGCCCCATTTCTTCGTCAATATTTAGACCTTGCGTGCTATTTAGGTGTCGATTTTTTCCCTGGCGAACGATAGTGAGCCTGTAATGTTGGAAGAACCGGCCTTCGGCCGGGAAATTTTTCTACCGAAAAATGTACAAATTAATCTAGAAGGGAGATCTAATGGATATTTTTTTTTTAATTTGATGGAGGTCTACGGAAGAAACTAGAAAAATAATGAATACATGCAAAAAACGCCCAAAAAGTTAACCATCCTCCCTTAACATAATAGTATTACTATGACAAGTAGGATCATATAGGATTATTCAACTAAATACAAAATGCTTAAACTGTCTTGATAGCGTAATGCATAAGTGCGCGGAATTTCGATGCGAGTATCCTAGGTTCGAGTCCTTGGAGTGCCACATGTATTTGTTGATTTCATTAATTGAGTTTAGATGTGAAGTTGGTTGGTGGAAAAAGCATAATAATACAACGAATACAATAATATGCATACTCTGTATCAATATGCCGGAAAAGCCCATTTAAAATAAAAGGGTTACATAATTTCGCCACTGTTTAGAGAATGGGAAAATCAAAGAGAAAACGCAATTTGAACGAAATAATACGTTGTTGGACAGCATGAAAAAAATACGATATTATAGTGATAATATCGATCACTACTTAACGTCGCATTGAAATTACCGCAAGGCAGTATAATATTAACCCTTTGAGTGCCAGCGATGTGTGTTATGCTCTATTCTAGCTGTGTTTAGACGATATTAGGCAGCTTAGGAGGGATCTGTGGTAGTTTAAAGGGATGGTTGAGATAGTTTGAAGCCTTATTGTTGGTAGAGATCCTTCCTAAGCTGAATAAAATCGTCTAATAGTTGCCAGAATATGATGAAAAAGACGACCGTGGTACTGAACGGGTTAGCCATGTGAATATATGACCAAGGCAACATTGTAATTTATGGACATTATTCAACTTAAGGGGGCCCACCTCGCTGTTTTTCTCTTTCTCTCCCTCTCTTTGGCTTGTATCCATTCGGCCCCATTCAGCTTACTGTTTTAAAACGTTTATCCCCATCCAAGTGTCAATATTTTCCTGGCGAGCGGTAGCGAGCCAGCATATATATTTTTTGTTTTGACAGCAAGCTAAATTTGTAAATTTTTCGATAGAAAATGTTCTCCGGCGAAGCCGGATTTCTCCATACAATGCTAGCTCGCTATGGCTCGCCAGGGAGAAATCGACACCTGGATGGAGATAAACGTCTTAAAACAGTTGGCTGAATGGGGCCGAATGGATACAAGCCAGGGAAAGAGAGAAAAGGAGAGAAAGATAAAACAAAAACGGTGACCCCCCTTAATTAAACTTACAATGGTTGATCATCGTATCAACGTCGCTCACTAAGTTTTTATTTATCATGGCAAACCAATCCTTTTATTATATTTTATTATATTCTATTATATTTATTTATTCTATTGCTATTATATTATATTTATTTAATCTATTTCTATTATATTATATTTATTTAATCAATTTCTATTCTATTTATTTATTCTATCTCTATTATATTATATTTATTTATTGTATTTCCATTATATTCTATGTATTTATTTTATTTCTATTATATTTTATTTATGTTTTCTATTTCTATTCTATTCTATTTATTTATTCTAGTTCTATTCTATTATATTTATTTATTCTAGTTCTAGTATATTCTATTTATTTATTCTATTTCTACTACATTCTATTATGCGGTTGTCTGTCTGTCTGTCTGTTCTTTATAGGCGGCCGCAGTTTTTAAGCTAGAGCGTTCATACTTGGTATGCATAGTAAGGGCAAAACCTAGGCAGGTTTTAGTGAAATAATAGAATTCCCCAGGGTGAAAGGGACGGAGAAAATCGGCGCGAAATCGGGAAAAGGGCCATTTGGGGCAGAAGGAGGCCTCCGATCGAAAAGGTGTATGGAACGAAAGTTGTTCGCAGCCCCCCAAAATGGGGGTACGGATGAGGTCAGATCCAAAATCGGAGGTCATTTAGCGGCCGAAATCGAGGTCGCCGTTTAATGAGGCATTATTGTGATGATTGTGGTAGTAGTGATTGATGATGGTGATTATAGTAGTAGTAGTGGTCCACGGTAGTAGTGATGGTGATTATGGTGATTATGGTGATTACCCGGGCAACGCCGGGTACCCCTGCTAGTGTATTAATAATAATCATGCTAAACCAATTTAGTCTATCATTCACTAAAAATATCCTAGGTCATCATAGTAGTATTGATTGTTGTTAGCCCGTAGCAGTATCATTATATGCTGGCTACTATTAAGCGAGTTTGTATAGCTTAGGAAGGACCTCTACCAAAATATAAGTCTTCCGACTAGCTTGTTTAACCATTTTAGCGACCACAGGTAATTCCTAAGCTGCATTAAATCGTCTGGATAGATAGCATATAATAAAACAAATACGTCGATTTTATTGTCAATGTTAAGGCCTTTCGTGCCATATAGGTGTCGATTTTAAGGCCTTTCGTGCCATATAGGTGTCGATTTTAAGGCCTTTCGTGCCATATAGGTGTCGATTTTAAGGCCTTTCGTGCCATATAGGTGTCGATTTTAAGGCCTTTCGTGCCATATAGGTGTCGATTTTAAGGCCTTTCGTGCCATATAGGTGTCGATTTTAAGGCCTTTCGTGCCATATAGGTGTCGATTTTAAGGCCTTTCGTGCCATATAGGTGTCGATTTTAAGGCCTTTCGTGACACATAGGTGTCGATTTTAAGGCCTTTCGTGCCATATAGGTGTCAATTTTAAGGCCTTTCGTGCCATATAGGTGTCAATTTTAAGGCCTTTCGTGCCATATAGGTGTCGATTTTAAGGCCTTTCGTGCCATATAGGTGTCGATTTTAAGGCCTTTCGTGCCATATAGGTGTCGATTTTAAGGCCTTTCGTGCCATATAGGTGTCAATTTTAAGGCCTTTCGTGCCATATAGGTGTCGATTTTAAGGCCTTTCGTGCCATATAGGTGTCAATTTTAAGGCCTTTCGTGCCATATACAGTAGGTGTCGATTTTTCCTGGCGAGCGAAAGCGAGCCTGAAATTTTAAGAAGCATTTTTCTACCGAAAAATGTACAAATTTATCTTGAAGGGGGGTCTAGGGGGTGTTTCTAAGCTTGATGGAAGTCTAGCAAGGAAACTATAAGATATATAGGAATAAATTAATTAATAGACCAACAAAAAAAAGGCCAGTCTCCCCTTAAACAAATACCTCCAAGACTCCCTTTAGAGATAAATTTATACATTTTTCGGTAGAATAATGTCCCAGCCGGAGGCCGGCTCCTTCTAAATTACAAGCTCGCTATCGCTCACCGGGAAAAAAAATCGACACTTAAATGGCACGAAAAGTCTTAAAATTGACCAAAAATAGGGCAAAAGTTCTTAATATCGTCAAACTAATGGGAGGAACATCTAAACAAAGTTAAAAACCAATGGGGCTAAACATGAGGGAGCATGGGGTGAAGAAGAAATCTGCCCATAATGTTGTTACCAGTACATCACATGCCTGCCTGCTGCTGGGAGGGGTCATAAACACATCCTACACTAGAGCGGGAATTTATCGGGGCTGTAGGAGTGGGTGTACTTCGTTAGGGTGGAAATACGGCGTCTGTTGCCATCTATTAGCACGGAGCCTTGATGAATACACATTTACACGTAAGTATATAAGTCATATATATAATTATATATATATATACAGTGTATATACATATATATATATATATTTTTTTTTTATTTTTTTTTTATTTTTTATTATGTGTATGAAGGAGACCAAAGGCATTTTGCATGTAACGAGTGTCTCCCCCAGAGTCAAAAGAGTGACAGAGAGCCAAATTCAAGGATCGTTGTGGTCAAAATGCCTGGACACATGAAGTTTAAAGCAGTTGAAGTCATAGGATGGAGGACAAATTGATTGAGGGAGAAAGTTCCAGAGTTCACTAGATGAGTAGAAGAAAGACCAACATTTGCCAATTCTGGGGTTGGAGCGTTGGACAGAATAGGAGTGGGACTGTGTTGAAAGGCGGGTGCCTCGCACTCGAGGGGGTATGCACCGAAAGAGCTCTGAAGAACACTGTTGCAATAGCGATAGAATAGTGAAAGAGATGCAACATTGCGGCGTGTAGAACGATAATGTAGCGAACTAGTAAGAGGAAGTGAGTTGATGAGGCGAAATGCTTTATACTACTCTTTCGAGAAGTGCTTTATGGGTGGAACCTCCCCACACATGCGAACAATACTCGATATACAAACATACGCATGAAACTATACACACAAGAACGGACACACATGCACACACACATATAAACAGCATTAAACACACGCACACACCGCAGGCATATGCAGCTATACAAGAACAGACGCACACATGCACACACACACATACATACAAACAGCAATAGATACACACACACACACACACCGCAGGCAAATACACCTACACAAGAACAGACGCACACACACACATTCTACCAATGGTGTGCATCGATACAAGTGAATACAACTAAAACAAATCCATGCCAAGTTACGAATACATTTTATATTTATTCTCCAAAAAATTTGAAGTTCGACTAAAACTGTTTAATTCTTTCCTATTCTGGCTTAATTTATTAAATATAAACATAACTTCACAAATACAATGAGTCTGAAAATATGTTGTTGTCTTGTGCACGTAATCTTTGTCCCCCAATCTGTCTATCAAGCTATGGAAGTAAATGAAGTTGGTCTCATTAAGGGGGGTCACCGGCTTGTTTTTATCTTTATCTCCTTCTCTCTCTTTCCCTGGCTTGTATCCATTCAGCCCCATTCAGCCAACTATTTTAAGACGTTTATCCGCATCGAGGCGTCGATTTCTTCCAGGCGAGCGAAAGCGAGCCAGCATTGTATGGAGCAATCCGGCTTCGCCGGACACATTTTTCTATCGAAAAATGTACAAATTTAGCTTGCTGTCAAAACAAAAATATATATGCTGGCTCGCTACCGCTCGCCAGAAAATTATTGACACCTGGATGGGGGTAAAAGTCTTAAAACAGTAGGCTGAATGGGGCCGAATGGATACAAGCCAGAGAGAGAGGGAGAGAAAGAGAGAAAAAAAACACGAGATGGGCTCCCTTAACCACACACGCACACCTGTACACACATGCACAAACACATCCACTGGCGCTCTACATAATAGATTAAGTTTATGTGAACCGAGTGGAGTGCGGGGTTATGGAAAATTGATAGTAATAATTCCATTTAACAAAAGGATATATACGTGTACATCACTATCAATATCTCAAAGAACTTCATATAGATATTTATAATCAATATTTTAAAGTGCAGACATAAAGATAAATTCAAGTTGAAGGGGGATAGGCAGGTAGGAGAATTAAAGAGAAGAAAAGGAAGAAAGGAAGAGCCAAATAGAAGAGTAAACACTGTCCTCCTTGCTATTGCTTAAGGGGAGATTTCCACTTGAGGGACTTTTTTCTTGACCCCTTTCTCCCTCATGTCTAGCCCCATTGCTTTGAGATTTTAAGACGTTTGCCCCATTAGTTTGGTGATTTTAAGAATTTCCGCCCCATTCTGTCAATTTTAAGACCTTTCGTGCAATTTAAGTGTCGATTTTATCCTGGCGAGCGATAGCGAGCCTGTAATTTAAGAGTAATCGGCCTTCGGCCGGGACATTTTTCTACCGAAAAATGTACAAATTTATCTTGAAAGGGGGTCAAGGGGGTGAAATTTTAAGATTGCTGGAGGAGTAGGAAACAAACTAGAAACCTCCCCTTAAAGTGTTCCCCTATTAATTTCGCATACATGATTACAGTTGTATATTATTTATATACAATTACTGAAGTTAAATATTTGGTTCGCATAAATAGACATACTTTCACCCTTTTCGTTAAATGTTCAAATATATCCTCAGGTACATTGTTAACGCGCTTGGTTCACATCCTAGACGACCAAAGTTTGATTTCCGGGTAAGGGGAAACAAATTAAAAATGTCCTTACACCTTAATACATTATATATATATAATTGCCACTTTATCTACACTTTATGGACACAATAATGTATTATATAAAAAAGAAGAATGTAGTGGTGAGTGATGTTGTGAAGTGTAATGGAGAGAGGGAGGCACATTACTCAGCGGACCAGAGACCACCACCTTTCAATGTTATCAGGGACCAGACACCCGTCCACATACGCTCATATATACCAAAACGCACACACGCTTACACATACATAAACACGCGCACACACATACATAACACACACACACATATACATTATATTTGTTCACCAACCAACTTCACTTCTAAACTCAATTAGTGAAATAGACAAATACATGTGGCACTCCCAGGACTCGAACCTAGGACACTCGCACCGAAATTCCGCGCACTTGTGCATTATGCTATCAAGACACACACACACATGAATAGCACACACACACAATAATAATACCGTAAAACACACACACACACACACACACACACACACACACTATATTAGCACTTTACTTACACTATATTGACACTTAACTATACAATATTAAGGGATGAAGGGTAGTGAATGATTAATATACAAATATACGCACATACAAGGTCAACGATACATATTTACACACAATATCACCGATGCATATATATATATACACATACTAGGTCAACGATACATATACAGTACAGTATACATACATACAAAAGTCAACGATAAATATATAAATATATAGGCCTACAAAGTCAACGATACATATATATACTCACATACTTGTTCAACGATACATATACAGTTTATATACATACAAGGTCAATGAAAAATATATCAAATATGCAAGGTAAACGATACATATATACACACATACAAGGTAAACTATGCATTGATACATACATACAAGGTAAACTATACATATATACACACATAAAAGGTAAACTATACATTCATACACACATACAAGGTAAACTATACATTCATACACACATACAAGGTAAACTATACATTCATACACACATACAAGGTAAACGATACATATATACAATACAAGGTAAATGATACATATACTGTATACACACATTTATGGTCAAAGATACAATAATATATATATATATATATATATATATATATATATATATATATATATATATATATATATATATATACGTCAACAATACATATTCACTTACCTTGATGATACACCTCCACTGTCCTTTTGGTTGCTGGTCCTTACCTGAAAATACATAATATGTATTAACACAACAGAGAAACGTATACCAAATTCTTTGACTATCTATCTTCTAAAGTGGAACACATTCTATCCATCTCTCCTTTCGCAGAAATCTCCATCCTAGGAGATTTCAATGTTCACCGCCGCCAATGGCCCTCCTCTCATCGCTTCGGAGATCGGCCAACATTCTTGACTTATTTCTAACCTCTAACCCTCCTGCTTATACTGTAAATATTTGTTCTCCTTTGGTCTCCTCCGACCATAAACTTACCTCTGTCACCTGTCCTATCTCTCCGGTACAGCCACCCGATTTTCCTAGCCGGCGGCGCTTGTGGCACTTTGGCGCTGCCGATTGGGAGGCTCTTCGGCAGTACTTCTTCGATTTCCCATGGAATGAGTTCGTCTTCTGTGGCCGGAGACCCTCGGAGAGTTCTGAACGCATTACCGAGGTAATCCTCTCGGGCATGGAAGCGTACATTCCATTTCCTTTCTCTCAGTCTAATGCAAAAAAATCTTGGTTTACTCGCGCTTGTTCTACTGCTGTCCGCAACAAGGAGGAAGCATTCAAACGGTACCGATGCCTTAAAACTCAAGAATATCATTCTTCCTATGTTTCTGCCTGGAATCAAGCCAAATCTGTTCTTCGACTTGCCAAACACTCTTTCATCAATAATAAATGCACTGAACTATCCAACTCTAGCTCTTCCCAAGCTTTCTGGCATACAGCCAAAAACCTCTCAAACAATTTTTCTTCCGCATCTTTCCCTCCCCTTTTCCACTGATGGCACAACCATCACTTCTTCCTCTGACAAAGCTGAACTCTTCGCTCAAACTTTTGCTAGAAACTCCACCTTGGACGATTTCGGTGCTATTCCTCCCGCTCTACCCCCTTCTCTCCTACTTATGCCTACTGTCTTGATAGCGTAATGCATAGTGCGAGGAATTTCGATGTGAGTATCCTGGGTTCGAGTCCTCGGAGTGCCACATGTATTTGTTGATTTCATTAATTGAGTTTAGATGTGAAGTTGGTTGGTGTAAAAAACATAATAATCCTAATCTCTTCTAAAGATGCACTTTCTACCATCTCTGAGCTTAATACTAAGAAGGCGTAAGGTCCGTATGATATTCCTCCTGTTGCACTAACAAACTGTGCCTCCGTGCTGACTCCCTGCCTAGGCAAACTCTTTCGTCTCTGTCTCTTTTCTAACGTCTTCCCTTCTTGCTGGAAATTTGCTCTCATTCAACCTGTCCCAAAGAAGGGTGACCGCTCTCAACCCTCCAACTATCGTCCAATTTTGAAACTATTCTTGCTTCCAAATGTCTTCATAATTTCTCTTCTCATAATCTGCTCTCAGATCGCCAGTATGGCTTCCTTAAGACCGCGCTCTACTGGTGATCTTCTTTTATATCTTACTAACTCTTGGTTATCCTCCTTTCGGGACTTCGGTGAGACCTTTTCTATTGCGTTAGACATATCGAAGGCCTTCGATAGAATCTGGCACAAATCTTTAATTTCTAAACTACACCTCCTTCGGTTTCTAACCCTCCATCTGTGCCTTTGTCGCTAATTTCCTTTCCCGCCGTTCCATAGCTCCGAAAAATGCCACAACCAAATGGCAATAAGTAATAAATGTGTGTATATGAAACTATGCATATTTAGCCTATATACTGTGGTAGGTAATATGTGTGAATAAAAACTGTGTTTGGGTGGTTCATGTACTGTATATGCTCTTTAAATGTATATTTCTAAATTTATGAACACTACACTATATACAGTATGTAAAATTATGTTGCATGTGTATATGTTCGGTATGTGTGCTAATTATAGTATACTTGATTAAATATATTTGTAAAACTAAAAATAATACCTGGAAATGTGTGAATAAATCTGAGGCTTTACCACCATATTAAAATAAGGTGCCTTTTAAGAGAGTTAACTCTCAAAAGGCTCAGCTAGAATATGTATAACACCTTGTAAATACTGTAAAAAATATGTAATACATGAAAGCTAAACAAATAGTTTTCAATTTCAATTTCAATTTTCAATGGAAGGTGGTTTAGGGGGTATTTTTTTTTAAGCTTGATTGAGGTCTAGGGGGTAATTTTTAAGCTTGATTGAGGTCTAGGGAGAAAACTGAAAAAAGAGCATTCCTCTTAAAGTAAATAATTGCACGTCAGCCAGACAACGTACGAGCCTCGCCACACACATTCAGCGGGGGCGGGGGGGGGGGGGGGGGAGGTACGGGGGGCGGTCGGCAATTTCTATTAATTTATTGACGTGGGCGTAATGGAATGCCGCTATCTCATTTCCAGAGCCGTGGGTAGTGGAGAGTACTTTAAGGGGTGATGGTTCACTTTTTGGACGATTTTTGCATGTATTCGTTATTTTTCTAGTTTCCTCCCTAGACCTCCATCAAATTTAAAAACACATCCATTAGATCCCCCTTCTAGATTAATTTGTAATTTTTTCGGTAGAAAAATTTCCCGGCCGAAGGCCGGTTCTTCCAATATTACAGGCTCACTATCGTTCGACAGGGAAAAAATCGACACCTAAATAGCACGAAAGGTCTAGATATTGACGTAGAAATGGGACGAAAGATCTTAAAATCGACTAAACAATGGGCAAACATCTTAGCATCTGAAAACTAATGGGGCTAAACATGAGGGAGAAAGTTGTCCAGAAAACCGGCCCATGTCCTATGACCTATTTTGGGCTTGATGTTATGTGCTTATAATTTCCTTTTTTTCTGTTCTTTCTGGCTTAAAGGGGGATGGTTGTTTTCCTTTTTGTGGCCCCCCTTCTCCCTCGTGTTTAGCCCCATTAGTTTTGAGATTTTAAGACGCTCGTTCCATTATTTTGGCGATTTTAAGACCTTTCACCCCATTTCTTTCAATATTAGGGCCTTTCGTGCTATTTAGGTGTCCATTTTGTCCTGGTGAGTGATAGCGAGCCTTTAATTTTAAGAGGATTCGGCCTTCGGTCGGTACCGAAAAATTTACAAATTTATCTTGAAGGGGGTCTAGGGCGTGTTTTCTTAAGCTTGATGGATTTCTAGCGAGGAAACTAGTGCTATGGCTGCTAGTATATTCCCTCTCCGAAATGCTATGAATGAAATTATAATATATCTTTTAATTATTAATTGTTTTATTTTTGTTTTGCTAAAACCTTATTTCGTGATCCGATAAGTACCCAAGCCAAGTAAATTCTCTATAGGGTTTGTGGCCTAGAGGGACAGAACAATACTTAAAACCTTTCGCAACATTTATGTCAAATTCCATACCTTTTGTTGGATTTAGGTGTCGATTAATCCTGTCAAGCGTTAGCGAGCCTGTAATTTCGGAGGAACTTATATTTTTCTACCGAAAAATGTACACATTTATCTCGAAGGGGGGTGGAGGTCTAAGGAGCAAACTAATAACCTCCTCTACAACGCAAGAGAACGAAGTAGCAATTTTGTAATATGTACAATGTTATTAACTATTGAATTTCACGCTGCAACTGGACACCGGGAGCAGGTCCAAACTATAGCACTCCTAAACGGCCACACTCTAGGCTAGATTGAAAATTCTAGGTTTTGTTAAGTTAAGCTAGATAGATCGGGTTAGGTTTGATTTTGACTTATGTTAAGACTTGGAGTATGGTTAGGTTAGGATAGAAGATGCTAGCCGTTCTAGTTATAGCCATTTCGTAGTGCAGCCATTCAGACTCGAAACCTTTAATATATTAAACTCAAACCATGCCAGCGTGTTATTCCCAGCATAAATCCGGGTCAGTGGCTGGCGTGATAAGTATGCAAGGGGGCGCTGCACCCGCAGAGGCCACCAAAAATTGTGTTTTTCCTGCGAGCTGTCGTGAATAAAATTACGTCAGGTTTTTGGGAAGAGAGAGGGAGGGAGGGAAGGAAGGGGTGAGAGAGGGAGGGAGGAAGGGAAAGGGGAGGGAGGAAGGTAGGAGAGAGGGCGGGATGAAAGGGGAGAGAGGGAGGTACGGGGAGGAAGGGAAGGGGGGAGGAAGAGAGAGAGGGAGGGAAGGGGTGGCGAGGGAGGGAGGGAGGGAAGGAGAGAGGGGGAGGGAGGGAGGGAAGGAGAGAGAGGGAGGGAGGTACGGGGAGAGAGGGAGGGAGGGAAGGGGTGGATTGGAAGAGGGAGGGAAGGGGTGGATTGGAAGAGGGAGGGAAGGGGTGGATTGGAAGAGGGAGGGAAGGGGGGAGAGGGAGGGAAGGGGTGGAGAGGGAAGGAAGAAAGGAGAGAGAAATATATTTACATAGATATACTGGCCACACACATCTTCCAATTCTAACGAGGTGGCCAAGACTTAATTATAATAGAGAAAAGTACTATAAATCCATAGTAATGAAAATGGAAAAAGAATGAGAGAGAGAGAGAGAGAGAGAGAGAGAGAGAGAGAGAGAGAGAGAGAGAGAGAGAGAGAGAGAGAGAGAGATAAAAGGAGATTTTCATAATTTACATAGATACACTGGTCACACAGATCTTCCAATACTAACGAGGTGGCCAAGATTTAATATTATTCTAGTAGAGAAAATTAAATCCATAGTAAGGAAAACGGAAAAAAAAGGATAGCAGAGAGAGAGAGAGAGGTCACACACGCTCAGGTATTGTGGCCAGTTGAATGAGATTGCTGAGGTTGCGGAACTTGCGATTGTGTGATTGTAAGGCTTATGGTTATGAAAATGGTGTGTGTGATTGTGATTGTGTATTTGTGATTGTGAGTGTGTGCCTTATGGTTGTAGCTAAGGGTCTGATGTTTATGAATGTGGAGTTTATGTTTGTGATTGTGTGGCTTGTAGTTGTGATTGTGGAGTAAATGGTAGTGATTGTGGAGTTTATGTTTGTGATTGTGTGTGTCTTGTGGTAGTAATTTTTAAGGTGCATGGTAGTGATTGTGGAATTGATATAAATTATTGTGGAGGTTACTATTGTGATTTTGGGCTTGCGATTGTATGATTACTGGTCTTAAAATGGTATAGGTGATGTTTTACTGTTAGGGAATTGTGATTGTTGATATGTTTGAGCTTGTGATTGTGACTAAAGTATGTTTTTGTTTTCAAGCTGATGGTGAATTGCTATCTCGCCATCCTGATTACCAAAATTGTATAGCGAAAGTTGTTGCTAATTATGAAAACTTGGCAATAATATGATGCAAAGTCGTATCAGTATCATATATTTCCATTATATAAAGAAATAAATCAGATGCTAAGGGATTCAATTTACAAACAGCTGAAAATATATCTACTATAGAATGACTTTAGTTGTGATTGGCGCATCTTGGCTTGAGGTACTGTGTTGGTTGTGATGGTGAGGTTGGCCGTTGAAATGGTTCAGATAATGTAACTTGTGTTGGTTCTTGATGTAATTAAATTAACCCCTGCTCTACCAACGCGTCTTTATATTTGTTTCTAGCTATATGTAGACACTTTTGTGAAGCTTAAGAAGGATATGTGGCGGTAAAATGGGTTTAGTGAGGTAGTTCAAAGCCTGTTCATTGCTTTGCTAGAGGCCCTCCTTAGAATTAATACCATCGTTGAATAGAAGCCAGAATAACCTAAAAGGACGGCACCGGTACTGAACCGGTTAAGGGAAGGTTTACTGGACCCACTTCTCCCTCGTTTTTAGTTCCATTTATTATGAGATTTTAAGATATTCGTCCCATTACTTTGGCGATTTTAAGAACTTTCTTTCAATTTATGTGTTGATTTCCATTTAAGTGATTTTTTGTCCTGCGAGACTTTAAAATAGAAGGAATCTAAATGTTTCTACCGATAATGCACATATTTGTCTGGAAGGGGAGTCTTGGGGGTATTGTCTTATGCTTTATGGAGGTCTAGCGAGGGAACTTACAAAAATAGTAACTAAGGGGAGATGGGTAATTTTTCTGGTCCCCATTCTTCCTCATGTTTAACCCCATTAGTTTATAGATTATAAGACGTTCGGCCCATTAGTTTGGCGATTTTAAGTCCTTTCGCCCCATTTATTTGTCAATATCCATACCAGGACCCTGATCCATACTTTGTGTCATTTAGATGTCGATTATTTTTTGTTCCTGGCGAGCGACAGCAAGCCTGTAATTTAAGAGGAACCGGCCTTCGGCCGGGACATTTTTCTATCGACAAAATATGTACTCGTTTATCTTGAAGGAGGGTCTAGGGAAGGTGTTTTATTAAACTTGATGGAGGGAGGAAACTAATAAAATATGAAATACATAAATAAATGAGCACATAAATAAGCCCATCCTCCCTTAGCAAGGTATAATGAAACTACTGTCGTGATGCCATAATTATGTTAAGTTTTCATAATTAACTTGATATTTCGCTACATAATCTTCATACAAGCGGAGTAAGCAAGATAAGGACACGACAATTTGCGGTCAGCTGAAATTAAAGCGACTTATAATGATACCTATCGAAAATAAATGTGGCTTGATCCTACTGGTTAGGCTGAGATATATGTTTGTGGATGTTACAGTTTATTCGTTTTAACCACTAGAGGATTATGACGCGATTTGACTGCTTATTCTGGCTATCAAGAGGTAATTTTACTCAGTTTTGGAAGGCTCTCTAGCAGTCAAAGGGGTAACAAATATCTCAATCATCCCTCTGACTCCCACAATATCAACCTAAACATAATAAAATCGTCTAATTGCAGCCAGAATAAACTTTCAATATTTCACACAACTCAAGAAGACCCTGAACAATCAAGCAGCTATTTGCAGACATATCAGCTTACTTGCTCCAGCCCTTCTTGAGTTACAAAATGCTAGGGTTCACAGTGTCTTGCCCCCATATAATGAATACAATATAGTCATGGGGAGGTTTGGTTTTTCTGGACTCTCTTCTCCCTCATGTTTATCTTTAGATTATTAGACGTTCGTTCCATTAGTTTGCGATTTGAAGACCTTTTGTGCCATTTAGGTGTCCAATTTTTCCTGGCGAGCGATAGCGGGCATGTAATTTAAGAGTTCCTTTTGCAATTCAAGGAAAATGGTTCCAGGGCTTCATAAGTGTGTTGGAATAGAATGTCAACAATTGCTCCTGGTTCAGTAGTTTGTTATGGTGTTGAGTCAATTCGTCCTGACAAAATAAATAAAAACTGACAAAATCAAAATTGCCATCAATTACATATTGCAAACAGTCTAGGTAGATTATATCCTCCATATTTACGATAATTAACACCAGTTTGAACAGTAGCAAAAGTGTTTTAATTGTTGCCAACCCCCATGACCCCCCCCCCCACCCTCATGACCCCCATCACAACCTTTGGAATACACCCGGTCCGCCCCATATCCCCATGACCCTCCCCCCCCCCCCACCACAACCTTGGCATACAACCGGTCCCCCCCTCCCACCACAACCTTTGGAATACACCCGGTCCTCCCCATCCCCCCCCCCCCCATCACAACCTTTGGAATACACCCGGTCCCCCCCCCCCCACCCCCCCCACCACAATCTTTGGAATACACCCGGTCCCCCTACTCCCCCAACCTTCGGAATACCCCCGGACCAAAACTAGGGTACCGCACAAATGGACTCGTAAACCCCCCATAAACAGCTTTTTATTACCAGGGCAAGTGCTGAGCTGTTGCCTGCAGCCCCTTACTGCGGCTTGTGAGGTGCGAGGCCCACTGTTTCTAGTCATACTGGGAGAGGCATGAAAAGCTTCGTAGGTTGCTGTGTGTGTTTGTGAATGTGTGTGTGTGTGTAAGTGTGTTTGTATGTGTGTGTGTATGTATGTATGTACAGTATATGCGTGTGTATGTGTGTGTCTGTGTGAGTGTGTATATGTGACCCAATGTATGTTTGCGTGTCTGAATTATCGCTAAAATTATAAGTATGCACCTATGTGTTTGTTTGTTTGCTTGTTTGGCCGTCTACGTATAAGCAGGTTGTATTAAAAGCCAATGGATGCATTCTGGTTAAACTTGGTCAATACCGTCATTTGGAATTTATATAAAAATATATTTAAATTTAGCCAGTGTTCAATGATGTCCACCACACCCTGTTAAATAAGCATCACACACACACACACACACATACACACACACACACACACACACACACACACATATACACACACATACATACATGATAATAAAAATCCCGTTCTGGCTTTTATAGGCCTATTCACAGCGATCGTACATACTGGTACATTTATTGTTTTTGAAGGGTAGTTTAACCAGACCACCGAGCTCCCTAAAAGAGCTCTCACAGGGCTGGCCAGAAGGATTAGATTAAAACGGGCGACTATTCAAGATGAAGTAGGAAAAGTAAAAAGGGTATTAAATCTTATCTAGGAGAGAGGAATCTTTGAGAAAGCGAAGAATACGGTAGGTCGAGCATGAGGGAGAATCTACAAATATATCCGTAAAATGTGCCGGTACCGAAATAAAGAGATCGGAGGTGGACTGGTACATTAACCAAGGATTTCACATTTTCGGTGATGATCAATTCTAGTTTTCAAGCTACACTGTTCCAAGAAATACAAGGTTGGCAAAGCTATTTACTCAACTGACCTTTCTTAGATAGATAGACATATAGTCAGTCAGTCATACATAATAATAAAATATGAAAAAAACATACAAATATTGCTTAATGTAATGTGGGCTCTGTATTCTGCACATAATAAATTCTTGATTCTATGACTTCAATATAATTTAATATTAAGTTATGAAATCCATATACATTCAATAGCGTCCTCTCCACAGATAGTTAGATAGATAAATATATAGATAGATATAGAAAGATAGATATAGAGATAGATAAATAAATAGATAGATACATAGATAAGTAGGTAAAGATAAATAGATATAGCTAGATATACAGATAGATACAGCACCTAAAGCGAGTAAACAGTACACCACCTCAACACCACGAAGACAAGTATTGAAACAGCCGAACAAGGAGCCAACTTCACCTCCGGACCCCAATGCTTGACAAACTTCGGGAGTGGTGGTGGAGAGGGATAGGGAGAGGGGGTGGGGGCGGGGTGGGGGGCGGGGGGGAGGAGGGCCGAAATGGTTGTTGAGGCTCAGGTAACTCGGCAGGTGCAGTTGGTAGTGTGTGTGTGTGTGGGGGGGGGGGGGGGGGCCCCCGAAGTCGACTTGGGTGTCATTGGGTCGCGGGATCACTCACACGAACCCACCACCTCGAGATCGACGCCTCCTCGGAACTTTATCTTAACATTGACGCACGGAAGAGAAAGATAACCTGACGCATTGGAAAGACAGAGAAAGTTACGCTGAGTTACATAGAAACATGGACTGCACAAACCTTGCTTTTAGAGAGAGAGAGAGAATGCAATCCAATCCTATACCTGATCATATGATTACGTTGCGCAAAGTATCACGTAGATATATTATAGTTGGATAGAAATATATGAAAACTAAGGTATTATATGAAAGAAGGTGGACATTTTGATTACCAAGCAGGCAACAAGAAAATAAAAGCAAAAAGAAAATAGTGATTTATGATTGTATGAGGAGGAAGAAATTGAGATATATGATGTACGATATCTCTATTACGAATGACTGGATAACATTAAGAAAATATTAAGCACCATGAAAAATTAGGTTTACTAAGAAATCAAGAGCGTACACTGTAAGACGTATGCATGCAGTATTGAACACATACAGTAGACTATGTTGCTAAGCTGGCGAGAAATTGATTTGTTTAATCTTAATTAGTCAGTTATTACAACATTTTAATAGCTAAATATGTTATAAATTATGAAAACTTAATATGATGCATAGACATAATATGTTGCATATTTTTCCATTCAGTACTAAAAACTCAGTGGCTATGAAACTCAAATTTTCGCTAAGTTATATCAAACAGAAATCGAGTAGAAAAGAATGGGTACAGTCTGCCAACATTCCATCTGGACCAGGGCTTCTTTTATTTATGTTATTATCGTGTAATACAGTAGAGTAATGGTAAACGAAATATAAAGATTTGATCTTTTGAACATTATGACGCATTTTGACAGTTTATTGTTTCTAGTATTAGAAGAGTTTGTACAGTTTAGGGAGTATCTGTGGGAACATTGAAGGTTATTTCTATTTCACCACCTCTCAGACACCAGCTGCAACAGCAATGCTGTGCACTTTAACAGCATTTCCCTATTGCCAACAGAACCTCTGCCACAGTCAGAGGTTCCACCTGTAAGCCATACCCTGCATATTGCACCATCAACCCTGCTAACTGTACATACAACCACACCCGCAAAATTGTCGGGGATACCAACAGACTGTTTGAGGGGTCATCTAACTTTGCACCTTCAACACTTCGCCAAGCAGTAGCCCTGTGAGGTTTCCGACACCACCTTGGTTGCCGCCTGAACTGTCCCTTCCACACCAGAGAGAATCAGCAACTTATTGGGTACCATCTCCCGCGACCTATGGCGGAACATATCACCGGAGACCACCGAGCAAATCCTATCCCATAATTTAACCAATAAATGAATCACCCAAACGTGTGGAGTAACTGAACCCTGTGCATGCACCTATTCTCAATGGGCATGGGTACATATAAGTGTAAAAAGAGACTAATAATATGACGAAGGTTGACCAATCTCTGTTACCAAAGGGCCTCTCCAACCAGCCATTAGGGAGGGTGGTCAAGAGAGCGGTGGAGGTTGTGGTGGGGTTGGGGGTGGTGAGGGTGGGGGGGGGGCACTGGGCCATGTGTCATAATTTTCAAGACCCGGGGGTAATGGATCTCTGCCCACAAATTCAACCGGGGGAGGGGGGAGTGGTACGGGTAAGGGGGGAGGGGGGGAGTGGAAGGGGTAAGAGGGGCTGGGTGGGAGGGGGGTAAAGATACACACAAACTCACGCATGCACGCACTCAGACTTTCACACAGTCAGGGAGAAACATATTTGCACGTACGCACACACAGCACCTAATATTAACACACTAACATTCGTACACATACGGTAATTATACTCACAGACAAGCACAGTTGTATGTTTCAAATGTAGCCGGGGGATGTGGGGGTGAGGTGTTAGGTAGGAAAGATATACACAAACATAAACGGGAAGTCAACGAAATTACTTTTATGCCCATGGGTCTTATTATTTTTGTAATACTCAAGGCTATGATCAATTGAACACTGCTCTATCTATAACTAGAAACACATTGTGCACGAAAAAGTAAGTACTTACAAGTGATGGCATAAACATGTTATAGAAATTATTGTCATTTACACTAACGCACTGGTAAAGACAATGATCGTGCATATTGTATAGTCCATTCATCATAAGTAGGCCACAAATTTCGACCACTAACCTCTATAACTCATAAACGATTTGGGTAATATTAGGAAGGGTAAGGCAGAGAATACATGTGGAATGGATAACAAAACACCAGCTAAGGAGGAGAACTTTATTGACAACCATTCGCAGATAGCTTCTTCAGTGACCTGAAGAAGCTATTTGCGAAACGTTGTTAATAAAGTGTTCCTCTCAGATAGTGTTGTTTATCCATTATGTCTACTTTTCAATTACCGCTCAAAATACATGTGGACATTTACTGTCCATTTGCTCTAGCCATTATTGAAATAACAAAGGTTAGGTGTCAAGATTTCTGTCCTACATATAATGAGTGGACTAAAGCTAAACACACACATGAATAAGCACGGTGAAAAAAATATTTTTGAGAACCTGGAAACAATCACACACTCACACAGCAACACAGGACCCGATGACAAATTTTACACACACACACACACACACCCAACCAGCCAGCCAGCCAGCCAGAGACAGACAGACAGACAGACAGACAGACAGACAGACAGACAGACAGACAGACAGACAGAGACAGAGAGAGAGAGAGAGAGAGAGAGAGAGAGAGAGAATATATATATATACACTAACGCATACATAAATAATGTATTCCTATGCATAATCACAAGCTCGCTAGAACTAGGGAAATATAGATGTATTCTCACATAGGCAAGAGAGTTTGCTATCAATTTCCTAGTATAATGATGTATTACAAATAGAAAAGACTATCTAGAAACTCAGTGAATTTTTTTTTTAAATCATTGATACATGAGAGCAAAATTAAGGGGAGATCTCCACTTGAGGGATTTTTTTCTTGACCCCTTTCTCCCTTATGTTTAGCCCCATTGCTTTTGATATTATAAAACGTTTGCCCCATTAGTTCAGCGATTTTAAGAACTTTCACCCCATATTAACCCTTTCACGCTCATATGACGCAGAGGTTGCCAGATTAGCAATAAGAAATAGAGTTCTCTCACTCTTATAATTACCTCTCCAAAATTAGTGTTCTGCCCACAGCTAACTCAAAGACAACTGCAGAGGTTGAAGTAACTAAACTAAAGGTTTCTAAATACCCCTGATGGTAACAAAGCGTTTAAAGTATCCCCAATAGGGTCAAAATCGCGTCATATGTCGGAGAGGGTTAAGACCTTTCGTGCAATTCAGGTGTCGATTTTATCCTGGCGAGCGATAGCGAGCCTGTAATTTAAGAGGAACCGGCTTTCAGCCGGGACATTTTTCTACCGAAAAATGTACAAATTTATCTTGAAAGGGGGTCTAGGGGGTGTAATTTTAAGATTGATGGAATTCTAGGGAATGAACTAAAAACCTCCCCTTAAGGCATACAAACGATAACGTTCAATGTTCATCTGCAACTTCTTCTGTACCGGCGACATCTTTTAACATACAGTATATTCTAGCTATGTGTAGATGTTTTTGTCCAACTTACAAAGGATCTGTCGTTGTATGAAGGGTTAAGTGAGATAGTTGGAAGCCTGTTAGTTGCTGAATGCCCTGTGTAAACTGAATATAATCGTTTACTAGCAGCCAGAATAAAGTTAAGTAGACGGCACCGGTACGGAGTGGGATAACATGGGATTTACTGGACCCCCTTCTCCTTATGTTTAGTATTGACATTTTGAGACGTTTGCCTCATTAGTTTAGCGATTTTAAATAATGTCATGCCATTTAGGGACCGATTTTGTCCGTGGCGAGCGATAGCAAGTCTGCAAATTAGGAAAAGCCAGCATTCGGCCAGGCTATTTTTCAACCAAAAAGTGCACAAATTTACCTCGAAGTGGGATCTTGTTGGGGATATTTGTTTAAGCCTGTTGGAGGTCTACGGAGGAAACCAAAACAATGGAGTAAATATATAGATAAGTAAATAAACAAATATACGATAGTCTTGCCTTGAGGAATAGGCATTTCACAATCAGTATACGTACCTCAGATGGAAACGATAATTCCGCGCGGACTGACAGGGACACCGCTAAGCTCTGTTCATCTTAATTGGTCGAGAAATTATATCCCCCTAAGATCCGATTCCCGAACACTGAATTGCAGAATAAGTCACTACTACATCTCTTGGGCTTCACCATAAAAGCGTTGGTGTAATCATTCACGATAACTCGATCATAATCAAGTCACAGCTTATTAATCAAGATTAGGGCATTACAATTCCTAGCCTGGTTAAGGGGAGATCTTTATCTATTTAACTATTTGTATATACATTTATATATCTATTTATTTTGTTTTTTCAGTATCCTCCCTAGACATAAAGGATAACAAAATCCCCAAAGACCCCACTTCGAGATAACTTGGTGTATTTTTCGGTAGAAAATTGTCCGAACCGGAAGCCGGTTCCTCCGCAATAGGCTCGCTCTCGTTCGCCAGGTAAAAATTGACTAAATAATATCGGCAAAAAAATGGGGACGAAAGGTCTTATAATAGCCAAACTAAAATGTCAAAACTAAACTCCCCTTATTTGTTTAGTTCATCTGTATTTAAGACATACTGTATACATCCATTACCGTATTATGTATTTAAGACATACTGTATACATCCATTACCGTATTATGTATTTAAGACATACTGTATACATCCATTACCGTACTATGTATTTAAGACATATATACTGTATACATCCATTACCGTACTATGTATTTAAGACATATATACTGTATACATCCATTACCGTACTATGTATTTCAGACATATCTTCAATACTGTTTATTTCAGACATATATCTTCATTACTATATATTTCAGACATATATCTTCAATACTATATATTTCAGACATATATCTTCAATACTATATATTTCAGACATATATCTTCATTACTATATATTTCAGACATATATCTTCATTATTATTATTTATTTCAGTCGAATATCCCCATAACTTATATTACAGGCATACTGAATATCTTCACTACTATATATTTCAAACATATCTCTATTTATATCAGACATACTGTATATCTTCATTACAATTCATTACGGGCATATATCTCTATAATTATTTATATCAGGCATAAATTTTCATTGCTATTTATTTCAGACCCATACCTTATTTACTGTATATTTCATATATATATATATATATATATTCATTAATATTTATTTCAGGCACAGATGTTCATTACTATTAGTTTCAGGAATATATCGTCATTACTATACACTTCAGGCAGATACAAGAAAATGGGTGAGGGAACGCGAAAGTGGTCCCGGACCCTAATTTTGGAACTATAAATGGCGTTTCTGTTCGGGTTCTGTCTCGAGTCGGCCATCCCCAGCTATTGGGTATGTGCCTGGGTACATACATACATACATACATACATACATACATACATTACATAATATCTTCATTACTATTCATTTCAGGCATATATCTTCAAAATTCTTTATTTCAAGCATATCTTCATTACTATTTGTTTCAGGCACATTTTTTCATTACTATGTATTTCAGGCACATATATTAATTACTATGTATTTCAGGCACATATATTAATTACTATGTATTTCAGGCATATATCTTCATTATTATTTAAGAGCACGGAAAGCCCAATACATTTCCCCATCCCCTAAATCCCTGTCATCCTAGAAGTTAGCATGGGGCAGGGTAAATGTTGATATACTATAGTCTAGTCATTATGATTAGGCCAGGTATCCTGACTTATAACCTGTTAAAGCTAAAAACAAAAAAGGCTAGAGCAAATAGGTTGTAAATCTTATCACTTACTTATTCCCTGTCTCACCAGTCCCAAATTGCTGAAATATTATTATCTATCTATCTATCTATTGCCTGACGCCGTGATCCCCGAAGGGGTGGCCACGAACGAACCGCCCCCATGCACCTCTGTCCCCAGTCAGTCGACGCCCCTCCCCCCAACCAGCACCGCCTTCGTTCATGTACTTCCTCACTCCATCCTTCCACCTCATATTCGGTCTACCTCTCCCCCTCTGTCCCTCCACCTCTTTATATTATTATATTATTATTATTTTGTTTGGTTATAAAGGTTAGCGGTCAGCATGTCTGGCCTAACTATAGTGAACAGACTACAGTTAATTCATAAAGAAGCGATATTTTAATGCCAAAGCTTTTTTGTTACAGATTAGTGGTTTTCGGATACATATAGTACGGTAGGTACCAGATAAGTGTGGCTGAATAAACCTACTAGCTCGGGTTCGATCCCCGGCACATCTATGGAAGTCTATTAGTGCTGGAGGGGAGAACACATAAAGCTGTCTCTTACATTTTATTTAATAATTATTTGTCATAGCTTGTTTCCTCAAGTTTTCAAATATATATAATTTCTAAATGCTTATCATAATTTGTTTGGGGGTTAATGTGAGTAAAGGTGGGATTTGCCTTTCTAGGAAAGCATAACAAACGTTGGTAGATTTCAGAACAATGGGCTAAAATCAAATAAAAACAAAGCTAAACTAAGATGAATGCTGCAGAAAAGTTCTGACGATACTCATTGTACTTATAATAATGTACTTTTTAAACGAAAAAACAACGATCAAAAATAGCTCTCATCAGATTGAAATGGTTAACGGTGCCATTGGTGTAACAGCGTGGTGGTGGTGGTGGTGACGACGTGCACCTTTAACACTGGTAATTTAATGAGGTCCTGGACTCGGTTCCCGGGCTAGCGCGACTTATGGAGGCTGAGAACAAACAACTCTTAAGGGGAGGTACCGTAATTCGTATTTCTAGACCCCCTTCTCCCTTGTGTTTAGCCGCATTAGTTTCGAGATGATTCGACGGTTGCCCCATTAGTTGGCGATTTTAAGACCTTTCTCCCCATTTCTTTGTCAATAATAAGACCTTTCGTGCTATTTAGGTGTCGATTTTCCTGGCGAGCGTAAGCGAGCCTCTGGCCGGGATATTTTCCTACCGAAACATTTACAAATTTATCTAGAAAGGGGGTCTTGGGGACGTTTTTCTAAGCTTGATGGAGGTTTAGGGCGGAAATTGAAAACTAACTAAAAAAATAAATATATCGACCAAAAAATAAACCCTATACCTCCTTACCCCATTCAGATAATTATATGCATCCAGTCTTCCGTTTAAGTATGGCTATCTCTAAAAGGGGACATGGGTCGTTTTTCTGGTAACTTTTCTCCCTCATGTTTGGCCCCATTAGTTTTCAGATGTTAAGATGTTTGTCCCATTAGCTAGTCAATTTTAAGACCTTTTGCCCCATTTCTTTGTCAATATTTAGACCTTTCGTGCAATTTAGGTGTCGATTTTTTCCCTGGCGAACGATAGTAAGCCTGTAATGTTGGAACAACCGGCCTTCGGCCGGCAAAATATTTTACCGAAAAATTTACAAATTAATCTAGAATGGGGATCTAATGGATGTTTTTTTTAATTTGATGGAGGTCTAGGGAGGAAACTAGAAAAATAATGAATACATGCAAAAATGGTGGATGTCTAGGGAGGAAACTAGAAAAATAATGAATACATGCAAAAATGGTGGAGGTCTAGGGAGGAAACTAGAAAAATAATGAATACATGCAAAAATGGTGGAGGTCTAGGGAGGAAACTAGAAAAATAATGAATACATGCACAAATGGTGGAGGTCTAGGGAGGAAACTAGAAAAATAATGAATACATGCAAAAATCGCCCAAAAAGTGAACCATCCCCCCTTAATGATTATACTTAACTTGAATGGGGCCTGTATAGTGTATTCCAGAAATATTGCCGAATAAACTTGGGCGTCGAAAATCGGTGATGATAGGTCTTTACTGGAGTGGGGTATCACACGAGAGCCTTTATCATAAATTTTCCAACGTTTCTGGCCGTTTTGGCGTGTGGCCGCTTTGGCGTGAGGCCGTTTTGGAGCGCGGTCGTTTTGACCTTCTTCCATCCGTGCAATAGGGTAGAGGGGTAGCCTACTATATTGGGCCATTAAGGGGCTTTCATTAGGGCAGTTAGGGGCGGATTAGTTGGGTGCTAT
This sequence comes from Paralithodes platypus, assembly GCA_032716605.1. Taxonomy (NCBI): domain Eukaryota; kingdom Metazoa; phylum Arthropoda; class Malacostraca; order Decapoda; family Lithodidae; genus Paralithodes; species Paralithodes platypus. The sequence continues at coordinate 15,055,716 of CM064523.1, forward strand.
TATGTCACTTGGGATTACACACACGTACTCTTACTCACTCTCAATCTCTCTCACTCTCACACTCTCACTCTCTATCTATCTATCTATATACCTCTCTCTCTCTCGCTCTCATTCCTAAAATCACAATAGGAATTATTTTGGTTAAACTCTGTTGTTGCATCTAAGTATTTGTTTTACTTAAAGTTACCTAATAGTAGCTACATTTAACATACTATATCGTCTTCAAAAATATATATTTATATGATTTACGACTTCACTGATATTTGTTTCTCTAAATATAATTGCCTGTTTCACGAGACACTCGAAAACAAAATAAGTAAGGAGCCAAGAGCAAGTTGGTGAGAGCGGAGACGAAATCAATGAACAATGAGAGAGAGAGTGTGTGTGTGTGTGTGTGTGTGTGTGTGTGTGTGTGTGTGTGTGTGTGTGTGTGTGTGTGTGTGTGTGTGTGTGTGTGTGTGTATGTGTGTGTGTGTGTGTGGGTGTGTGTGTTCCTCTTTCTTGTGTTTGCTTATATATTTGTCTGCCTCTGCATATCTTCTTGTCTGTCCTCTGTCTGTTTCTTGGTCACCAACTTTGACTCTGCTCACACTATCGGTCCAATGACCCTCCTTAATGGGGGGGGGGGGGGGCTTGCCATGATTGTATTAATTCATGATATTACTTTTGTTTGTTTGTATATAGCCTCTTGGACATTTATCGTGGCCATAAATAGTGTGAAGTGTGAATAGTGTGATAGTGTGAAGAGAGTACAAGTCTGTGGTTCAGAAACAAGACAAAGATAGACAGACCATCAGCTGACAGGCAAACAGATCAACAAAGAGAAACACTGTCTTGATGGTGTAATGGTTTGAGTGTTTATGATCTGTATGTGGTAATCCAGGTTCGAATCCCGGGTGGAGCACATGCTTTCATTAATTTCATTGAGTGGTGTTTGGTGTTGTGAGTAAAATAAATATATTATATTAAACAACAAACACAACACATTAATAACAAACACACTAACCGAAACAAAGAAACACACTAATACAAATAGACTAAAATAAAAAAATAATAAATCAATACAAACAAGCAAATTCACACGAAACCCATAAACCAAAAAGGCTAAAAACACAGAAAATTAACCAAACATACATACACATAATTAACCAAACATCCATACACATAATTAACCAAACATCCATACACATAATTAACCAAACATCCATACACATAATTAACCAAACATCCATACACATAATTAACCAAACATCCATACACATAATTAACCAAACATCCATACACATAATTAACCAAACATCCATACACATAATTAACCAAACATCCATACACATAATTAACCAAACATCCATACACATAATTAACCAAACATCCATACACATAATTAACCAAACATCCATACACATAATTAACCAAACATCCATACACATAATTAACCAAACATCCATACACATAATTAACCAAACATCCATACACATAATTAACCAAACATCCATACACATAATTAACCAAACATCCATACACATAATTAACCAAACATCCATACACATAATTAACCAAACATCCATACACATAATTAACCAAACATCCATACACATAATTAACCAAACATCCATACACATAATTAACAAAAACAGCCAAACAGAAACGCGTGAAGAGAAGGAACAAATACAATCGCCACACGCCTTCAGGGGGGATGGGTCGCTTTTCTGGACCCCTTTCTCCCTCATGTTTAGCTCCATTAGTGTTCAGATTTTAGATGTTTGTCCCATTATGTTGTCGCTTTTTTTCCTGGCGAGCGATATCGAGCCTATAATTGTGAAAGAACCGGACTTCGGCCGTGACAGTTTTATACCGAAAAATTTACAAATTAATCTCGTAGGGGGATCTAATGGATGTTTTTTTTTAAGTCTGATGGAGGTCTAGGGAGGAAACTAAAAAATAAATTAATATATAGCTAAACCAAGAAAACCCACTGTCCCTTTAACCCAAGAGAGTTTGTCCTGATAGTGCGAGCAGGATCGGCATTCAGTGAGGAAGAAATATACTGCAGACAACCATTAAGAAAGATAGACAAAGAAACAAGCAAAAGAGAAAGACTGATAAACAAACAACATGCCCGAACAACATATAATTAAGAAACATGCTAACCGAAACTAAGAAATACATAACATTAGCATAAATAACGCAAGATAAGCAAATAAGGACAAGCAAAGAGAAACACTGATAAACAACATAGCCAATCAGACAACATATAATCAACAAACATACTAAGAAATATACGCATAGCTTAAAAGAAACGGTAAGTATCAATGCACATTGCCAAACAGAAACATAATACACTAGAGGAGCACTCGGTAGAGGGCATATAAACTAGAGGAGCACTCGGTAGAGGGCATATAAACTAGAGGAGCACTCGGTAGAGGGCATATAAACAAGAGGAGCACTCGGTAGAGGGCATATAAACTAGAGGAGCACTCGGTAGAGGGCATATAAACTAGAGGAGCACTCGGTAGAGGGCATATAAACTAGAGGAGCACTCGGTAGAGGGCATATAAACTAGAGGAAACTAGAGGAGCACTCGGTAGAGGGCATATTAGAGGGCATATAAACTAGAGGAGCACTCGGTAGAGGGCATATAAACTAGAGGAGCACTCGGTAGAGGGCATATAAACTAGAGGAGCACTCGGTAGAGGGCATATTCCATCTACGTTGGTTTTGTCACTGGATATGATCTGGATCGCCTATAAGTGGAATCATTTCTTCCTTGCCGAGTAATCCTATCTGCCCACCAAATGTTGTTATAATCTAAGGTTTGCCTTATAGTGAATGAGGGAGACATAAGGCAGAACTGCTTGTGACAAGTGCCACCCCCAGAGTTGAAAGACTGACAGGGCCAAACTCAAGGAATGTTAGAACCAAAATGCCTGGAAAAACGGATTTTGAAGCAATTTAAGTCATAGGATGAGGGGAAGATGGATTTAGGAGAGAGTTCCAGAGCTCAGCTGTTGAATAGAAGAAAGATTGTGAATATTGTTTCACTCTTGGGTTGGAGAGTTGCACAGAGTAGGGGTGGGATTGTGTTGCAAGACGGGTGCTACGTACTCTACATAGAGGAAGTGGTATACATTGAGAGAGCTCTGAGGAACACTGATTATTGTAATTGCAGTATAATAGCGAGAGAGATGCAACACTGCGGCGAAGAGAGAGATATTGTAGAGAGTGGGTGAGTAGAAATGTGTTAATGAGACATAAGGTTTTCTTTTCTACATTGTCAAGAAGTGCTGTGTGAGAGGATCCTCCCCACACATGTGAACAATACTCAATTCATGGACGCACTGTGCCTCTGTACAGAGCAAGAAGCTGTGCAGGGGTAAAACCCCCGGAGGTAGTTGAGCACATCCAGCTTCTGAGAAGCTGTTTTAGCAAGACTGGTAATATGGTCTCTCCAAGTGAGATCAGATGAAAAGGAGACACCCAGAATACTGAGAGAAGATGATGGGGTGAGTTTTGTATTGTTGAAGTATAAAGGAAAGTCCTCTGGGAGTTATTGACGGGTAGATAAATGAAGAAATTGGGTTTGGGAAGAATTGAAAGCAACACAATTTTCTCTACCCCAAATGGAAATGGTTGATAGGTCAGAAGATAGGTGTTTTATGGCATCATCACGTGATTTTTTGAGTGATTGCTTGCTGGGGGGGTTCTGAAAAAAACTAGTTGAATAGTGTAAGGTAGAGTCATCAGCATGTGAATGGATAGGATTGGAGGTACAGTTGAGAAGAACATTAATGAATATTAGAAAGATAATTGGAGATAGGACAGAGCCCTGAGGAACGCCGGAGTTGGTTGAGGAAGTGAAGGATGGCCGTTCACAACCGCTGCTTGGAATGGCCAAAAATGAAGTACATACCGGTACTGTATTCAACAAACAAAACAAAAAATAAGTATAAAGAATCAATGCACACAGCCAAACAAAAACACAGGCAGTCCTTAAACAACCAAATAACAACACAGCAAATCAACCATTACAAACAAAACAATAAGAGAAACAATGATTCAATACAATCGCCGCCTTCGCCAGGAAAGTAAAAGTCAGTGGGGTAGAAACTGTCACCCAGGAACAGATAAACAGATAGACAGACAGGCAGACACACAGACGAAAGTGCAGAGAATCAATAACATCAAGCAAGCGAAAGCACAATCAAACGTTATTAGCAAACATCACAATTAATAATAATATCAGCCGAATTGAAACACAAAACCTCGACAAACACAGACGTACGCCAATAAAATATCATAAACAAACAAATATAAACAGATACGTACAACTAAACTTCTAAGTAAAGAATCAGCAAACAGCGAAAAACAGAAACAGAGAATAAACAAATATACAGCAGTGGAATTGAGCGGTAAAGTTTGTGAGAGGGTTGTTGGTGTCCCGCTGGTGTGAGGAGAGTCAAAGTTGGTGGGTCGGAAACTGACTACACTACTGAGGAAGCCGGCCTGCCTAATGTACAGCTGGATACAAAAACAGTCTTACAGTCACAATGAATAGTTCCTCGAGAAATGTGATAATTGTTGTAAAATCTAGAGAAAGGGTCATTAACCCTATCAGTATTCGAGGACGCCTCCTTGTTGTTCTTTGGTATCATTAGAAAATATGGATTAGTTTAGGTAAGAAATTTGAAAGTCAAAGGGTTGATTGCTATATTTTGTACACTCTTATTCCTAGAGCTGCGTATAATCGCCTAATGTTAGCCAGCATAATAGGAAGATAGTCGTGTTAATAATGAAAGAGTTTACTCGCTATTTCTACTATGTATACCAAATAGTGCTAGCCATTGTATTGATGCAATTGGCAACAATCAATGAAAGGTTATAGTAACATACTTATACAATTTATGTGAAAAGTTTTCAGCGAACTATTGACTGCTCAGTTTCGAGCTATATTAAGTATATATGATACTCAGAGCTACAAGGGACTGGAGTTTTCGCAGAGAGGCTCCAGTCCTGACGTTTTTTTTTGACTTGCAGTGTGCTGGCTTAATAATCCAATAGGGTTGATAGCCTCTGAAGTCCTATTTTAACTAACAGAGCTACGATAGGCCCCTTCTGAGCTGCATAAAATTGCTTAGCGTTAGCCAAAATTCAGGAATATAAAACATCATTGTACTGAAGGAATTTGTCAAGGTATTTGTAAACCTATTTCAGAAGCTGAAAAATCGTCAATGTTAACCATAATAACATAACAATATTGAAGTAATCTTTCTGGAGTATTTAAATTGTAGATACCTTTGGAATCCGGCTGTACAATCGTCTACAATGAGAGGTATTATAACCTATATTATGCCATCATTCGGACATGCTGATGAAATAATGTTTAAACATTTCCTGATACCGTGTTTTCCTGATTCATTGTTCATTGTCTCCCAAAGTGCTATCACATCGTAGTGACCCAGTTACTTATGCAGGTGGTTGTACCTATCAACCCATCAGCGAGTTTGTTATCCTATCAAGATTGGGCGCAAAGTACGTATTATAGGAATTATTATGTTTTTTTCCACCAACCAACTTCACCTCTAAACCCTATTAATGAAATCAACAGAGACATGTGGCACTCCAAAGACTCGAACCCAGGATACTCACATCGAAATCAAGACAGAAGGTATTTTGGATTCTATTGAATATTCCATCCCATATTTTTGTATCTACTATCATTTACCTAAATTATTATCCTTTATTATTTCAAGTCAATAATGGTTGCCCTATTGCAGTCCTCATTAAATTTATTGTAAATATTTTGTTTTCCTTTACCAAGAAATCTAATTTTATATTGTATTATTATTATAATGATTGTTTTACCAAGGAATCTATCATACATAATGTGTTGCCTACGACAGTTAATTATGTTCAAATTTAAAAAACAAATTCAATTAAGAAACTATTGTTTAGTAAGTAGTAAGTGCGCAATAATGCAAAATACATAATCACTTCTCTTCTCTTTATTGGGGTGGTCCAGTTTTGCAGTTGACATTTTAATGGATTACTTTTTGTTTTTTCTTGTGTTATAATTGCGAGCTATGGACACTGAATTACAGAGACAGATTAACTCTTTGATAGGCTACCAAATGTCTTTATGCAATTATAAATACCGCTGACATGACCACGAATCACACTAGCGTTTTTCCTCATGAAGGTAAATTGGTTGCATGGATCATTGTCGTCGATTCAGTCTACATAAGTCGATTAGGACACATGGCCGAAACTGAAACTGCCCGTGCAGTTGTTTAGGTGGGTGACACAGACGGAAAGGCCACGCGACTCACGTTTGAGCTAAGTTTGACGATCATGTGGAGAGGTGTTAGGGATAGTAAGATATATGGCCTGGTGTCTGAGGGTATCCCGGAATGCGAAGTCGAAAGGCGAGTCCATTTACACGCTGTCACAGTGTAGAATCTAAATATTTGATTGGGTTTCCTGATGAGACCAAGAGAGGGACAGACAGACAGGGAAACAGAGACATATATACAGTTCACGTCAGAAAGCAACGTTCGGAGTTCAATCTAGGACGCCCCTCAGTTTCTCATCAGAGGCAGCTACAAAGAGAGTCATTTAGCGGCTTCTCAAGTGTGGTCTGGTGGTTTTATTTTATATATATATATATATTGTTTTCTTTTTTCTGGCAAGGCTGGGAGAGTGAAAGAGACAGGAGGATAGACAGAGAGACAGACTAACAGATACATAGGTATACAGTACTTCAGAAAGTAACATTCGGAGGTCAATTTAGGACTTCTGTCAGTTTCTCATCAAAGGTAGCTTCAGAGAGGTAAATTTAGTGGCCTCTCAAATGCTATCTGATGTATTTATTTGTTTATAAAATTGAAAGAGAGAGAGAAAAAGAACAGAGAGAGAGAGAGAGGGAGACACTTAAAAAGAAGACATACAGGCAGTAGGGAAGACAGATAATGACAGATATATTGATGGACAAACAGACGGAGACATAGATGTACGTACGTTAGAAAGCAACATTCAGCGCACAATCAAGGAAATCACTCAGTTTCCCACCAAAGATTGCCACATAAGGGTTATAACAGCGGCCTCTCAAGTGAAGTTCGGTGTTTATTTGTTCTGAGAAAAGTGAGCAAGAGAAAGAGTGAGAAGGTATATGTGAGTGTGAGTGTGTGTGTGTGTGTGGAAGGGGGGAGGTGGTAGAAATACAGACAGAAACACAGGGAGACAGACTACCAGACAGGACCAGGAGACAGACACACAGAGATAGACATACGGTGTACGTCAGAAAGCACCATTCGGAAGTCAATCTCGGACGTCCCTCAGTTTCTCATCACAGGTCGCTACAGAAGGGGTTAATTTAGCGGGCCCTTAAGGGGAGATGGGTCGCTTTTCTGGTCCCCCCTTCTTCCTCATGTTTAGCCCCATTAGTTTCCAGATTATATGAAGTTTGTCCCATTAGTTTGGCGATTTTAACACCTTTCGCCACATTTCGTAGTCAATTTTAAGCGTGCCATTTAGGCATCGATTTTTTCCTGGCAAGCGATAGCGAGCCTGTAATTTTAAGAGGAACTGACCTACCGAAAAATGTACATTATTTTGAAGATGGGTCTAGGTTTTTTTTTCTAAGCTTGATGGAGGTCTAGCTAGGGAACTAAACAATACATGAATAAATGAATAAATAGACCACAAAAACAGCTACTACCCCCTTAAGTGCGGTCTGGGTAGGGCATTACTCAGAGAACGGGGAAGACGAGGAGGGCGGGGGACTGGGGACTGGAAACTAAGTCGAGATATATTGCGCGGGGCGTCGGGATTAATATCTGGCGGATCACGCTGAAGAGAACAATGCTGCATAGACTGGGACAAGAGACACACAGAGGGAGAGTGTGTGTGTGTGTGTGGCAAGAGAGAGAGATGGATAGATAGATAGATAGATAGATAGATAGATAGATAGATAGATAGATAGATAGATAGATAGATAGATAGATAGACATATAGATAGAGATAGACAGAGAGAGAGAGAGATATATATATATATATAGACAAAGAGAGAGAGAGAGACGGGGGTGGGGAGGGAGCTAAGTGGTAAGGGAGGAGAGAAGAATGGAAAGTGAAGCTACTGGGGTAGAAGGACATTGCTGTTTGAGCATGTTAAAGAAAATAGTTGATAGAGAGGATTCTAATAGAAAATATACAGAGAAATAACTCTAAATTAATGAAGAGATAGAGAGAAGGAAATCTAAAGGTAGAGATATTGAAAAGGGATTCTACAGTCTGAAAGGGTTATGAAGTTTAAAGGATAAAGATGCTGGTATAACAGTCTAGTTTTCTAAAGAACACATCCACGGGCATTGGAGAGAGGGAGGAGATTATGTTAACCCCTTCAACACGATGACGGCATTTTAGCTTTAATTCTGGCTAAATTTAGACGATTGTATACAGTTTAAGGACGACCTAAGTTATTCAGAGGGTTTATTGAGATCGTATTTACCCCTTTGAGCCCTAGTGGTTGATTACAAACTAAAGAAAATCGTCTAATGGTAACCAGAATATTATGAAAATTACGTCATCGTGCTGAAGGGGTTAAAAGTAAAAACAGAAAACGTAAAACGAGTAGTTTACATTTACCCCAATGTTTACTAATTGTCCCTTCAATGATCGGATTTTATGTACGATCATCATTATATACTATCTATTGCCCGACACCTTAAGGGGAGATCTCCACTTGAGGGATTTTTTTCTTGACCCCTTTCACCCTCATGTTTAGCCCCATTGCTTTTGATATTATAAAACGTTCGCCCCATTAGTTTAGCGATTTTAAGAACTTTCACTCCATATTAAGACCTTTCGTGCCATTCAGGTGTCGATTTTATCCTGGCGAGCGATAGCGAGCCTGTAATTTAAGAGGAACCGGCCTTCGGCCGGGACATTTTTCTACCGAAAAATGTACAAATTTATCTTGAAAGGGACTCAAGGGGGTGTAATTTTAAGCTTGATGGAGGTCTAGGGAACAAACTAAATACCTCCCCTTAATCTCCAAATGGGCTGGGAATGAATAAATCGCATTCATGCTCCTCTGTCATCCGTCAGCCGGCGGCCCTACTCCCAGCAAACACCACTTTCACTTATATACCTTTCAACTGCAGGTTTTAAATATTAGAGAAAGCTAATACATATTTTGTTCTGTATATATATATATTTTTTTTTTTTTATCAAAGTATCGTATGCCAAAATCGTATATTGGCTAGTACAACGTCGGGAAACTGTATGTTTGGCGCCGCCTTAAAGGTACTTGAGAAACTATTACGATTCAAAAGTTAACTATGAGGACAAGAGAAGATAAGGGAAAAGGTAAACCTAGTGGGAGAAAAGCGGGTGAGGAATATCAAGAAGGAAGTTATGTTGGGTAAAATTTTCATAGCGTGTTTGTAAATATACGAATACATTTAAGTAAGTTTGGCTATTTCATGGCGTTGTGCAGACAAATCACAGCTTAGTAGTCAATATCGGGCCATGGAAATTGTTCGTCTAGTTATGATGAAGAGGGGATAGCTGGGAACATGGAGGCGCTACCAAAATTAATCCTTTATTCTCAACAATATTTTATAATATATAATAGTTAGATTGATAGATAGATAGATAGATAGGGACTAGAGAACATGGAAGGAGTTTGATCGAGAAAACGAAAAAGGTGAAACTTAAATAAAATAATAGGGCAGGGATTAGTCTATGTAATAGTTTGATTGTTCTTTTCCTAATTTCTCCCTCACTCCTCCCCTTCTCCTACGTACCTCCCTCCCTTCCATCCTCCCCAACCCTGTCCTCCTACCCACTGCGGTGAAATTAATTACATAATAATTCTCTATAATTATATATGCTCAGAGTATTACACGGGGGTACTGATTCCAATTATACGACATGTCTTACTCAACGTGTAGCTCTATGCCATTAACCTGTGCATTATATAGACTTAAACAGTGTATGCTCTGACCATTAATTGTTCCATTTTTTGTGCTGGCTTCCTGTGATGGGGAACTGCTCTATTTTAGGAGCTCTGAGCCAGCTAGTTTCGAAGATCTTATTATCCACTATCTACTTTATACTCTCTCGCCTTTTCCCTCGAAGCCAACTTGAACAAAACATAACCAAGTCTGAGCTTAGCCTAGCCATTACCTAGCATGTATATAGCCCTCGACTCAGACCTAAATCCTTAGCCCACCTTAATAATTCAATCTTAACCATACTTAGCCCACTACATATCCTTAACCCAATCTAAATCCAACCTTAGCTCAACCTAAAGCCAAATAAAACTTTGAACTCAACCTTAACTCAACATTAACCCATACAAATGCAACTTTTACAAATGTTAACCTATCCTTAGGCTGTCCTACCCCCAACGTCAGCTCAACCTTGACCTAAATTAACCTTACCTATCCAGAACCTAACCTACATTTACCCAACCCTTAAAGGCCCACCAAGATAAGATTTGTTTTCTCCATAAAATGATCATATGCAGATCAATAAGTATGATAATTACATAACTATAATACATCATATGTTCGACAGTTGCAATATAAAAACAATAATTATATAATTTAGAATTGACAACTAGAAGGCAAAACTTAACTGACTTCTCATTAACCTGTATTCACATTAATTAATCTACTTAGCAAGCAAGCAGCTAAACAATGAATGGCAATGCAAAATTTGTGTTTTTGATAGTACGAATCAGGTTGCAAATTACCTTTTATGTACGCCTGAGAAGGAGAGAGAAGATTATTAAGCATATATCATAATTACGTGTACACGGTACAGTACTGTGCTTCACTTCCATTGACGATAAATTGAATCACTCGGCAGGTTATTTCTCGATACTTATTGGAAATATATGATACGTAGCACAGTATTTCACTACAAAATTTTAATCATAACTGAGAAACCTTGATGTGAACTTTGTAATTTACCGTCAGTTGACAAGAAACAGACTATAGATGACGTCATCATGGAAGAGCAAGACCACCACGATATACTGTGTACCCTATGTGCCATTATAATAACAAACATAACAGGTAATCAGCTGACTACTGGCTGGTGATTCATGGCAAGGGCTCACGCACGGGTCACACTGATTTATGCAGCCCTATTCTTCGTGCTGATGAGAGTGGAGGGTAATTCTGCATAACTACAACTCCTGTTATTTTAGGTTTTATTTATTTTATTTTTGTATTTTTATGCTTTGTAGGTGTGTATTGTATTATTAGAGAGTGCGGAAAGTACTTCTTATTAGCATTTGCATTGTTAATTGTAATTCAGATACACCAACAATCTAGGAGTTGACTCGATTTAGTCAACTTTGAAAAGACATTAGCCTAACCTAACAACCTTACCTAACCTATCCTAGTATTATGAGTGGGGGCTGCCGCGCTGTTTTGAACGTTGATTTTTACTGTACCCTACGCAAACGCTAGGGTCTGTGTAAGGTTTTAACATTGCTTGACAATCCCAGTAGTTACTCTCCTATTGTAAAACAGTCATTGGAATTCTACATATTTCTGCTTCATTATATTCCCATGCACCCAAAACCAAGACAACCTGAAATACCACACTTGCCATGGACAGACAGACATAATTATATACTGTATGCATTCTTCCCTCACAACACTCAAGAGTTATAAAATTTCCCAACTTATGAAGTTAATAGTCCACTCTAACATATATAAACTATCAATTAATTTCATTCTTATTCCGAATCCTCTTACTACTCCAATTTATGTCAGCTAAGTACCCCCCTCCCCCACCACCACCACCAAACACACACAATACAGTGTAAAGGCCGCATCATACAGAAGTCGAACCCACCCAAACCCGGCCGAATCGATTTAAATATTCAAATTTCAGCCAGTTCCGGTCGATTCTGATTAATTCTGGTAACGCATCGGGTGATCTTCGGTTATCTTCGGGAAGTTCTTGGGATGTTCTGGGCTTGAGTCGAATCATCCGGTGAATCGGCCAAAAGTTAGTGCATGCGTTAACTTTTGGCGATGAATCGGGTCAAAAAAACGTTACAAAACTATCGAGTCATGATCTAGTTACGTTCCAATTACATTCGGATATATTCGAGTCCTATTCGGGTTACATTCTACCTATTCGGGTCCTGTTCGATTGTATTTTGAATTGCCGATGATGCCACGAATTATTCGAACTTGGGTCGAATGTAACTCGATGATAGTCGATATTATCACGAAGGAAACTCGATGCTAACTGGATGAATCTCTCATAAAATCGAATGTAACTCAAACGAGAGTCAAACGAGACTCGATATTGACCCAACCATGACCAGAAATGGCAGAATAACAGACAATGGAAATTCGATGCTCACTCGAATAACAGTCGAATATCACCCTATCCATTTGTTTTTTCATTGTCTATGCTGGCTCGCTATCGCTCGCCAGGAAGAAATCGACACCTGGATGGGGATAAACGTCTTAAAACAGTTGGCTGAATGGGGCCGAATGGATACAAGCCAGGGAAAGAGAGATACGGAGAGAGAGAGATAACAAAAAAAGCTGGTGACCCCCCCTTAAGAATTTTGACCTGTTTGTTTAGAACAGGGTATAAGCACATCAATCAATCAAAGGAGGACTACGAGGGGATGACGCATAGCCGCACTCACCCTCTAACTCCACTCTTTGGGGTTGTTTACATACAAATAAAAACAAATGTCAGGATGGCACGGAGCCGCACTCACCCTCTAACTCCACTCCTTGGGGTTGTTTAAATACAAATACATACAAATACAAATAATTATATGCCATTGTCTTGTTTCCGTTTGATTAGAGCATATTATTACCGCTAGACTACTGGGTTTTTTGTAACACAGAACCGCACATAATCCGCCTCCATGCATATCGATTGTCCATGAACGCTGCTTCATGTTGCGCCAGAATTGTTTTATTGGGGGGGATTTGCATTCTTCCTCCCCAACACACACACACACACACACACACAAACACACACACACAGAAAGATAAGTAGAGTTTATTGACCACGAATTTGTTACAGCTTCGTTACACACACACACACACACACACACTACAAGATATAAATTCTAAGCTGAGTACATTGTTGATTTCGTGTGTGCAATGTAGAATATATTGGTTGTAGCAAAACTAGTCTACATATTATGAATAGTATTTTTAACACATTGAAGGAAACGCCACTAATCTGAAATTCATTATAGAACAAATTTATTATAAGAACTTTTTCAGTACCGCTGATGTCCTATTAATTTTACTCTGGTTACCATTAGACGATATTATGCAGGTTGAAAAACAATTAGCAGGGTTCGAATTGTGCTGAGCTTCGGTAATAATTCTGGTTATTTCCCCGTCTTCGGGGCATATTCGAGTTATATTCGACGCATGATCGAAACTTCTTCGTTCCATATCGGGTTTCCTTCGAGTTACGAGTTACGTATGGGAATCATCGACTCATAATCGACTTTCATTCAGGTCCATCGGGTAATATTCGCAATTCATTCGGGTCAGTGTCGGGTTATATTCGACTCAGAGTTACTTTCGGGTAATTCGGTTGCATTCGGAAAAAATATGCAAGTCATCGACTTTGGGCGGCAGTCAGCCAACGTTCGACTTCTGTATGACGCGGCCTTAATGCTCGAGAGCAGCCTTTGAGGGTCTCTAATAACTAAACACACACATGGATATACACACATAAACACTATACATTTTTTTTTTCGATGTGTAAGAATAAGGCGACAGGCAAAGTTGTCTGTAATATGGGCCTCCCCCATCACACCCCGACCCCTCTCCAATTGAATGAGTGATAGAGAGCCATATTCAAGTTACCTTAGAGTTCAAATGTCTAGGCACACATAGCTTGAGGCAGTTTAAGCCATAGAATGAGGGACATATGGGTTGAGAGAGAGCCAGATTTTACTTGTTGGGTAGAAGAAAGGCTGGGAAAATTAGTTCACTCTTGTATTAGAGAGTTGGACAGAAATGAGGTGGGAATGTGCTGAAAGGCAGATGCTACCTACTCTCCGCAAAGCAGGAGTTATACAGATAAAGCTCTGAAGAACACGGATTATTGTAATGACGATAGAAAAGTGAAATAGATGCAACATTGCGGGGCGTGTAGAGATATTGTAGACAATTAGTAAGAGGTGAGTTGATAAAGATTTTTTATTTTTTTATTTTTTTTACTTTACCCATTCAAGAAGTGCGATATGGAGGTAACCTCCCCAAGCATGCGGACAGTACTCGATGTATGTGTGTACAGAGCAAGAAGCTGTGCTGGGGTAAAACACTCACGGACGCAGATGAGCACACCTAACTTCTGGGAAGCTGTTTCAGTAATATGGTTCATCCAAAAAAGGTCAGCAGAAAAAAAGAGACAAGAAGAATATTGAGAGAAGACGAAGGATTTCTTTGTGTTGTTTTTGAAACATGGGATTGTTGTGTAGAAGACTAAAACTTACAATCTACACACATACAACCATATGCATACAGTAGTTACTTATATTATACCGCATTATACATTATACAGTATATACACACATACAACACTCAAACACACACACAAACTAAATCCCACCCACCCACCCACCAACAACACACACACACACACACACGAAATGAAGTTTATTGAAGGTAAGTGACGTGTAGCGAGCACCTGGGCCGCCTGTGATTTGATCCCATTCAATACAGGGGCTCCCGGGAATGGGCCGGGCGCTGTGATTTCCTAGATCTCTGAGTGGTGGGGGGCGTTTGGTACATAACTTGGGGTGAAATATGGTACGCATTAAACATATTTCGGTAAGAATATATGCAAACTTAAACCGGTAAATTTATGCTGTAAATATATATACAATTCACCACATAACTCTGGGTAAATTACATTACACATCAAACATATTTTGAGAAAACCTGTTGGCATTATAAGCAGACAAAGCATCATTAAAAACGCACAACTGCATTATTGGACCACCCTAAAATACATATACAGAAAATATTTACCGCATAGTGCGCCACAAAACGCAGGGATTAAATATAGAGGGCATCATATACTGTATATGTTGACATTACGTGTTAAGCCTTGTTAAAACCGCAAAAAAAAAAAAAAAAAATATTGTAAATACTTGATCTGAAATTAAAATGCACTTCAAAGATAATTCAACAAAGCTATGTAAATATTTATAGAATATATTTACTTTAGTGTATTTAAATTGAGTTATTAAAATCATAGACATACAAATCATGAATGACATATCAGGGTGTTAGACCAGGGCAATTTGGTTTCAAGACCGGAATGAATGCGAAAGGAAGATAGTTATGGAAATTGTCATGCAATTTTATTGATTCGGTCGTGTTATCACTTCCAAAGTCATATAAGAACTGTGGAACATTATTTTAGTTTGCTTATAATAAAATAATAAGACTAAAATTAACCCATTTTTAGACTTGTTTTGAATAGTCTCTCTTTTGACAACCTGTGCCTCATATCAAAGTGCCTTTACATAATAATACAGTACAGTGCTGAAAAAGTGTTAATAATCTAATATATTAATTTCACTCGCAACACCAAACGATAATCTTTAAAGACACTACATCCGCCTTATTAGAAACAATTTATTAGGGAAAATAGGGACCAATAGACTCGCCATATGTTTCTCATTATAGTCCGCATGGAGGAATTTCGTTGTCGACACTTGAAAAAACCTGATTTCACAGAAAAATACACCAAAAATCTGTCAAAGATGTCAAATAGCGGGGGTGTGGGGGCGGCAGCCCCACCCATAATACTAGGATAGGTTAGGTAAGGTTGTTAGGTAGGCTAATGTCCTTTCAAAGGGGTATAGGCTAGTAAACACTAGGATAGCCTATACCTGGTCAGAGGTAAGAAGAAGAAGAGTCCTGCTGTAGTCTCCTTGAATGTTACCCACCAAACACCTCCCAATGAAATTAATGAAACCATGTGATCACCCCGGGATTCGAACCTTGGTTACCACATACAGATCTTAAACACTAACCATTACACCATCAAGGCGGTTATAAGGTTAAGTAAATCTTTTCAGATGATTTATTAGTGAGACGTGCACCTCATAGATCAATATTCATTCATATTATGTTAGTTCTAGAACGACATAGTAACAGGATACATAATTGTTTACCTTCATTTAGGAGGGTGCAGATTTGCAGCAGCATCCAGTTTTCAATCATCGGAATCTGGAGCTGTTGTTACACTAAGCATCACCATTGCATGTTGCATAGTTACGCACAAAGGCTCCCGGAAGAAGGCCTTAATAAGGTTTTAATTCCGGTTCAGGTAAAATTTTAGCAATGGTTCCAAATCGATTTTAGTATTGATTTTAGTATCTCCCTCATGTTTAGCCCCACTAGTTTTGAGATTTTTAGACGTTCTTTCCATTAGTTTGGCGATTTTCAGACTTTTCACTCCATTTCTTTGTCAATATTAAAATAGTTCGTGCCATTTAGGTGTCGATTGTTTCCTAACGAGCGATAGCGACCTTGTAGTTTTAGGAGAAACCGGCCTTCGGCCGGGATATTTGTCTGCCGAAAAATGTACACATTTATCTTGAAAGGGGGTCTTGGGTTTTTTTTTTTAAGAATTTGATGGTGGTCTAGGGAGGAAACTATAAAACTAATAAATAAAAGAAAAATTCGACAAAAAAGTGAATCATCCCCCCTTAACAAAATCATGGCTGTCATTCGATATGTAGCTATATACGCACTCTGGTCAATGGCGATGGTTATTTCAAGGCACCACGTAAACAACAACGTCATATGGCACCGTGTAAGCTAAAAACGTATTTGCAAACAATAAACGGTCCACGAATTATACCGAGTTACCGTACACTTCACTGTTTTTGTCATAGGAGTTACTGTATACTTCACTGTTTTTGTCATATGGAACCGTGTAAGCTATCACGTATTAGCTGAGAGAAAAATATAAATGGTCCACGAATTATACCAAGCTACCGTACACTTCACTGTGTTTGCCATATGGCACCGTGTAAGCTATCACGTATTGGCGGAGAGAAAACAATAAACGGTCCACGAATTCCACCAAGTTACCGTACACTTCACTGTTTGGTGGTCCGAGTTGCGCCCTTCTAGAAAATCCCACCAATGTTCTTGATTTTGTGATTCTAAGATCAAGTTTGGGTGAGAGATATCGCGACAAGCCCGCCCCTGTTGTCTGACATGACGGCGATGATGTTCTTGGTTCTTGGATTTTGGCGGGCTAAACACAAGTGGTACACATAGCCTAATAGGCCATAATAACAAGTAAGTTTTGAATGTAATTGTCCAGCGGGCTAAACACAAGCGATACACTAGTTACCACATCACATACGCATATAAAAGTCACTAGGCTAGGAACAAGAGGACCTCAGGCTGCACGCCCTAGCAGCCGAGGAAGCGATGATGTTTTGATGAGCTGCTAGATTACTGTTCCAATATTATTTATGAAAAACAGACAATAATAATAATTGCCTCGTTTATACCAAGCTTCTAAAAGTACATAAGGGGTTGTAAAAGTTTTGTAAGAATACGATTTGTACTAAGAATATGCCGAAGAATGTCAAGTAGGTAAGGATAAATAGAAAAGAAGCATGGACAGTTTTGCAAAGCTTTTTATAAGACTACCGTGATCGGGTATAGAGTTGCTCATCTTCTTCCATGCCAGTACAGACCCATTCAAAAGTCCTCCCAACTAAAGGACTTCAACATTATAGTTTCCTCTTTTGATACCATAAAAAATACACCTCAACTTTTCTTATTTAAACATTAATATGAAAGTTTTGTTCATATGTGTTTAGGACTTAATTTTATCTTTTCACTGAGAGATATAGCCACCGTGGATGATATGGAGACGACATTTGAGTATTACTGTGCCTCCCATTTTCTATGAAGCATGCCACACAAACGAATCTCTGAATTGATTCGAAGCAATGTGTTCATCCCTTCAACTAGACGACGATTTCTTTATGAACTCCTGCACCACCATTACTTACTTGTTATCATATTCTGGTTACCATTAGACGATTGTCTTTAGTTTATAATCTACCTATACGACTCAAATGGGTAAATACGATCTCAATAAACCCTCTTCATAACATAGGTCCCTCTTAAATTGCATAAAGTCGTCTATTTTTAGCCATAATCAAAGGTAAAAAGGCGTCATGGTGCTGAATGGGTTAAGGATACAGCCAGATTATTATACTCAGCATAGGGAGAATCTTTCGGAATCGAAGAAATAATGGATTTTATTAACTTACCATCTAACTACGACAGGTGTTTCCCAAGTTGATAAATATTGTCTTGCAAGTTGCTTACAGGACATATAAATTGTCGATTTTTTGTTTAAAGGTTCAGCCAGTTTGTGCTGATAGGAATCATAAAAAAACATCAAACCATGCCTCGCTATTGTTTAGATACAATATTATACGACAGTGTGATCGTTATTTTGAAGTATTTCTACACTTGATTGTAAATAACATAATGCGATTTTACTAGGCATGAAC
Source organism: Paralithodes platypus (assembly GCA_032716605.1). Lineage (NCBI taxonomy): Eukaryota > Metazoa > Arthropoda > Malacostraca > Decapoda > Lithodidae > Paralithodes > Paralithodes platypus. The sequence goes on from CM064523.1 coordinate 15,074,293, forward strand.
AAAATGTGTGCGAGTTAAATGGTCGAGATAGTTTGTGTCCTAGAGACCCTTCCAAAGGTGAGTATAAAACGGGATGTAGTGGAATCTGAATGTAGTGGATTCATCCTTCATAAATAAAACAAATAAACCAATGAAGACATTATATACCTTCATTGCAGAAAAACGTGTTATTGTGATGACACGACACTTTTCATATGGGTATATTTCTTCATTCAATTATTCACGTAACTCTCAATAGCTTTCCTAGTTAACTACTATTTACACTTCAGAGGTTCGTTTAACCCCTTTAACACAATGACAACTGTTTACCTGTACTTCTGGATACATTTAAAGGATTTTATACAGTTTAAGAAGGACCTGTTATGTTATTCAGATGGTGTATTGAGATTTACCCCCCTGAGACCTAGAAGTAGATAATAAGCGAAAGAAAATCGTTAAATGGTAACCAGAATAATATGAAAACTACGTCATCGTGCTGAAGGGGTTAATAATTTCGAGAGCTCTAGAAGTATTGGCATTTATCATCGTGACTCTACAATGCATTTTTTTAATATTCCTTGAAGAATACACTACTGAAATGAAAACGTAAGCTCGTGAAGCTTCGGAACCAAGGTACAACATTGATGTGTCCTGTTTCTGGCAGATTTGTTTATATACATTATGCCATCCTAATCGCCGGTATTAATTCATGGTTGTAATTTGTCGCCTATTATATGTTGAAAGATATATTATTTTTTTTTTTGTAATCAAATTAAACTCGGGGATATCAGTAGTGACCTTAAATTTCGTAAACTATCCTGACCAGATTCGAATCATCTCAATTCTAGTATATGTATTTCGTTGGTTCATTAACCCTTACAGTACCGGCGACGTCTTTTTGTTTTTCTTTCAGTTGCATTTAGACGATTTATTGAAGCTTAGGAAGGATGTATAGTAGCTAAAACCATTATATGAGATAGTCTGTAATCTTTTAAGGGTAGACATCCTTCCTAAGCTGAATAAAACTGTCTAATAGTTGCCAGAATATAATGAAAAAGGTGTCACCAGTACTGAACGGGTTAAGGGAGGTCAACGGCTTTATTTATTTTTATCTCCTTTTCTCTCTTTCCCTGGCTTGTATCCATTCGGCCCCATTCAGCCAACTGTTTTAAGACATTTACCCCCATCCAGGTGTTGATTTCTTCCTGGCGAGCGATAGCGAGCCAGCTTTGTATGGAGAAATCCGGCTTCGCCGGAGATTTTTCTATCGAAAAATATACAAATTTAGCTTGCTGTCAAAACAAAAATATATATATATATGCTGGCTCGCTACCGCTCGCCAGGAAAATATTGACACCTGGATGGGGGTAAACGTCTTAAAACAGTAGGCTAAATGGGGCCGAATGGATATAAGCCAAAGAGAGAGGAAGAGAAAGGGAACAAAGCGAGGTGGACTCCCTTAAGACATCTCCAGGGGTCAGAAAGGTCCCTGGCATAATGTCCCTGAGTGTAGTGAGTGATAATGTACAGTCGACGGTAATTAAATAGCGAAATTCTACACAGTATCGCAACTAATAATTCTAATTCTATTCACTCAACTATCCCCTCCCCCCTTCCATCAAACCTGCAACACAGGCAGTGGAAGCGAGGGAGGGGAAGATTGAGTGCATGAGTGGAACGTATGACCCTGGTGTCAGATCGCTTTGACAAACTACCTCCGTCCCTTGTCGCGTATATATCTGCTCCGAGATTACCGGGTTATTACTGCTTACCTAGGAGAGAGAGAGAGAGAGAGAGAAATAGTGTGTGTGTGTGAGAATATTGGGCTGTGCGTGTAATAGTAGCGTATGTGCTTTTGATACGTGTTACATTTTTATTTAAGTGTAGGGGTAAAGACTATCTCAATTAACCCTCTGACTGCCATATACCCTTCTGAATAATATCGTCGAATAATAGCGGGAAAACAAGATAAATGCGTCTTAGATCTGAAAAGGTTGATTCTTTACCAAGTATAATTATGAATTCATGGATTTCATTAACCCCTTTATAACCGAGCCGTCTTTTCCATAGTATTCTGGCTATGATTAGACAGTTATATTTAGCTTAGGAAGGACATGAAGCACTTAAAAGGCTTAAAAGTATCTCGAGTCACCCTTTTAACTACCACAGGTCCTTCCTTAGCTATATATAAGCCTCTAGATATGTTTGAAATAATAGAAAAATTCATGCTCGGTAATGAAGGAGTTAATGCACTAGGAGGAGTCATAAATAGCCAGAATATCTATCCTAGAGTGAACTAAAGAGCTACAGGTGGAGTACTCTAAGAATAATGGGTCACTTCCGGACAAGCCAACGCTAAAGGCCCTAAGATGACAGAGATCGGCCAACCTCTGTCATGTTGGTGCCATTGGTTTTCCTTTTTGTTTTTGTTGTTTTCTATGTGAGTGAAGCAGACAAAAGACAGTACTGCCTGTAGCAAGTGTTTCCTCTCGAGTTGAACGAGTGAGAGGGCTAAAATCAAGGGGCGTTCGAGCCAAAATGCATGGTCACACGGAGTTTGAAGCAATTTAAGTCATAGGAAGAGGGAAATACTGATTCAGGGAGAGTTCCAGAGCCCTAGTGTTGAATAGAAGAAAGATTGAGAATAACGTTTCACTATAGGGTTGGCGAGTTGCACCGAATAGGGGTGGGATTGAGTTGCAAGATGGGTGCTATACGTACTCTACAAAGAGGGGGTGGTATACACTCAGAGAGCTCTGTGGAACACTGATTATTGTAATAGCGGTAGAATAGTGAGAGAGATGCAACATTGCGGTGAAGAGAGAGAGACTGCAAAAAATTGGTGAGTGGACGTGAGTTAATGAGACGGAAGGTTTTCTTTTCTACTTTGTCTAGGAGTGCTGTGTGAGAGAATCCTCCCACACACGTGTGAACAATACTCAATACATGGACGTACTGTGCCCCTGTACAGAGCAAGAAGCTGCACAGGGGTAAAGAACCCTCGGAGGCGGTTGAGTACACCTAGCTTCTGGGAAGCTGTTTTAGCAAGAGTGGTAATATGATATTTCGAAGAGAAATCAGAAGAAAAAGAGACGCCAAGAATATTAAAAGAAGAGGAAGAGTTAATTTGTATGTTGTTGAAGAGTAAGTCATAGTGTTCTGGCAGGGGATGATGAGTAGACAGATGGAGAAATTTTAGAAGCATTGAAAGTAACAAGGTTTTTTCTGCCCAAATTAGAGATAGTAGAGAGATCAGAAGATATGTGCTTTATGGCCTCCTTACGCGAGTTTTGGAGTTCCTGCTGTGTATGATTTTGTGGAAGGCTAGTTGAATAGTGTAAAGTAGAGTCGTCAGCAAATGAGTATATGGGGCTGGAGGTGCAGTTTAGGTCATTAATGAACAATAGGAAGATAATTGGAGATAGGATAGAACTCTAAAGATCACCGGAGTTGATAGGTTTTCCATACAAATATTATCATACCAATATTGAACATTTGGCAATACTGGTACACGGTATACAATTTGGTCTTTAATGGGTTTAAAACTCTACATGATCATAATAAAAAAAGTAGTTTGATAGCTAAGGCACCGAAATGGCATCCAAAGAAAAAGATAGCCACACTCTCTTATAAAAGGATCTCAATCCAACGCCTCTGCCTTTGATCCCAGTTTTTTCTCCCCGTGTATAGAGAGTCGATCGGGAGGAAAAACTGTAGCTACTGGGAAGAGAAGGCGCCGCATCAGATCTTGCTCCCTTTATATAGATACTGCTCACTTTATATTTACTGAGGCCAACGAGGTGGAAGATCATCACTTCTGCTGCCAGCCTTATAATGGGAGATGGGTCGCTTTTCGGGTCCCTTTTCTTCCTCTGTTTAGCCCCATTAGTTTTCAGATTTTATGACGTTCGGCCCATTACTTTGGCAATTTTAAGACCTTTCGCCCCATTTATTTGTCAATATTAAGACTTTCCGTGACATTTAAGTCAAATTTTTCCTGGCGAGCGAATGCGAGCCTGCAATTTTAGAGGAACCGGCCTTCAGCCGGGACATTCTATCGAAATATGTACAAATTTCCTGGAGGAGGATCTTATAAAGTTTTTTTTTTTTTTTTTAGTTTGATGGAAGTCTAGGGGGAAAACTAAAAACAGATAATAAAAATACATAAATGAGCAAATATATACGCCTATTCCCCCTTAAAATGGTGTGAGAGGATAGGGAGAGACGTGAAGAGACGAAAATGATAGCGTAGTTTAGTGCGGGACCTACTGTACAGTATATACATAATTCAATGTATACATGAATTCAATGTATACATGAATTCAATGTATACATGAATTCAATGTATACATGAATTCAATGTATACATGAATTCAATGTATACATGAATTCAATGTATACATTAATTCAATGTATACATGAATTCAATGTATACATTAATTCAATGTATACATGAATTCAATGTATACATTAATTCAATGTATACATTAATTCAATGTATACATTAATTCAATGTATACATGAATTGATAGTAGGAGTTCAGGGGAGGATCAAATTACATAGCTTGATTTAACAATACAATTAAAGTAAACGTTTAGTGAAGGGGGAAGTTCAGTGGTGTTATATTATGATTAATAAAGCGATAGAAAGGCCAACGATGAAAACAAAATATTCTAATTATTCAAATAGTTTGTTACTGAATTAATAAAGCAACATCAAAGGTGCACATGTATTTTTAATAGCTCAAATGTCTCAAAACTATTCCTGCAGATTCATAGTATCCATTGAAACTAATTACTTGTCAGTAAATATGGTTAACCCTCAGGCTCCAGCACCCCCTGAAGGTATCTAAATTAAAGCATATGATAAGATGGGAACAGCAAGGAATAATAAGAAGACAACAACACAACATTTCTTCTTACGCTGCTACCTTCTACTAATCCTATACATTCCTCAAAGAAAAGGGAGATGGAAAGATATAGAAGAAAAATAACGCATAACATTCAATCAATGAGGATTGTTATTATTTGATATTTTCTTCCGGGGCACGAATTCATTTTCAGGATAAGAATAACCGCTGTGGGGAATCCGTGATAGGAACGAAATCTCAACTAACCACATAACTACGAGAAATTCTTTCGTTAATAATATAATCAAATGCTTGCAAAAATATCATATATACAGACTGACATTATTCCCTAAATCAAAGGGTTAATATGGGATTTACGATTACCCAAGAGACACACATCTGGACAACAGGGTTCAACATTGGGGTCACTCATCCTCTCCTTATGTTATATTCAATGGGGTAAATTGGAAGTAAGCCCCTTCCTAATTATTATGAATATGGCATTTACAACAGTACCATCGACTGGCTGATATCGAATTAATCCCTTTGCATACATTTGACATTTCTGATCAATATTCTCTGTTTAGTTTTGTCCTCAGGATTATTTACTCTCTCTCTCTCTCTCTCTCTGCCATCTCTACTAGAATTGAGTCCTGATCACCTCGTTTGGATCGTAAGGTCTGTGTGGCCAGTGTATCTACGTAAATCTATGTAAATCTCATTTCTTTCCACTTCATTTCACACCCTCTCATTGATAGGCGTTCATTATCACTCCCCCTCTGTCGCATTTTCTCTTCCATTTTGTATTTCTTTTCCTATATTCCTGTCCTCCTACCTCATTTATATTGCCTCTCCTTTGTCTTCTTCTCTCCATTCATCTCGGTCCGGATACTAAAGGCGGTGTCACACGAGCGATTTTTCCGTCAATTTTTACGAGCAATTGTTGTCTGGCAGCTTCAAAATATAAGTTCCATGAGAAATGAAAACTACTTCACATAATCTACCTCCGATTTAGTTTCCGATGCCAGTGTAAAAAAAGACTCGCCATAGTAAGAGAAAAAAACTTGCTCATCGAAAATTGCCGGAAAATGCGCCCGTGTGACACCACCCAAAGATGCCTAAAGCTGGAGGCACACGAGCCGTTTTTCGAGCAATTTTTACGGGCAATTATGGTCTGGCAGCTTCGAAAATTACACTTTATCAGAATTCAGCCGCCTAACATACTCTACCTTCAGTCTAGTTACCGATACCAATGCAAAAAAAGTCCCAAAATATATCGAGAAAAAAATTGCTCATGGAAAATTGACGAAAAAATCGCACAGCGGCTTAAGTTCCGACGTTGGTAGATTCCATGGGCCCGATCCTGAAATCTATCCGACACAGGGAATTTTGCTTCGTGTAGATGGTGTTACACGAGCACATTTTCCGGCAATTTTCGATGAGCAAGTTTGATCTCGTAATTTGTATAAGCTCTTTCACATTGGAATCGTAAACTAGATCGACATTACTTTAACAGTTTGCCTCACAAGCTGCCAGACTGAGAGAGTTCTATTATCTCCAGTAAGTGCGTTGAAACATTCCATGTTTATACGATTCTATGTGGTTAGAAAATGCCCTTCGTATTCACAGGTTTAGCAAAACTTTACATTCCATAGCTACTGATATCCAAAAGCCAATGGGTCAATCGAGGTCAATCAAATTCTTTACGTAATTAAACTTACCTGCTCTCATATTGAAACAAAATGTGCGCAATGAAATACACGCAGACTGTAATGCAAAATATTCTATTTGTTAAATGTTTAATATATATATACTGTATATATATATATATATATATATATATATATATATATATATTAGACCAGTGACAGTAATAACTCATGCCATTATCGTAATTACAAGAAATCTAATCAAGGGGATATGACGTGCTTAGGGGGGGGGGGAGTGTATTTTATTGTTTGTATTTGTTATAGATAGGTAGATAGATATATAGATAGATAGATAATAGTTTATTCCGTAGAATTCCATAATTCGATCAAGCATATAATAAACTTCCACAAGACCATCCTTTTGAGATAAATTTGTACATTTTTTTGATGGAGAAATGTCCCAGCCGTAGGCCGATTTCTGCTAAATTACAGGTTTGCTATTGCTCGCCAGGACATCTAAATGGCAGGAAAGGTGTTAATATTGACAAATACATGAGGTGAAAGGTCTTAAAATCACCAAACTACTGGGTCAAACGTTTAAAATATCTCGACTAATGGGGCTAAACATATGGGAAATAGGGGACCATGAAAAACAAATATCTCCTCTTAAACAATTGGCACATATATTAATAAATTACGATTTCAATTAATTTAGCTCTTTCATGATACCCATTTTTACTCTAGCCCAAACGCTTATTGACCACTTGGTCAAATGGGTTTCTGGTAATACTACACGCTATAGTCCATTCATTATAAGTAGGACAGGAATCGTGATCCCAACATTTTGTAACTTATAAATATTAGCAGTCTTCCACATATTTGTTATCAGGTGCATAATGGTTATACAAAACACATGTACGATTATTTTTACAATGCTTTATTGAGATTCGAGCACTTAATTTTGTTGATAAATCAATTCAATATACATTTATGGAGGAAGAGCCTTGATTCATGCATGTCCACTGGAAAACTGGGTTGGTCTGTAGCAGCTTATCTGGAATAAAAGATATATACATATTATATGTATATCAAAACTTGGTAATCTGCAGCAAAGTTCGTACTGAATTGTTGCTAACAAATATAATTGTAGAGTGATATGATAATATCAACAATAGAGATATTATGGCACAAAAATACAGAAGTTTTGATCAAATTAGAATCAGTTATCCTTGGAAAAGTGAAGATAAAGACAGAACAAGACTATTCCAATCTCATTTGTATTTCAAAGGCATAAATATCATGAAATAATTTAGTACATTTAGTATTCAGATATTTGTCGACGAATAGGCAAATAAGGAAATGCATGTAAAATACTACACAAATATAAATTATAGTTGGGATATTAAGATTTGGAAAATGAGTATAATGTAAAATGAGAGAAAAACATACTGGTACATTATGAAAACGATATACTAAAATGTAGAGGCAAGTAAGTTCGATACAATAATGGATATTTGGCACACATTTATCTTTAAAAAAATGAATCAATGCTAAAATATTTCAAAACCTATAGTGATAAATTTTGCAAATTAAAGAAACAGATGCTTAATAACATTGTCCAGATGAAAACATTGTATATGTAGAAAACTTTACAATAATATATTAATATATATATATATATATTTAATGTGCATAGAAAAACAATAAAGTTGCATACTAGGTACACGATACATATTACACATACCCTACAAGTTAAAAGAAACACTAACCATCATTTCTCAGCATTTAACCATAGTGTCCACGATGACCATAGGACCTGTAGCCACCATAGCCACCACCATATCCACCATAGCCTCCACCATATCCTCCGAACCCTCTGCCGCCACCATGGCCCCCACCATAGCCACCATAGCTGTAGCTGCGGCCATAACCACCACCATAGCCACCATAGCCTGGCTCTGGTTCAGGGGCGGCCAGGGACAGAGCCACCAACACCAACACGGACAACACAATCATTACCTGTAAAAGTAAGAGATATCAAATTATCTTTCATAAATCACTTCATTTCTATGGTCTGTCTTTGCATTGGCAAAGAAAAGTCCTCTTCATTTTATCCCCAGCAACATCTGCCATAATGTCATAATTTACATGATATACCTGCAACACAATGAAAATAAGGATTATGCCCTTATGTATGTTGTCATATTAAACTCCTGCACCACAAGAAACATCAATGAGTATGACCTGAACATTACCATACTAATCACGATGTTTTCATCTCATTCTGTCGGCAGCTATGCCTCGTATGTATTCAGTGACTGCGTATACATAATAATTCCGTATTAATTGATATTGTTAAGAATAATGGTAATACAGCAACTACGATATACTATTTTTACATAAAAATACAAAGATACATACACATAATCATAAACGCTACTGTTGAAATCAAGAGAAACTGTCAATCTCTAAGCTAAATATTCCAGTAAAGGAAATCTCATAGTACAAATGTAAACCGTGCCAATACTCACAAGCTTTGCCATTTTGTTTACGTCTGGGATAAGACTGGATGTCTCAGACGAGGGTTCAGTGGCTTATATATCCCTGTGGGTGGTGACCTTGAACCAGGGGAGGCCGGAAGACGATGACGGTGTAGTAATGATCACCAGTCAACGGTGGTGTAGCGGTGGTGGGTGGGGTCCCGAGAGAGAGAGAGAGATACAGAGGCAACCACAAACACAAAGAGAGAGAGAGAGAGAGAGACGTAAGTAAAAACTATTTCCTATCACAAGCCAATGACGCTAGATTATAGACAGTTAAAAACACTCTTTGAAGATCGTAAGTAAACGTTAGTCAGTTCAAATTGACGGTTGCACATTCTGCTTCGACAATATTTAGCTGAGAGACGTTTCTAATGTATTTTTTGTTCCCGATTTTACGCATTTGATAATAGCATTTACGCAGATACAGTCTTTATTCGTGGATATCATTAATAAGGGGAGTCTAATGGATCTTAGACCTGTAATCAAGCTTTAACAAAAAATCAAGATAAATGTGTACATTTCTCGTTAGAAAATTATCCCGCTATCGCTCTACAGGAAATAATCGACAGCTAATTGGTACGAAATGTCTAAAAATTTACAAGGAATTGGTGCAAAAGGTCTGTCGCAAAACTAATGGGACGAACGTCTTGCAATTTCAAAACTAATGGGATTAAGCATAACGGAGAAGTTGGGTGTACAGAAGAAAAAAAAATTAAAATTAAAATATACTCTTAACCCCTTCTGTAATTTTATTCTAGATATTTTAGAGGATTTTGTGCAGTTTAAGAAGGATATGTGGTAATAAAATAGATTAAGTGAGGTAGTTCGAAGCCTGTTAATTGAAGGAGGCCCTTTTGTAACTGAAGATAATAGTCTCGTAGTAGCCAGAATAAAGTTAAAAGGACGGCACCGGAACTGAAATAGTTAGTGAGTAGAATGATCACGTGAATCAATGACAAACGTCTATCAATACACTGGATTGTCGAAATTGAATGCGAAAACTCCGGACTGATAAAAGGTATATAAATATAAGTAAACGGTGGCAGAATTTATCGATAAACAAACACTCTGAACGCAATTTAAACATTATTGTATATTGTCCTTCGGAGGGAGAACAGTTTATTGAAATTATGAACTCTCTCTCTCTCTCTCTCCATACACACGCACGCGTGCGCTCACACAAACGTACACACACATACAGTACATACAAACAATATACCTATATAATTATATACTGTATATATATATATATATATATATATATATATATATATATATATATATCGGTATATTGTTTGTATATCTATATATATACTGTATATATATATAGATTGGGTGGAGGAGAAAACACAGGGAAGAGCTATGTTAGAAAATAAAGATTCATAGCTCTTCCCTGTGTTTTCTCCTCCACCCAATCCATATATATATATATATATATATGGCTGATCCATAATGTCAAGTGTACAGATTGTGTGGAACGCAAACCCTGTGCTTCCTTTTCAAGCAATGCGAATGTTGGATATTTCAGATAGGTAGATAGATAGATAACAAGATATAGATAAACAGATATACATGAATGCATATATTCAAATAAGTGCGTGTGTATGTATAAATATGAATACGAATGACTGTCGTTATAGTCTCACACCCAGGTAACCAGAAATTATACTGGAGGTAGCATATAGAACTCCACTGCCATGGCGGATACAGACAGCTTGTATAAGAACTATTGGATCTCAAAGTGAAAACAGGTTGCATAAAGTTCATTCGACCTTACAGCAAGCACACGCACACTGTAGGACTTATATCGAGGCATTAACCCTTTCTGTAAATTGTAAAGCAGTCTTTCATTATATCCTGGTTATTAGTAGGCTACATGCACTCATATGTATTGCAAAATAAAGTAAACCATCATCAACAACTCTACCAACATTTTGATACAATCCCAGCCACAAACATAATTTTCACAGTGCCTATTTCTAAGGCATGACACTACCTCCGAGGTTTACAATGAGAGAAACAAATGTCAACAGAAGATTTGCTCAATATGAACAAGGAAAATCAATCATACAGATTGATAGTGGCTTCTTCATCAATGACGTACTGCAATATTCATATTTGGTGCCCTTTATGATCAGCAAGCCACGTTGGTCCACAAAAGGCCTACCAATCTTCATAGGCGAGACCGTTCAAATAGCCAAGGAACATTATTTGAATCGGATGGCACTATGAATAGAAATAATAAAATAATATTCAAGATTGTTAAGCATTGTGATTCCAGTTCATCAACTGTGATGGTATGCGTATCCTTCTTGAACACATGTCCTTCGACTTTTTTCCTGGGCCAGCGTCCGTCGCGGCAACAAGTCTCCCCCCTGAGCTTCGGTGCACCCTCCCGTATCTCTCCAGTTGCTTTTGCGTCAAATTAAGTGAGTTTGTGTTCCATTCAAGAGGTGTTTGAGCAGCTAGGAAGTATTTCAGCTAGGTGCATTAGGAATGTTTTTGTCCCGTCCGCTGTCTCTTTAGGATACTGAAGTTTGGTCCCTGGGTGTGAATAAATTTGGGCTCTCAGACTGTTTAGAAGTTTTATTATTATAATTAGCTACCTTTTGTGTGTGTGAGGCTTGTGCTAGCTTAGCTTTCCAGATTCTTCCATGAGGGCTGCGCACATCGGCCTGAGGGGCCCGTGAGCGAGCTAGCAATGTGACTTATATCGAGTTTCGTGTTACCTTTTTCGCTTTGTGGGGGGGTTTGTCAATTCTCCTATGTCTTTGGGAGGCTTTCTCTCCTATTGTTATGGTGTCAGATGTTCAGGAGGAGTTCTGTACTGCTGGGTACCATGTGGGTCATCAAGGTAAGTATATTTTACTAACCTGGCCCCTGTTCTACGTTAATCTGTATGTTTAATGACTCAGTTAACCTGTGTAACAAGCTTACATATTTATGCTTGTTCACAATAAACCTGTGTATTATGTACACTTATTGATGCCATGCCTTATTGTCCGTGTCATATTTGACTACTAGTTCGTAGGCTCAGAATGGGTAATTCTCAATTTGCCTTCAGTATTGGGTAAAGCATTAATTGTCGGGCACATTGAGTAAAGCTCAAGTTGAGGACCGCATCATCGGGGCCTGTCGATCCTTTCCTTTCCTTGGCTGCCAGTATTTGATGAATCGCGACTGCCTTCTGTTTGTGTTTGGTAGGCTGGCGTACACTCTTGTGGGATCTTTCGGTCCGAGCCTGAAATCATTTTGGTTTCATTTTGCTTCTTCATAGACCACCAATAGCTAAACTTGGTTAGCCTAGGTCAGAGATGCAAATCGGAACCTAAAGTGAGTCTTGCAATTCGCTCCAACTGATGTCAATCTCGTAAAAGGCTAATACCTAGGTTACCGACCCAATACAACTGATCGTGAGCATTGCGCCGCAGATTTTTCTGACGTGTTAAATGGCTGTGTCAAAATGTCAAATAACCTTTTAAGCCTGTTAGTGCATTGTACTTCATCGGAACTGAAGGGTAATGAAGGACAAAATCTTAGTCATCCCTTATAACCTAGTAATAGGTACCTGTCATGCCTCAGTTCTACTGACCGTCACAAAGGGCCAGGGCACTGTTTCCTATGACATAATACATCTGATATATGCAAGATCAATGATTTAGGTTGACACTCAAGTATTTGACAACCCTATAAACCTGACACTCGTGACTATGACTGTCACAGGAGTGCCGTGTTGAGTTGTTCGACAGTTCTTTAACCCCTGTATGCATACGGTGCACCCGAGTGTGCTGTGTGGCCTTGGGGAGGAAGCAGTTGGGTTTTAAAATAACTGCTTCTCCCTGAAGGCCAGCATGTTCTATTCGCCAACACATCGTAACTAAACAGTAGCTGGTTTTTGTGTTTCATGTCTCGGAAAATCAATGTAGTGAGTTAAAGGTGTTGTTTCTTCCTTGCTTCGTTTCTCTCAGTTGTGCGAGTTTAGGCCACATAGAGCATTACGCTATACATATTTTGTATGTAACATTGATTCTTGGCCTCTCTCACATTCCAGGTCGTGATTGAGTGATAGGCGGACTACCCCCCCCCAGGTGCCAGATCGGCCTGGCACCTGTAATCAAACCTGACCTCCTCTCAGCCAACGTCATGATGTCTCTCATTCCAATATGCAAAATTTGTCTCTGCCCACATGTGCCCCTGGTTTCTCATCAGACGACGAACTGAGATATTTCTCATTCAATCAAATATTATGTTCTGTCCTCCATGCAAACCATCCCACCATACATACAGTATATGTCATATTTGTTCAGCCTTTCTTTAGTACATAAGACAGACAAATCAATAAATAGCGAATAAAATCGCTAGCTTTCAATAAATACTTTCCTCACTTCAAACGATTGTCCAAGTTTGAGCAATACTTGTCAGCATCCAGATGTACAGTTAGCCACATTCATCTGTGTACAGTTTTTAATTTTATGCTTCGAAAAATTGCATGATTGAATTAGGACTTCAGTTTCTTAAGTTGGCGTTTATTCATTTGGTCAATAAAGAGTGTTAGAGGAAATCATTCTTGTAAATCAACCACACTATCTTAACTTCCATACGTAAAATCACGAAGTGTATTCAAATACATGTGGCCAACTGTACAATTGCCAAGATATGACCCTGGGACTAATGTTGTGGAGGGATGGGCTGCATTAAACACTATACATATTATTAATGAAAAATATATTTTCTTGCCCACTTCAAAGCAACACTATTGCAAAAGGGTAAACTCATAAACAACAATATGTATAAAATAACTTGTGAGACCAATAATTCTAATGTGAGACCGATAATTCTAATCTATCATTCGCAAGTCATATATTAACAACTGTATCAAGTATCAATGACCGAATTTCATAATCTTTAAACAATACACAACCAACCATATAACAATGCTTTATATTTTAAGTATTATGTAGCTAGTGCGAAGAAGATTTAATCTATAATAGGAAATATTAACTGTTACTTTTTGTGAAGTTATATATTAGCACTGTAGTCTTCTACATATTTATTCTCGGTTGCATACTGGATAGAAAAAACACATAAAATAATTTTGCAATGCTTTATTGAGATGCGAGCACTGAATTTTGTTGAAAAATCAATTCAATATACATTTGTGAAGGAAGAGCCGTGATTCATGAATGTCCACAGGAAAACTGAGTTGGTCTGTAGCAGCTTATCTGGAATATTTGAATATATATATATTACATACAACTCAAAACTTGGTAATCTACAACTAAACTCTTCCTGAATGTTTGATAACATAGATAATTGGGAAAATGATATGAATAAATCAACAATCAAGATATTATGAAACAAAAATAGAGAAGTGTTGATCAAATTTGAATCATATCTTTCGAAAAGAGAAATTGAAGACAGAACTAGAACAATTCCAATCTCACTTGTAATTGAGAAGCTTCAGCTTATCTGGAAGAAATGAATATATATATATATTATATATGACTCAACACTTGGTAATCTGAAGCTAATCTCTCACTGAATGTTTGTTAATAAGGATAATTGTAGAATTACATGATAATATCAACAATCAAGATATTATGGAACAAAAACAGAGAAGTTCTGATCAAACTATTTAGAGTCAGTTATCCTTGGAAAAGAGAAAATTAAGATAGAACTAAGATAATTCCAATCTCGTTTGAAATTAAGGGGTTTTAGCATCATGAAATGGTATAGTATACAGGGATAGGAAATGCATGTATAATAATACGCAAATGCAAAATATACTTAGATTAAGATTTGGAAAATGAGTATCATGTGAAATGAGAGTAAAACATACCGGTATATTATAAAAATAATATTTTAAGATGCATAATACGCTAACTTTGATAAAATAATGGATATGTGGAGCGAGTTTAACTGTTCATAAATATGTTAAGAATAAAATATTTCAAACCCATTAGTGATTAATTTTGCAATTTACAGAAATATCCTTTATAACACGGTCTACACAAAAACTTTGTATATGGATAATACATTAACAATATATATATATATATATATATATATATATATATATATATATATATATATATATCAAAATAATGTACATTAACAAAAACAAAAAAACAACACAGTTGCATACTAGATACACGAAGCATTACACATTACACAAGATTCAAATATTAATGTATATTAAGAAGTGAAGATACCATACACTAAAAGTTAAAGGAATCACTAACCATTATTCCTCAGCATTTAACCATAGTGTACACGATGACCATAGGATCTGTAGCCCCCATATCCACCACCATAGCCTCCACCATAGCCTCCGAAGCCCCCGAACCCTCTGCCGCCACCATAGCCCCCATAGCCACCATAGCTGCGGCCATAACCACCACCATAGCCACCATAGCCTGGCTCTGGTTCAGGGGCGGCCAGGGACAGAGCCACCAACACCAGCACGGACAGCACGATCATTACCTGTAAAAGTAAGAGATATCAAATTATCTTCCATAAATCACTTCATTTCTTTAGTCTGTCTTTGCATTGGCAAAGAAAAAGTCCTCCTCATTTTGTCCCCATCAACATCTGCCATAAATATCATCACTGTCATAACTCACATGATATACTTGCAACACAATGAAAATAAGGATTATGTCCTTATGTCTGTTGTCATATTAAACTCCTGCACCACAAGAAACATCAATGAGTGTGACCTAAAAATTATCATACTTATCACGATGTTTTCATCTCATTCTGTCGGCAGCTATGCCTCGTATACATTCAGTGTCTGCATATACATGAAGATTCTATATGGAATAATATTGCTTAAACTAATGGATATAAAGGAACTACGATCCACTATTTTTACATGAAAATACAAATATACAAACACACATAATAACAAACGATACTGGTGAAACTATGGCTGAAGTTAAGAGAAATTCTCAACTCTAAGCTTAATATTCCAATAAAGGTGGTATCTCAGTAAGAATGAAAACCGTGCCAATACTCACAAGCTTTGCCATTTTGTTTACGTCTGGGATAAGACTGGATGTCTCAGACGATGGTTCAGTGCCTTATATATCCCTGTGGGTGGTGACCTTGAACCAGGGGAGACCGGAAGACGATGACGGTGTAGTAATGATCAGTCAACGGTGGTGTAGCGGTGGTGGGTGGGGTCCGGAGAGAGAGAGAGAGAGAGGGACAACCACAAACAAAGAGACAGAGAGAGACAGGGACAACCACAAACAGAGAGAGAGAGAGAGAGAGAGAGAGAGAGAGAAATAAAGACGTAAGTAAAAAAAGATTTCCTATCACAAGCCTATGACGATATATTATAGACAGTTCACAACAATCTTTGAAGATCGTAAATAAACGTTAGTCAGTTCAATTTGACGTGTGCACATTCTGCTTCGACAATATAGAGCTGAGAGACGTTTCTAGTGTAGGTTTTATGTTGATTTTCCGCATTTGAAAATGGCTTTTACGCAAAAATATTGTTTTATTCGTGGATGGCATTAATTTTTGTCTTTTAGTTTGGATCCTAGACCTGTAATCAGGCTAAAGAAACAAATAATAATAATAATAATACAAAAAATATAGATAAGTTTGTACGTTTTTGGTAGAAAAATATCCAGCTATCGCTCTCCAGGAAATAATCGACAGCTAAATGGTACGAAAGGTCTAACAATTGATAAGGAATTAGTGAGAAAGGTCTTAAAATCGCCAAATTAATGGGACAAACATCTTGCAATTTCAAAACTAATGGGATTAAACATAACGGAGGAGAGGGTACAGAAGAAAAAAAACTTGGTTGAAAAAATACCCTTAAAACGTTCTGTACCGGCGACGTCTTTTGAATTTTCATTATAGATATATATAGACGAATCTGTAGAGATTAAGAAGAATCTGTGGTAGTGAAAAGGGTTAAGTGAGATAGTTCGAAACCTGTTAATTGCTCGAGGCCCTTTTTATACTAAATAGAATCGTCTTATAGTAGCCAGAATAAAGTCAGGAGGACGGCACCGGTACTAAACGGGTTAACCCCTTCTGTACCGGTAAATTCTATTGAATTATTGTCTAGATATTGATGAGGATTTTGTGCAGTTTAAGAAGGATATGTGGTAGTAAAATGGATTAAGTGAAGTAGTTCGAAGCACGTTAATTGCTGGAGGCCTTCTTGAAACTGAATATAATAGTCTCGTAGTAGCCAGAATAACATTAAAAGGACGGCACCGGTACTGAAAGGGTTAATGAGTAGAACGATCACGTGAATCAATGACATACGGCTATCAACACACTGGATTGTCAAAATGTTATGCGAAAACGTCATTCCGTACTGACAAAAGGTATATAAATCAAAGTAGAGGCATCGATACGGTGGTGGAATTAACGATAAACAAACACACTGTGACACTGAACGCAATGTAAACATTACTGTATATTGTCCTTCGGAAGGATAACAGTTTATTGGAACTATGAACTCTCTCTCTCTCTCTCTACATACACACGTAAGTGCGCGCGCTCACACATACACATACATAGAAACAATATACCTGTGTGTGTGTGTGTATATATATATGGCTGATCCATAATGTCAAGTATACAGATTGTGTGGGACACAAACTCTGTGCTTCCTTTTCAAGCAATGCTTATGTTGGATATTTCAGATAGGTAGATAAATAGATAGATAACAGATAGATAGATAAATATATATACAGGAATTCATATATTCAAATAAGTGAGTGTGTTTGTGAAAATATAAATGCGTATGACTGTCGTCTTAAGTCACACGCCCAGGTAACCAGAAAATATACTTGAGGTAGCATATAGAACTCCACTGCCATGACGGATACAGACAGCTTGTATAAGAGCTATTGGATCTCAAAGTGAAAACGGGTTGCATAAAGTCCATTCGACCTTACAGCAAGCATACGCACACTGTAGGACTTATATCGAGGCATTAACCCTTTCTGTAAACTCTAAAGCAGTCTTTTAATATATACTGGTTACTATTACATGCATTCATACATATTGTTAATTTATGTAAATCATAATCAACAATTTTACCACAACTTTGATACAATCCCAGCCACAAAATTATTGTTCACAGGGTCTATTTCTAAGGCAAGACATTACATCCAAAGTGAACTAGGATAGAAACGCTTATTAGCAGATATGCTACAAATTCACATGAAAAATATATCATATAATTCAACAGTAGCTCCTCAATCAATGACGAACTGCCAATATTCATATTTGGTGCCCTTTGCTGCCAGCAAGCCCTTCATAAAGACACCACGCTGGTCCACCTAAAATGTTTACCAATCTTCATAGGCAACACTATTAAAATATCTAAGGAATGTCATTTGAATCGGATACCACTACAAAGAGATATTATAAATTATAACTCAAGATTGTTAAGCGTTGCATTTCTTGTTCCTCAACTGTGATGCTACACGTTTTCCTCTCGAGCAAATTTCGTCTTCCTTTCTGGGCCACCATCCAATGCAGTAACACGTGTCCCCCATTAGCTCCGGTGCACTGTCCTGTCTCTCTCCAATTGTACTTGCATCCATTGCAGTGTCTTTGTTACATTTAAGAGGTGTTGAAACAGCTAGTAAGTATTTAAGCTAGTTAGAGTGCATTAAAAGAGTGCTTTTGTACTCTCCACTCTCTTTAGGATACCTCTGTCTGGTCCCTGGGTGTAAAGAATGTGTGCTCCCAGACTGTTTTGAAGAGTTTTAATATTAAAATTACCTATTTTTTGCTTTTGGGAGGCTTGTGTTAGCCTAGCTTTACAGATTATTCCATGAGGGCTGCACACATCAACCTATGGAGTCGTGTGCGGTCTAGTAACATGTGCTGGGTCGAGTTTCTTGTTAAGTGTTTGAGGGGTTTGTCAATTCTCCGTCTTTGAGATTTTTTTTTTCTGATGTTATTATGTCTGATGTCCAGGAGGTGTTCTGCGCTGCTAGGTGCCATGTGGGTGCAAGGTCTGGTATACTTTACTACTGACCTCATCCTTGCCCTAAGTTAGCCTATATTCTTAATGCCTTTCCAATAGGATATCTTATGTTGGAAGCTTATGTATTTAAGCCTCCTTGCAATAAACCTGTGTATTATGCACAATCATTGATGCCATGCTCTATTATTTCTGCCATATGTGACAATTAGTTCCAAGGCTCAAAATGGGTAATTCTCAATTTGCCTTCCGCATTAGGTAAAACTCCAGTTCCCAGGTGCATTGTGCAAATATCATATTGAGAGCCGAATTGTCGGGGCCTGTTTTTATTTCCTTTCCTTGGCTGTCAGCGTTTGTTGAATTGCTCCTGAATTGTGCTTGTGCTTGGAAGGCTGGGCTACACCCTTGTGGAATCTTTCGGGAAGGACCTGAGATTCCTTTAGTTGTTTATTGCTTCGTCATAGACCTCTAATGGCTTAACTTGGTTAGCCTAGGCCGGAAGTGCAAATCAGCTCGAGTGAGTCAGTCACTGCGTTTTCTGGCAATTCACCCCGACTGATGTCAATCCCGTAGAGGGCTGGTACCACAGTTTACCGACTCGATAAACCTTGTTGTGCACATCATGCAACAAAATCTTCAGACGTGGCAAAGGGCAATAATGAATGTTCGGTTGCCTTATAAACCCGGTAGTGAATCGCGCTTCATTGGAACTGAAAAAAGGGTAGTGAAAAGCATGATTTTGGTCAGCCCTAATAACCTGATAGGTGCCTATTGTGCCTCGGCTCCACCAACCGACGTAAAGGGCAAGGGTACCGCTCCCTATGACCTAATAAACCCGACAAATGGAAGGTTGACGTGGCGGGCTGACGCTCAAGTATTTGACACCCTTATAATCCTGATGCTCGCGACTTTTGCAAGAGTGCTGTATTGAGTTGTGTGGCAGCTCTTTAAACCCTGGGTATGCCATGCCACCTTCGCAGGTGAAGCAGTTGGGTTTTTATAATAACTACCTCTCCCTGAAAGCCGCCATATTGCATTCACCTACACATCGTGTATAGAGATGACCCTTGGCGCTGACCCCAGACTCCAGGTCAACCAGGTACCGGTCTCAATCCTGGCCTCCTCTCAGCCATGGTCATGACATCTAAAATGCCAATATGCAAGACTTGCCTCTGCCCATATATGCCCATGGTTGCTCATCAGTATTGTGTCCGACGCTTGGATTGTGTCAAGCCAGTTAACTCATGCAGTTCCACCCCAGAAGTAACTTATGTAACACCAAATCATTGGCATTTTTCATATTGGTTCTTTTTCTTAATTATTAATTAACCCTCTGAGGATCATGACGCATTTAACTGTGTATTCTGGCTATCATTAGACGATTTTATTCAGCATAGGGTGAACTTATGCGAGCTGAAGTGTGAATTGAGATCATTTTTACCTCTTTGATTCCCAGATATTTTGTCTAAATTATAGAAAATCGTCTAATGACAACCAAAATGAAATGCCTAAATGCATCTTAGATCCTCAAGCGGTTAAATTAAACGGGGTTGTCTTTGTGGGCTGCCAACTGTCATTTATTTGCCCCAAACCTAAACTACAATTGTGTTCAAATGTGAGACCCCTACGATTTTTTCGAGAGGTATAAGAATATTTAATAAGGGCAATAATAGCCGATGTTCAATGTCCGACGCTGGGGCTGCGCGTAACACAAAGACATCATCCATTGGACATCACAGGGGCTTGCTGGGTTAAAGAGCCGACGAAATGTAAGACTGGTCATCTAGTCAGAAATAATTTTGTGTCCCCTACGCAAACCATCATGATTTATGTTATACTTTTTTCATGCTTACTTTAGTACATCCGTAGAGACAAAGCAATAAACAGCCAATTAAATTATTAGCATTCAAATGTACTAATTGTAGTTCAAATTATTGGCCTTGTTTGAACTATACTTGTCAGCATGCAGTTGTACAGTTGGGTAGTATTTTTATGAGGTAGTTTGTTCATATGATCAATAAACAATGTTATTATTCTAGTAAATCAACCAAACTATCTTTAATTAATACTTAATATTTCGGGGTGTATGAAAATTCATGTGACCATCTGTACAATTGAAAAGAGATGAACATGGGACCAATGTCTGGGAGAGATGGACTGCATTAAACGCTATGCACAATATTTCTGAGAAATATATTATCTTGTCCACTTCAAAGCAACATAATTACAAGAGGGTATACTCATAGACTACACCTCTAACTATATAATTATGAACTTGTGAGACCATTAACTCATTTTTCTCTCATTCGCAATATTGTCCCATAATTCTATATTAGCAACTGTACCAATTATCATTGATAGAATTCTATAATCCTTACATATTATACACACCCAACTAGTAGATAACACTTCATAGTTTAGTTGTTATGTAGATAGTAGGATATATCAACTGTTACTTTTTGTAAAGTTATATATTAGTAGTCTTCCACATATTTGTTCTCGGTTGCATAATGGATATAGGAAACACACATACAATTACTTTTACAATGCTTTATTGAGATGCGAGCACTGAATGTTGTTGAAAAAAAATCAATTCAATATACATTTGTGGAGGAAGAGCCTTGATTAATCCATGTCTACAGGAAAACTGAGTTGGTCTGTAGCAGCTGTAACAGCTTATCTGGAATAAAAGAATATGTATATTATATACAACTCAATACTTGGTAATCTGTAGCTAAACTCTCACTAAATGTTTAATAACATAGATAATTGTAGAATGATTTAATAATATCAACAATCAAGATATTATGGAACAACAATATAGAAGTTCTGATCAACTTAGAATCAGTAATTCTTGGAAAAGAGAACATTAGGACAGAACTAAGATAATTCCAATCTCGTTTGGAATTAAGGGGCTTTAGCATCATGAAATGTTATAGTATTCAGGGACAGGAAATGCATGTATAATAATACGCAAATGCAAATTTCAATATAGTTAAGATTTGAAAAATTTGAATCATGTGAATTGAGAGTACATCATACCGGTATATTATGAAAACAATATGTTAAAATGTATAAGACAGTAACTTCGATCAAATAATGGATACGTGGAGCAAATCTAACTTTTCAAAAATATGTTAAGACTAAAATATTTCAAAACAATTAGTGATTAATTTTGCAAATTACAAAAACAGATCCTTTATAAGACTCTCTACACAAAACAGTGTAGGCCTATATGGATAAAACTTATAAACATAATTATATATATATATATAGCCTATATCAAAATAATGTACATTAAAAAACGCAATACAGTTGCATATTTGGTACACGAAACATTACACATTACGCAAGATACACATATTAATATACAGTATATTAAGAAGTGAAGCTACCATACCCTATAAATTAAAAGAGACACTAACCATTATTTTTTATCATTTAACCATAGTATCCACGATGACCATACGACCTGTAGCCACCATATCCACCACCATAGCCTCCACCATATCCACCATAGCCTCCACCATATCCTCCGAACCCTCTGCCGCCACCATAGCCCCCATGGCCACCATAGCTGTAGCTGCGGCCATAACCACCACCATAGCCTGGCTCTGGTTCAGGGGCGGCCAGGGACAGAGCCACCAACACCAACACGGACAGCACGATCAT
This sequence comes from Paralithodes platypus, assembly GCA_032716605.1. NCBI lineage: Eukaryota > Metazoa > Arthropoda > Malacostraca > Decapoda > Lithodidae > Paralithodes > Paralithodes platypus. The sequence goes on from CM064523.1 coordinate 15,096,955, forward strand.
TACCTGTAAAAGTAAGAGCTATACAATTATCTTCCAGGATTATTATGTTACTTCCACTAACCAACTTTACTTCTAAACTCAATTATTGAAATCAACAAATACATGTGGCAGTCCAGGGATTCGAACCTAGGATGCTCACACCGAAATTCAGTGCATTTATCCATTGCGCTATGAAGACAGGTTTTTCACAACAGGTTTTTCACAATACGTGGACGGGTCTTTTTATATATTATAAAAAAAAAAAAAAAAAAAAAAAAAAAAAAAAAAAATCTTCCATAAATCACTTCATTTCTTTAGTCTGTCTTTGCATTGGCAAAGAAAAAGTCCTCCTCATTTTATCCCCAGCAACATCTGCCATAAATATCATCACTGTCATAATTCACATGATATACCTGCAACACAATGAAGATAAGGATTATGACCTTATGTCTGTTGCCATATTAATCTCCTGCACCACAAGAAACATCAATAAGTGTGACCTGAAAATTATCATACTAATCACATGTTTTCATATCATTTTGTCGGCAGCTATGCCTCGTATGCTTTCAATGACTGCGTATACATGAAGGTTCCATATGGATTAATTTTGTTTAGATTAATGGTAATACAGCAACTACGATGTGCTATTTTTACATGCAAATCCAAAGATACATATACATAATCTTAAATGATACGGTTGAAATCAAGAGAAACTGTCAATCTCTAAGCTTAACATCCCAGTAAAGGAAATCTCTTAGTAAGAATATATACCGTGCCAATACTCACAAGGTTTGCCATTTTGTTTACGTCTGGGATAAGACTGGATGGTTCAGACGAGGGTTCGGTGGCTTATATATCCCTGTGTGGGTGGTGACCTTGAAGACGATGACGGTGTAGTAATGATCACCAGTCAACGGTGGTGTAGTGGTGGTGGGTGGGGTCCGGAGAGAGAGAGAGAGAGAAAGAGGGACAACCACAAACAAAGAGAGAGAGAGACAGGGACAACCACAAACAGAGAGAGAGTGAGAAATAAAGACGTAAGTAAAAAAAAAATCCTATCACAAGCCTATGACGATATTTTTTTTTTTTTAAAAAGACCTCCGTCTACGTATTGTGAAAAACCTGTTATCCTCCGGCGACGATATATTATAGACAGTTCACAACAATCTTTGAAGATCGTAAATAAACGCTAGTCAGTTCAATTTGACGTGTGCACATTCTGCTTCGACAATATAGAGAGCTGAGAGACGTTTCTAGTGTAGGTTTTATGTTGATTTTCCGCATTTGAAAATGGCTTTTACGCAAAAATATTGTTTTATTCGTGGATGACATTAATAAGGGGAGTCATTTAGTTTGGATCGTAGACCTGTAATCAGGCTAAAGAAACAAATAATAATAATAATAATACAAATAATATAGATAAGTTTGTAAGTTTTTGGTAGAAAAATATCCAGATATCGCTCTCCAGGAAATAATCGACAGCTAAATGGTACGAAAGGTCTAACAATTGATAAGAAATTAGTGAGAAATGTCTTAAAAATCGCCAAATTAATGGGACAAACATCTTGCAATTTCAAAACTAATGGGATTAAACATAATGGAGGAGAGGCTACAGAAGAAAAAAAAAATGGTTGAAAAAATACCCTTAAAACGTTCTGTACCGGCGACGTCTTTTGAATTTTCATTATAGATATATTTAGACGAATCTGTAAAGATTAAGAAGAATCTGTGGTAGTGAAAAGGGTTAAGTGAGATAGTTCGAAACCTGTTAATTGCTCGAGGCCCTTTTTATACTGAATAGAATCGTCTTATAGTAGCCAGAATAAAGTCAGGAGGACGGCACCGGTACTAAACGGGTTAACCCCTTCTGTACCCGTAAATTCTATTGAATTATTGTCTAGATATTGATATAGAGGATTTTGTGCAGTTTAAGAAGGATATGTGGTAGTAAAATGGATTAAGTGAAGTAGTTCGAAGCACGTTAATTGCTGGAGGCCTTCTTGAAACTGAATATAATAGTCTCGTAGTAGCCAGAATAACATTAAAAGGACGGCACCGGTACTGAAAGGGTTAATGAGTAGAACGATCACGTGAATCAATGACATACGGCTATCAACACACTGGATTGTCAAAATGTTATGCGAAAACGTCATTCCGTACTGACAAAAGGTATATAAATCAAAGTAGAGGCATCGATACGGTGGAGGAATTAACGATAAACAAATACACTGTGACACTGAACGCAATGTAAACATTACTGTATATTGTCCTTCGGAAGGAAAACAGTTTACTGGAACTATGAACTCTCTCTCTCTTTCTCTCTCTACATACACACGTAAGCGCGCGCGCTCACACATACACATACATAGAAACAATATACCTGTGTGGGTGTGTATATACAGTATATATGGCTGATCCATAATGTCAAGTGTACAAATTGTGTGGGACACAAACTCTGTGCTTCCTTTTCAAGCAATGCTTATGTTGGATATTTCAGATAGGTAGATAAATAGATAGATAACAGATAGATAGATAAATATATATACAGGAATTTATATATTCAAATAAGTGAGTGTGTTTGTGAAAATATAAATGCGTATGAACTGTCGTCTTAAGTCACACGCCCAGGTAACCAGAAAATAAACTGGAGGTAGCATATAGAACTCCACTGCCATGATGGATACAGACAGCTTGTATAAAAACTATTGGACCTCAAAGTGAAAACGGGTTGCATAAAGTCCATTCAACCTTACAGCAAGCATACGCACACTGTAGGACTTATATCGAGGCATTAACCTTTTCTGTAAACTCTAAAGCAGTTTTTTAATATATACTGGTTACTATTACATGCATTCATACATATTGTTAATTTATGTAAATCATAATCAACAATTTTACCACAACTTTGATACAATCCCAGCCACAAAATTATTGTTCACATGGTCTATTTCTAAGGCAAGACATTACATCCAAAGTGAACTAGGATAGAAACGCTTGTTAGCAGATCTGCTACAAATTCACATGAAAAATATATCATATAATTCAACAGTAGCTCCTCAATCAATGACGAACTGCCAATATTCATATTTGGTGCCCTTTGCTGCCAGCAAGCCCTTCATAAGGACACCACGCTGGTCCACCTAAAATGTTTACCAATCTTCATAGGCAACACTATTAAAATATCTAAGGAATGTCATTTGAATCGGATACCACTACAAAGAGATATTATAAATTATAACTCAAGATTGTTAAGCGTTGCACTTCTTGTTCATCAACTGTGATGCTACACGTTTTCCTCTCGAGCAAATTTAGTCTTCCTTTCTGGGCCAGCATCCAATGCAGTAACACGTGTCCCCCATTAGCTCCGGTGCACTGTCCTGTTTCTCTCCAATTGTAGTTGCATCCATTGCAGTGTCTTTGTTACATTTAAGAGGTGTTGAAACAGCTAGTAAGTATTTAAGCTAGTTAAGAGTGCATTAGAAGAGTGTTTTTGTACTCTCCACTGTCTCTTTAGGATACCTCTGTCTGGTCCCTGGGTGTAAAGAATGTGTGCTCCCAGACTGTTTTGAAGAGTTTTAATATTAAAATTAGCTATTTTTTGCTTTTGGGAGGCTTGTGTTAGCCTAGCTTTACAGATTATTCCATGAGGGCTGCACACGTCAACTTATGGAGTCGTGTGCGGTCTAGTAACATGTGCTGGGTCGAGTTTCTTGTTAAGTGTTTGAGGGGTTTGTCAATTCTCCGTCTTTGAGAGTTTTTTTTCTGATATTATGTCTGATGTCCAGGAGGTGTTCTGCGCTGCTAGGTGCCATGTGGGTGCAAGGTCTGGTATACTTTACTACTGACCTCATCCTTGCCCTAAGTTAGCCTATATTCTTAATGCCTTTCCAATAGGATATTTTATGTTGGAAGCTTATGTATTTAAGCCTCCTTGCAATAAACCTGTGTATTATGCACAATCATTGATGCCATGCTCTATTATTTCTGCCATATGTGACAATTAGTTCCAAGGCTCAAAATGGGTAATTCTCAATTTGCCTTCCGCATTAGGTAAAACTCACGTTCCCAGGCGCATTGTGCAAATATCATATTGAGAGCCGAATTGTCGGGACCTGTTTTTATTTCCTTTCCTTGGCTGTCAGCATTTGTTGAATTGCTCCTGAATTGTGCTTGTGCTTGGGAGGCGAGGCTACACCCTTGTGGAATCTTTCGGGCAGGGCCTGAGATTCCTTTAGTTGTTTATTGCTTCGTCATAGACCTCTTATGGCTTAACTTGGTTAGCCTAGGCCGGAAGTGCAAATCAGCTCGAGTGAGTCAGTCACTGTGTTTTCTGGCAATTCACCCCGACTGATGTCAATCCCGTAGAGGGCTGGTACCACAGTTTACCGACTCGATAAACCTTGTTGTGCAGATCATGCGACAAAATCTTCAGACGTGGCAAAGGGCTATAATAAATTTTTGATTGCCTTATAAACCCGGTAGTGAATCGCGCTTCATTGGAACTGAAAAAAGGGTAGTGAAAAGCACGATTTTGGTCAGCCCTAATAACCTGATAGGTGCCTATTGTGCCTCGGCTCCACCAACCGCCGTAAAGGGCAAGGGTACCGCTCCCTATGACCTAATAAACCCGTCAAATAGAAGTTTGACATGGCGGGCTGACGCTCAAGTATTTGACACCCTTATAAACCTGATGCTCGCGACTTTTGCAAGAGTGCTGTATTGAGTTGTGTGGCAGCTCTTTAAAACCTGCGTGTGCCATGCCACCTTCGCAGGGGAAGCAGTTGGGTTTTTATAATAACTACCTCTCCCTGAAAGCCGCCATATTGCATTCACCTACACATCGTGTATAGAGGTGACCCCTGGCGCTGACCCCAGACTCCAGGTCAACCAGGTACCGGTCTCAATCCTGGCCTCCTCTCAGTCTCAATCCTGGCCTCCTCTCAGCCATGGTCATGACGTCTAAAATGCCAATACATTTAACTGTGTATTCTGGCTATCATTAGACGATTTTATTCAGCATAGGGTGAACTTATGCGAGCTGAAGTGTAAATTGAGATAAATTTTACCTCTTTGATTCCCAGATATTTTTAATATTTAATAAGGGCAAGAATAGCCGATGTTCAATGTCCGACGCTGGGGCTGCGCGTAACACAAATAGACATCATCCATTGGACATCACAGGGGCTTGCTGGGTTAAAGAGCCGACGAAATGTAAGACTGGTCATCTAGTCAGAAATAATTTTGTGTCCCCTACGCAAACCATCATGATTTATGTTATACTTTTTGCATGCTTACTTTAGTACATCCGTAGAGACAAAGCAATAAACAGCCAATTAAATTATTAGCATTCAAATGTACTAATTGTAGTTCAAATTATTGGCCTTGTTTGAACTATACTTGTCAGCATGCAGTTGTACAGTTGGACACATTAATTTAAATACAGATCGTGATTTTATGTATGGCATGAATGCATTAGGAATGTAGTATTTTTATGAGTTAGTTTGTTCATATGATCAATAAACAATGTTATTATTCTAGTAAATCAACCAAACTATCTTTACTTAATACTTAATATTTCGGGGTGTATGAAAATTAATGTGACCATCTGTACAATTGAAAAGAGATGAACATGGGACCAATGTCTGGGAGAGATGGACTACATTAAACGCTATGCACAATATTTCTGAGAAATATATTATCTTCTCCACTTCAAAGCAACATAATTACAAGAGGGTATATTCATAGACTACACCTCTAACTATATAATTATGAACTTGTGAGACCATTAACTCATTTTTCTCTCATTCGCAATATTGTCCCATAATTCTATATTAGCAACTGTACCAATTATCATTGATAGAATTCTATAATCCTTACATATTATACACACCCAACTAGTAGATAACACTTCATAGTTTAGTTGTTATGTAGATAGTAGGATATATCAACTGTTACTTTTTGTAAAGTTATATATTAGTAGTCTTCCACATATTTGTTCTCGGTTGCATAATGGATATAGGAAACACACATACAATTACTTTTACAATGCTTTATTGAGATGCGAGCACTGAATGTTGTTGAAAAAAAATCAATTCAATATACATTTGTGGAGGAAGAGCCTTGATTAATCCATGTCTACAGGAAAACTGAGTTGGTCTGTAGCAGCTGTAACAGCTTATCTGGAATAAAAGAATATGTATATTATATACAACTCAATACTTGGTAATCTGTAGCTAAACTCTCACTAAATGTTTAATAACATAGATAATTGTAGAATGATTTAATAATATCAACAATCAAGATATTATGGAACAACAATATAGAAGTTCTGATCAACTTAGAATCAGTAATTCTTGGAAAAGAGAACATTAAGACAGAACTGAGATAATTCCAATCTCGTTTGGAATTAAGGGGTTTTAACATCATGAAATGTTATAGTATTCAGGGATAGGAAATGCATGTATAATAATACGCAAATGCAAATTTCAATATAGTTAAGATGTTAAGATTTGAAAAATTTGAATCATGTGAATTGAGAGTACATCATACCGGTATATTATGAAAACAATATGTTAAAATGTATAAGACAGTAACTTCGATCAAATAATGGATACGTGGAGCAAATCTAACTTTTCAAAAATATGTTAAGACTAAAATATTTCAAAACAATTAGTGATTAATTTTGCAAATTACAAAAACAGATCCATTATAAAACTCTAGACAAAACAGTGTATATGGATAAAACTTTTAAACATATATATATATATATATATATAGCCTATATCAAAATAATGTACATTAAAAAACGCAATACAGTTGCATATTTGGTACACGAAACATTACACATTACGCAAGATACACATATTAATATACAGTATCTTAAGAAGTGAAGCTACCATACCCTATAAATTAAAAGAGACACTAACCATTATTTTTTATCATTTAACCATAGTATCCACGATGACCATAGGACCTGTAGCCACCATATCCACCACCATAGCCTCCACCATATCCACCATAGCCTCCACCATATCCTCCGAACCCTCTGCCGCCACCATAGCCCCCATGGCCACCATAGCTGTAGCTGCGGCCATAACCACCACCATAGCCTGGCTCTGGTTCAGGGGCGGCCAGGGACAGAGTCACCAACACCAACACGGACAGCACGATCATTACCTGTAAAAGTAAGAGATATACAATTATCTTCCAGGAGGATTATTATGTTACCTCCACCAACCGACTTTACTCCTAAACTCAATTATTGAAATCAACAAATACATGTGGCAGTCCAGGGATTCGAACCTAGGATGCTCACACCGAAATTCAGTGCATTTATCCATTGCGCTATGAAGACAGGTTTTTCACAACAGGTTTTTCACAATACGTAGACGGTCTTTTTTTATATATATATATATATAAAAAAAAAAAATAATAATATCTTCCATAAATCACTTCATTTCTTTAGTCTGTCTTTGCATTGGCAAAGAAAAAGTCCTCCTCATTTTATCCCCAGCAACATCTGCCATAAATATCATCACTTGTCATAATTCACATGATATACCTGCAACACAATGAAGATAAGGATTATGACCTTATGTCTGTTGCCATATTAATCTCCTGCACCACAAGAAACATCAATAAGTGTGACCTGAAAATTACCATACTAATCACATGTTTTCATCTTATTTTGTCGGCAGCTATGCCTCGTATGCTTTCAGTGACTGCGTATACATGAAGATTCCATATGGATTAATTTTGTTTAGATTAATGGTAATACAGCAACTACGATGTGCTATTTTTACATGCAAATTCAAAGATACATCTTAAATGATACGGTTGAAATCAAGAGAAACTGTCAATCTCTAAGCTTAACATCCCAGTAAAGGAAATCTCTTAGTAAGAATATAATACCGTGCCAATACTCACAAGCTTTGCCATTTTGTTTACGTCTGGGATAAGACTGGATGGTTCAGAAGAGGGTTCGGTGGCTTATATATCCCTGTGTGCGTGGTGACCTTGAACCAGGGGAGGCCAGAAGACGATGACGGTGTAGTAATGATCACCAGTCAACGGTGGTGTAGCGGTGGTGGGTGGGGTCCGGAGAGAGAGAGGGAAAACCACAAACAAAGAGAGAGAGAGACAGGGACAACCACAAACAGAGAGAGAGAGAAAGAGAGAGAGATTGAGAGAAATAAAGACGTAAGTAAAAAAGATTTCCTATCACAAGCCTATGACGATATATTATAGACAGTTCACAACAATCTTTGAAGATCGTAAATAAACGTTAGTCAGTTCAATTTGACGTGTGCACATTCTGCTTCGACAATATAGAGAGCTGAGAGACGTTTCTAGTGTAGGTTTTATGTTGATTTTCCTCATTTGAAAATGGCTTTTACGCAAAAATATTGTTTTATTCGTGGATGACATCTTTTAGTTTGGATCCTAGACCTGTAATCAGGCTAAAGAAACAAATAATAATAATAATAATACAAAAAATATAGATAAGTTTGTACGTTTTTGGTAGAAAAATATCCAGCTATCGCTCTCCAGGAAATAATCGACAGCTAAATGGTACGAAAGGTCTAACAATTGATAAGGAATTAGTGCGAAAGGTCTTAAAATCGCCAAATTAATGGGACAAACATCTTGCAATTTCAAAACTAATGGAATTACACATAACGGAGGAGAGGGTACAGAAGAAAAAAAAACTTGGTTGAAAAAATATCCTTAAAACGTTCTGTACCGGCGACGTCTTTTGAATTTTCATTATAGATATATTTAGACGAATCTGTAGAGATTAAGAAGAATCTGTGGTAGTGAAAAGGGTTAAGTGAGATAGTTCGAAACCTGTTAATTGCTCGAGGCCCTTTTTATACTGAATAGAATCGTCTTATAGTAGCCAGAATAAAGTCAGGAGGACGGCACCGGTACTAAACGGGTTAACCCCTTCTGTACCGGCAAATTCTATTGAATTAGTCTAGATATTGATAGAGGATTTTGTGCAGTTTAAGAAGGATATGTGGTAGTAAAATGGATTAAGTGAAGTAGTTCGAAGCACGTTAATTGCTGGAGGCCTTCTTGAAACTGAATATAATAGTCTCGTAGTAGCCAGAATGACATTAAAAGGACGGCACCGGTACTGAAAGGGTTAATGAGTAGAATGATCACGTGAATCAATGACATACGGCTATCAACACACTGGATTGTCAAAATGTTATGCGAAAACGTCATTCCGTACTGACAAAAGGTATATAAATAAAAGTAGAGGCATCGATACGGTGGTGGAATTAACGATAAACAAACACACTGTGACAGTGAACGCAATGTAAACATTACTGTATATTGTCCTTCGGAAGGAAAACAATTTATTGGAACTATGAACTCTCTCTCTCTCTCTACATACACACGTAAGCGCGCGCACTCACACATACACATACATAGAAACAATATACCTGTGTGTGTGTGTGTATATATATATGGCTGATCCATAATGTCAAGTGTACAAATTGTGTGGGACAAAAACTCTGTGCTTCCTTTTCAAGCAATGCTTATGTTGGATATTTCAGATAGGTAGATAAATAGATAGATAGATAAATATATATACAGGCATTCATATATTCAAATAAGTGAGTGTGTTTGTGAAAATATAAATGCGTATGAACTGTCGTCTTAAGTCACACGCCCAGGTAACCAGAAAATAAACTGGAGGTAGCATATAGAACTCCACTGCCATGATGGATACAGACAGCTTGTATAAAAACTATTGGACCTCAAAGTGAAAACGGGTTGCATAAAGTCCATTCAACCTTACAGCAAGCATACGCACACTGTAGGACATATCGAGGCATTAACCCTTTCTGTAAACTCTAAAGCAGTTTTTTAATATATACTGGTTACTATTACATGCATTCATACATATTGTTAATTTATGTAAATCATAATCAACAATTTTACCACAACTTTGATACAATCCCAGCCACAAAATTATTGTTCACATGGTCTATTTCTAAGGCAAGACATTACATCCAAAGTGAACTAGGATAGAAACGCTTGTTAGCAGATCTGCTACAAATTCACATGAAAAATATATCTTATAATTCAACAGTAGCTCCTCAATCAATGACGAACTGCCAATATTCATATTTGGTGCCCTTTGCTGCCAGCAAGCCCTTCATAAGGACACCACGCTGGTCCACCTAAAATGTTTACCAATCTTCATAGGCAACACTATTAAAATATCTAAGGAATGTCATTTGAATCGGATACCACTACAAAGAGATATTATAAATTATAACTCAAGATTGTTAAGCGTTGCACTTCTTGTTCCTCAACTGTGATGCTACACGTTTTCCTCTCGAGCAAATTTAGTCTTCCTTTCTGGGCCAGCATCCAATGCAGTAACACGTGTCCCCCATTAGCTCCGGTGCACTGTCCTGTTTCTCTCCAATTGTAGTTGCATCCATTGCAGTGTCTTTGTTACATTTAAGAGGTGTTGAAACAGCTAGTAAGTATTGAAGCTAGTTAGAGTGCATTAGAAGAGTGCTTTTGTACTCTCCACTGTCTCTTTAGGATACCTCTGTCTGGTACCTGGGTGTAAAGAATGTGTGCTCCCAGACTGTTTTGAAGAGTTTTAATATTAAAATTAGCTATTTTTTGCTTTTGGGAGGCTTGTGTTAGCCTAGCTTTACAGATTATTCCATGAGGGCTGCACACGTCAACTTATGGAGTCGTGTGCGGTCTAGTAACATGTGCTGGGTCGAGTTTCTTGTTAAGTGTTTGAGGGGTTTGTCAATTCTCCGTCTTTGAGAGTTTTTTTTCTGATATTATGTCTGATGTCCAGGAGGTGTTCTGCGCTGCTAGGTGCCATGTGGGTGCAAGGTCTGGTATACTTTACTACTGACCTCATCCTTGCCCTAAGTTAGCCTATATTCTTAATGCCTTTCCAATAGGATATTTTATGTTGGAAGCTTATGTATTTAAGCCTCCTTGCAATAAACCTGTGTATTATGCACAATCATTGATGCCATGCTCTATTATTTCTGCCATATGTGACAATTAGTTCCAAGGCTCAAAATGGGTAATTCTCAATTTGCCTTCCGCAATAGGTAAAACTCACGTTCCCAGGCGCATTGTGCAAATATCATATTGAGAGCCGAATTGTCGGGACCTGTTTTTATTTCCTTTCCTTGGCTGTCAGCGTTTGTTGAATTGCTCCTGAATTGTGCTTGTGCTTGGGAGGCTAGGCTACACCCTTGTAGAATCTTTCGGGCAGGGCCTGAGATTCCTTTAGTTGTTTATTGCTTCGTCATAGACCTCTAATGGCTAAACTTGGTTAGCCTAGGCCGGAAGTGCAAATCAGCTCGAGTGAGTCAGTCACTGTGTTTTCTGGCAATTCACCCCGACTGATGTCAATCCCGTAGAGGGCTGGTACCACAGTTTACCGACTCGATAAACCTTGTTGTGCACATCATGCGACAAAATCTTCAGACGTGGCAAAGGGCTATAATAAATTTTTGATTGCCTTATAAACCCGGTAGTGAATCGCGCTTCATTGGAACTGAAAAAAGGGTAGTGAAAAGCACGATTTTGGTCAGCCCTAATAACCTGATAGGTGCCTATTGTGCCTCGGCTCCACCAACCGCCGTAAAGGGCAAGGGTACCGCTCCCTATGACCTAATAAACCCGTCAAATAGAAGTTTGACATGGCGGGCTGACGCTCAAGTATTTGACACCCTTATAAACCTGATGCTCGCGACTTTTGCAAGAGTGCTGTATTGAGTTGTGTGGCAGCTCTTTAAACCCTGCGTGTGCCATGCCACCTTCGCAGGGGAAGCAGTTGGGTTTTTATAATAACTACCTCTCCCTGAAAGCCGCCATATTGGATTCACCTACACATCGTGTATAGAGATGACCCCTGGCGCTGACCCCAGACTCCAGGTCAACCAGGTACCGGTCTCAATCCTGGCCTCCTCTCAGTCTCAATCCTGGCCTCCTCTCAGCCATGGTCATGACGTCTAAAATGCCAATACATTTAACTGTGTATTCTGGCTATCATTAGACGATTTTATTCAGCATAGGGTAAACTTATGCGAGCTGAAGTGTGAATTGAGAAATTTTTTACCTCTTTGATTCCCAGATATTTTGCCTAAATTATAGAAAATCGTCTAATGACAACCAAAATGAAATGCCTAAATGCATCTTAGATCCTCAAGGGGTTAAATTAAACGGGGTTGTCTTTGTGGGCTGCCAAATGTCACTTATTTGCCCTAAACCTAAACTACAATTGTGTTCAAATGTGAGACCCCCTACGATTTTTTCGAGAGGTATAAGAATATTTAATAAGGGCAAGAATAGCCGATGTTCAATGTCCGACGCTGGGGCTGCGCGTAACACAAATAGACATCATCCATTGGACATCACAGGGGCTTGCTGGGTTAAAGAGCCGACGAAATGTAAGACTGGTCATCTAGTCAGAAATAATTTTGTGTCCCCTACGCAAACCATCATGATTTATGTTATACTTTTTTCATGCTTACTTTAGTACATCCGTAGAGACAAAGCAATAAACAGCCAATTAAATTATTAGCATTCAAATGTACTAATTGTAGTTCAAATTATTGGCCTTGTTTGAACTATACTTGTCAGCATGCAGTTGTACAGTTGGACACATTAATTTAAATACAGATCGTGATTTTATGTATGGCATGAATGCATTAGGAATGTAGTATTTTTATGAGTTAGTTTGTTCATATGATCAATAAACAATGTTATTATTCTAGTAAATCAACCAAACTATCTTTACTTAATACTTAATATTTCGGGGTGTATGAAAATTAATGTGACCATCTGTACAATTGAAAAGAGATGAACATGGGACCAATGTCTGGGAGAGATGGACTACATTAAACGCTATGCACAATATTTCTGAGAAATATATTATCTTCTCCACTTCAAAGCAACATAATTACAAGAGGGTATACTCATAGACTACACCTCTAACTATATAATTATGAACTTGTGAGACCATTAACTAATTTTTCTCTCATTCGCAATATTGTCCCATAATTCTATATTAGCAACTGTACCAATTATCATAGATAGAATTCTATAATCCTTACATATTATACACAACCAACTAGTAGATAACACTTCATAGTTTAGTTGTTATGTAGATAGTAGGATATATCAACTGTTACTTTTTGTAAAGTTATATATTAGTAGTCTTCCACATATTTGTTCTCGGTTGCATAATGGATATAGGAAACACATATACAATTACTTTTACAATGCTTTATTGAGATGCGAGCACTGAATGTTGTTGAAAAAAAATCAATTCAATATACATTTGTGGAGGAAGAGCCTTGATTAATCCATGTCTGCAGGAAAACTGAGTTGGTAGCAGCTGTAACAGCTTATCTGGAATAAAAGAATATGTATATATATACAACTCAATACTTGGTAATCTGTAGCTAAACTCTCACTAAATGTTTAATAACATAGATAATTGTAGAATGATTTAATAATATCAACAATCAAGATATTATGGAACAACAATATAGAAGTTCTGATCAACTTAGAATCAGTAATTCTTGGAAAAGAGAACATTAAGACAGAACTAAGATAATTCCAATCTCGTTTGGAATTAAGGGGCTTTAGCATCATGAAATGTTATAGTATTCAGGGATAGGAAATGCATGTATAATAATACGCAAATGCAAATTTCAATATAGTTAAGATGGTAAGATTTGAAAAATTTGAATCATGTGAATTGAGAGTACATCATACCGGTATATTATGAAAACGATATGTTAAAATGTATAAGACAGTAACTTCGATCAAATAATGGATACGTGGAGCAAATCTAACTTTTCAAAAATATGTTAAGACTAAAATATTTCAAAACAATTAGAGATTAATTTTGCAAATTACAAAACAGATCCTTTATAACACTCTCTACACAAAACAGTGTACAGTATATGAATAAAACTTTTAAACATATATATATATATATATATATATATATATATATATATATATATATATATATATCCTATATCAAAATAATGTACATTAAAAAACGCAATACAGTTGCATATTTGGTACACGAAACATTACACATTACGCAAGATACACATATTAATATACAGTATCTTAAGAAGTGAAGCTACCATACCCTATAAATTAAAAGAGACACTAACCATTATTTTTTATCATTTAACCATAGTATCCACGATGACCATAGGACCTGTAGCCACCATATCCACCACCATAGCCTCCACCATATCCACCATAGCCTCCACCATATCCTCCGAACCCTCTGCCGCCACCATAGCCCCCATGGCCACCATAGCTGTAGCTGCGGCCATAACCACCACCATAGCCACCATAGCCTGGCTCTGGTTCAGGGGCGGCCAGGGACAGAGCCACCAACACCAACACGGACAGCACGATCATTACCTGTAAAAGTAAGAGATATACAATTATCTTCCAGGAGGAATATTATGTTACCTCCACCAACCGACTTTACTCCTAAACTCAATTATTGAAATCAACAAATACATGTGGCAGTCCAGGGATTCGAACCTAGGATGCTCACACCGAAATTCAGTGCATTTATCCATTGCGCTATGAAGACAGGTTTTTCACAACAGGTTTTTCACAATACGTAGACGGAGGTGTTTTTATATAAAAAAAAAAAAACATTATCTTCCATAAATCACTTAATTTCTTTAGTCTGTCTTTGCATTGGCAAAGAAAAAGTCCTCTTCATTTTATCCCCAGCAACATCTGCCATAAATATAATCACTGTCATAATTCACATGATATACCTGCAACACAATGAAGATAAGGATTATGACCTTATGTCTGTTGCCATATTAATCTCCTGCACCACAAGAAACATCAATAAGTGTGACCTGAAAATTACCATACTAATCACATGTTTTCATCTCATTTTGTCGGCAGCTATGCCTCGTATGCTTTCAGTAACTGCGTATACATGAAGATTCCATATGGATTAATTTTGTTTAGATTAATGGTAATACAGCAACTACGATGTGCTATTTTTACATGCAAATCCAAAGATACATATACATAATCTTAAATGATACGGTTGAAATCAAGAGAAACTGTCAATCTCTAAGCTTAACATCCCAGTAAAGGAAATCTCTTAGTAAGAATATATACCGTGCCAATACTCACAAGCTTTGCCATTTTCTTTTATGTCTGGGATAAGACTGGATGGTTCAGACGAGGGTTCGGTGGCTTATATATCCCTGTGTGGGTGGTGACCTTAACCAGGGGAGGCTGGAAGACGATGACGGTGAAGTAATGATCACCAGTCAACGGTGGTGTAGCGGTGGTGGGTGGGGTCCAGAGATACTATGGGACAACCAGACACACACATACACAGATATACTGCATATATATATATATATATATATATGGATTATCCTTATTAACAAACGCATAGATTTGATTATGCGGAATGTAGACACAAGTCAAAATTCAAGCTCTTTCCTGTGTTTCATTTCCAGCCGATGTATGTACCCTGTATATAGATATAGGTAGATGAATATATATAAAACAGGTAGATAAATACATATACAGGCATACATATATTTAAATATATGAATACGAATGACTGTCGTGTTAAATCACACGCCCAGGTAGCCAGAAATTCTACTGGAGGTAGCATATAACTCCACTGTCATGATTGATACAAACAGCTTGTATAAGAACTATTGGACCTCAAAGTGAAAACGGGTTGCATAAAGTTTATTCGACCTTACAGCAAGCACACGCACACTGTAGGACATATATCGAGGCATTAACCTTTTCTGTAAACCCTAAATCAGTCTTTTTATTGCATTTATACATATTGTATATGTACGTAAATCTTAATCAACAACTCTCCCACAACTTTGATAAAGTCCCAGCCACAAAAATAATTCTTACATAGTTTATTTCTAAGGCAAGACACTACCGCCGATGTAAAATTCACAAGAAAAGTAGATCATATAATTTAATAGTAGCTCCTCTACCAATGACGTACTGGTAATATTCATATTTGGAGTCTTTTGCTGCTATCAAGCCCATGGTGACACCATGTTGGTCCACAAAAGGTCTACCAATATTCATTGGCGACACCGTTAATATACCTAAGGAATGTCATTTTAATCGGATACCACTATGCAGAGATATTATAAAATAAGATTCATTATTATTAAGCATTGTACTTCTTGTTCCTCAACTGTGTTGCTAAACGTCTCCCTCTCGAACACGCTTTGTCTTTCTTTCTGAGCCAGCGTCCGGTGTGGCAACATGTCTCCCCCTTGAGCTCCGATGCACTCTCCCGTCTCTCTCCAGTTGCTTTTGCATCCATTGCAATGAATCTTTGTTACATTTAAGAGGTGTTGAACCAACTAAGAAGTATTCAAGCTAGTTAGAGTAATAGCAGAGTGTTTTTCTACCATCGGCTGTCACTTTAGGATACCTCAGTCTGGCCTCTGGGTGTGATTATTTTGGGGCTCTTAGACTGTTCAGAAGAGTTTTATAATTATAATTAGCTAACAGTTGCTTGTGGGAGGCTTTTGTTAATTTAGCTTCTCAGATACTTTTATAAGGGCTGCACACGTCGACTTGTAGGGTCATCTGCGGGCTAGCGCACTGTCTCACTTTGTGAGGGGTTTGTCAATGACCAACGACTTCAAGAGGCCTTTCTTCACTGGTGTTATGATGTCTGATGTCCAGGAGGTGTTCTGCGCTGCTGGGTGCCATGTGAGTTGGCAAAGTATAGTATACTTTACTACTGAACTCGCCCCTGCCTTAAGTTAGCCTATATTCTTAGTATCTCTCCAATAGCTTATTTTGGTGTTGAAAGCTTCTCACAATAAACCTGGTGTATTATGCATATTCATCGATGCCATGCCTTATTACTTCTGCCATATGTGATTATTAGTTCGTAGGATTAAAATGGGCAATTCCCAATTTGCCTTCGGGATTGGGCAAAATTCCAGTTGCCTGGCCTGAGTTCAAAAATGCGAACCATTTTGCTTTATCTCTACTAGAAGTACCCTAACCAGGGTATGGCCTACCCCTAAAATTTACTGTGAAAACCAAATAATGAAATTCAGCATTCAGACAGCTGTATATCAGGTTTTAGTTGATAAAATGTGGTCTATGGGGTTATCAACCCCAGAGAATTCAGAAATCAACACCATTTAGGTCTGTGATGTCGGGAATTGCTCCAATTCGGGTATGTGATATTTTCCGGGTTAAATCCTATGATCGAAAGCGAGATGATGGGGGTCGACCTCTAAATATTATTGTATCGCGATGAAATTTTGCACACAAGGAGAGGAATGCAACACGAAAAAAAGCAGCGGTGTGGAGAAAGGACCAGTGCACTTTGAAATTTTACCCCCTCTTCTTGGACCACCCTAATATATATATATATATATATATATATATATATATATATATATATATATATATATATGGTTCCATGTCAACTCAACCAGTAGACCATTTCAATCAGTAGCTCTCAACTAGTGCCAAATTAACCCAGACCAACCAAACCAGTGCCAAAATATAGTACTAACCTAACCTAACCGTATTAGTTGATTTGGTACTGGTTAAATGGTCTACTGGTTGAGTTGACCGGTCACCATATATATATATATATATATATATATATATATATATATATATATATATATACCGGTATATAATATTATATGTGTGTATGTACTGTATATATATGTATGTATATATGTATGTGTGCATGTGTTTATGTATGTATGTATGTGTATGTATATGTATGTGTGTGTATGTATATGGATGTATATGTATATATACTGTATATATGCATGCATGTGTGTATATAATTATGTATGTATGTGCACTGTACAGTATGTATATATATGTATGTATGTGTATATGTGTATATATGTATGTAATGTATAATATTATGTATACAGTATATATATATATATATATATATATATATATATATATATATATATACCGGTATATATATATATATATATATATATATATATATATATATATATACACCGGTATATACAGTATATATATAGTTTGTAAGGCCGGACTGCCTAGTAAGGACCTTGAGGTCTGTGTGGTCTGTGTATCTATGTAGCTCGCTCTCTCTCTCTCTCTCTCTCTCTCTCTCTCTCTCTCTCTCTCTCTCTCTCTCTCTCTCTCTTAACACGTAGACTACGAGGTCAGTTAATTTAAGTTTTTAAAATATGTAATGGGTTTGACAATGTGGATCATAGCAAAATGTTTAGCCTCAATATGAATACAATGTGGCTGGCAGTAAACATTGAAAAGGCTCAACACTAGTATTTGTGGAAACTGTTTCCCATTTAAGATCTGTTCTACCTGGAACAAACTTTCCTCAGAAGTTGTAACATTTCTTCAGTTGAGCAGTTCTAGAAGACAGTAGTCAGTAGATAGTATTTTGCACACTCTGTAATGAGTGTAGTGTACTGAACAATGTCTCTCCTTCCACTTCGAATATTTCCCCGAAATGGACAGCAAGGTCTTTGAGATACTAACTATTCCTTGTAACTCCTTGTAACTCTCTCATAGCACACACTTTCTACAACCAAGATATAACGAGTCTGAATGGGTTATACTTCCCTTTATTAGTGTGTGTGATTAATGTTGCCTGCATTCGATACACACAGAGGAGAGTTGATGGGGTTTGTAGAGGTGAGAGGCTGGGATCACAGATAGAGACAAAGAAGGGGAAGTGAGAAGGCGAACCCTGCTACTCAAGGGTGGATACTCAAACCTTATTAAAAATTAACACCGACTCTGATCGTAAGAAATATCGAATTCTACATTTAATCGATTAAAACAAAAATTGTATAGGCCACTTATAATTAAATACAGACCGTTTATAGTATGTATGGTATTGAATACATGGGAGAAACTGATTGAAGTGATAAACGAAACAATCAATAACAGTCGCAACACTATTCCAGCCAATGTTTGCCTTAAGTAATTTCCTTCTATGATATAAAAGCGCGACTGTGCAAGTAATTTGAGAACCTAGGAATAGCTCGTAGAGGGCACGTTGATGTGTACTGCAATAATAGTGAACATAATATCCTGAATACTGTATGAGATTGGATTTAATTACGGTATTATTATATTCAAATCAAATCAAGTTTTGATCGTAGATAGTAGTGCAATGAGAGAGACAAACACAGTCAGAGAGAGAGAAAGAGACGCAGAAGACCGCTACAGCCAAGATTCGTGTAACCCACGTTGTGTATAGAAACTAATTTTGAGAATGCAACTATGCAGTATATTGTATAAATAAATTCCTAAGATATTTTAAATGATGGCCATTGTAGGCATGTGCATTGATGGTTTAACAATAATGTGCAATACATAAGAACAATCGTCGCTAATCACTAACTGCCAGCTAGAGAAGAAAGATGGGGAAGTTGAGGATAGTTTGGGGGTGGAAAGTGGGGGTAGACTTGGACATGACTTCCCCCTTCCACCTGCCCAGGGTGGAGTAGGGGAAGGAAGGCCCCACCCCTGAGCAACTTTTAGTACGTGTGAGTGTACCTGTCTCTGTCCTGCCCTCCTCTCAGCCATCGTCATGACGTCGCTCTTTCCAATATGGAAGACTGGCCTCTGCCCACATGTGCCCCTCGTCGTTCATCAGTATCGTGTACGACGCTTGGATTGTGTCATGCCAGTTAACCTATGGAGCCCCAGCTCAACTGTGTAACAGGCATATTTCCTATTTGTTCTTTTATATATATTAAAACAAATGGGGTTGCCAAAGGTTGTCTTTGTAGGCTTTCAACTATTGTATATATGCCCCACATCCTAAACTACCATTTGCACAGATTTGAGACCCCTACGAGCCTTTTGAGAAGCATAACATTATTTAAAAAGGGCGAGAATAGCAGACATCCATTGGCCGACGCTGGGGCTTTGTGTAGCAGAAGCAGGTGTCGTCCATTGGATTTGAATTAAAGGTTATTGGTTGCCAACAAATTGTGAGACTTGTTGTCTAGTCAGAAATTATTTTTTGACTCCTACACAAACCATCCCAATTGATATGTCATACTGTTTTCAGGCTTTCTTTAGAACATTAGGACTGACAAAGCAACAAACAGCCAATGAAATTATGCTTCAAACTATTGACCTTGTTTGAGCATTACGTGTCAGCATGCAGATGTACAGTTGATAATATACAGTATATACAGTTTTATGTATGGAAGGAAAATGACATGATTGGATTAGGAGTGCAGTTTCTTACGAGGTACTTTATTCATATACTCAATTAGCAGTGTTATACAAAATTATTCTAGTAAATTAATCACACTATCTTAACTTCTATACTTAAAATCACAGAGCGTATCCAAATTCATGTGACCAACTGTACAATTGTCAAGATATGAACCTGGGATCAATATTGCGGATAGATGGGCTGCATTAAACACTGTACACATTAGTATTGAACATAATATTTTCTTGCCCATTTCAAAGCAACCTTATTGCAAAAGGGTAAACTAATAAACTACAATTATAAGTACCGGTATATAATTACATACTTATATGTATATATGTATATATTAATTATAATCTATCAATCGCAATACATGTCCGAGAGTCATATATTAGCAACTGCATCAAGTATCAATGACCGAATTTCATAATCCTTAAATAATACACAACCAACCATATAACAATACTTTATAGTTTAATTATAACGTAGCTAGTGCGAAGAAGAGATCATCTACAATAGGATATATCAGCTGTTACATTTTGTGAAGTTAAATAACAGCAGTCTTCCACATAATTATTTGATCTTGGTTGCATAATGGATATAGGAAACAAATATACAATAATTTTTGCAATGTTTTATTGAGATGCGAGCACTGAATTTTGTTTAAACATTAATATACATTTGTGGAGGAAGAGCCTTGATTCATGTTTGTCCACAGGAAAACTGAGTTGGTCTGTAGCAGCTTATCTGGAATAAATTAATATAATTATATATTGTATATAACTCAAAACTTGGTAATCTGTATCTAAATTCTCAATTAATGTTTGTTAACAAGGATAATTGTAGAATGACATGATAATATCAACAATCAAGATATTATGGAACAAAAACAGAGAAGTTCTGATCAACTAATTAGAATCAATTATCCTTTGAAAAGAGAAAATGAAGACAAAACTAAGATCATTCAAATATCATTTGGAATTAAGGGGTTTTAGCATTATAAAATGTTATAGTATTCAGGCATAGGAAATGCATGTATAATAATACGCAAATACAAAATATAGTTAGGAGATTAAGATTTGGAAAATGAGTATCATAAGAAATGAGAGTAAAACATACCGGTATATTATGAAAACAATTGTTAAAATGTAAAAGACGGTAACTTCGATAAAATAATGGATATGTGGAGCAAATTATCTTTTCAAAAATATGTTAAGGATAAAATATTTCAAAACCATTAGTGATTAATTTTGCAAATTACAGAAACAGATCCGTTATAAAACTGTCTACACAAAGACATTGTATATGGATAAAACATTAAAATATTAATTATTTATATACTTTGTATATATATATACTGTATATATATATATATATATATATATATATATATATATATATATATATATTATATCGAAATAATGTACTTTAACAAACAACAAACAATACAGTTACATGAAACATTACACATTACACAGGATACAAATATTAATATATATTAAGTGAAAATACCATACCCTACAAATTATAAGGAACACTAACCATATTTCCTCAGCATTTAACCATAGTGTCCACGATGACCATAGGACCTGTAGCCCCCATAGCCACCACCATAGCCACCACCATATCCACCACCATATCCACCATAGCCTCCGAAGCCCCCGAACCCTCTGCCGCCACCATGGCCCCCACCATAGCCACCATAGCTGTAGCTGCGGCCATAGCCACCACCATAGCCACCATAGCCTGGCTCTGGTTCAGGGGCGGCCAGGGACAGAGCCACCAACACCAACACGGACAACACCAGCATTACCTATAATAATAATAATAATAATAATAATATCAGAGCAGTGAACACCAGGGCATACATGATCACTTGCAAAATAAGGAATTCAGTGTCAGAACTCGCTTGAGACTAACTGCAATAATCACACACCTAATTATAATTAAGCTCGGCATACATACAATGTACATGTATACATTCATACACGAACAAATATAAAATCCACAACATTGGGTACCAGTAGCTTGAATGTTTTTAAACCAGGATGGGGACAGAGGAAATACAGGTAGCTAGGAAAAGACATGTAGTAGGAGGGAGAGAGTCAAGGTTTGACTCAACTTACTACTGTGTATGACTTTCGTCTAATGTATGACATACATGGGACAGTATACTTTATATATATTCATACAGGAAAGAGAGGCAAACCATCACATTTACCCATCACATATGAAACTTCACAGCAGTCCACGTATACCAGGCCCCTATTTACAGCTAGATCAACAGAGATACAGGGTGCAAGGAGACTACCTAACAGTCTCGACCCGAGGGGAAATCGAACCCCTATACCCGTATACACGAAGATTCTATATTGATTAATATTGCTTAGACTAATGTAAATACAGCAACTACTATCCACTATTATTACATGAATATACAAAGATACACGCACATAATCATAAACGATACTGGTGAAACTATTGCTGAAATCAAGAGAAACTGTCAATTTCTAAGCTAAATATTCCAGTAAAGGATATTTCTCAGTAGGAATGAAAACCGTGTCAATACTCACAAGCTTTGCCATTCTGTTTAGGTCTGGGATAAGACTGGATGTCTCAGACGAGGGTTCAGTGGCTTATATATCCATGTGTGTGGTGACCTTGAACCAGGGGAGACCGGAAGACGATGACGGTGTAGTAATACTCACCAGTCAACGGTGGTGTTGCGGTGGTGGGTGGGGTCCGGAGATACAAAGAGGACAACCAGACACACACATACACAGATATATACTGTATGTATACTGTATATACAGTATACTGTATATATATATATATATAGCTGATCCATAACAAACGGATAGTTTCGATTCTGTGGGAGGTACAAATCAGAGTTCAAGCTGTTTTTATTTCCTGCGTTTCATTTCCAGCCAATGTGTATACCCTGTATATAGATAGATAGATATGTAGATACATAGATAGAAAACAGGTAGATTAATACACTTATTTGGAATCGAGTTATCTTACATACTCTGAGTTAAACCAAGTAAATCTATTTCGTAAACTGTGTTGGCGTTTATAGATACTTACATTTAGTGTTTTTTTTAATTTTGTATTGCTCTGTTTGTGTTTTGTCCTCTTTAGAATATTTATTGTGTCTGCTTAGGAGCCTTGGCTCTGCAGACTAGGCCTGACTAATATAACATTGTAACCGCTATATATGTAATTACTAAAATGGCAATAAATTTACTTTACTTTACTTTTAGAAAAAATACAGGCATACACTTATTTAAATAAGTGAGTGTGTATGTGAAATGAATAAGAATGACTGTCGTCTTAGTCACACGCCCAGGTAACCAGAAATTATACTGGAGGTAGCATAGACCTCCACTGCCATGACGGATACAGACAGCTTTTATAAGAGCTATATATTGGACCTTAAATTGAAAAAGGGTTGCATAAAGTCCATTCGACCTTACAGCAAGCATACGCACACTGTAGGACATAATATATCGAGGCATTAACCCTTTCTACAAACCCTAAAGCAGTCATTTTATTGCATCCATACACATTGTTTATGTAAGTAAATCATAATCAACACCACAACTTTGATATAATCCCAGCCACGAAAATCATTCTCAGTTGGTCTGTTTCTAAGGCAAGACACTACCTCTGAAGTGAGCTAAGAGAGAAACGCACGTTAGCTGAAAATCTTCTCAAGTTTCACAAGAAAAATATATCACATATATATATATATATGGCTTCAAGACATTTGCATCCAAGAAAGACATGCATAACGATTGTGGTTTAAAGAGGGGCTGTTGAACTTAGAGATAATTGAGATACATTTGACTAAATGGATTGTCCTTCTTAAGTCTTATTACATCATCTAATGACAGCAAGAATATTTTGAAGAATGATATCCTAATGCTGATAGAGTTAAGGTTTCGAATCTATCCCGAACCGAATTAAGCCTTTCTATTAAACATTTTCATTAATTCTCTCCCCAGCATTTCGAAGGTGATTTATATTATTACAAGGTTTAGATTGAACCATGATTTTCGTGTCTTAGAGCGTACAGGTGCCTGTAATAAAAGGTGAGGCAAATGGTATTTGAACTATTCTGACTCCCTTATTATATATTTTGATACATATATTGCCTGTATATACTTGCTGGAGTAATAGTATTTATTCCCTCAATCAATGTTCACTGTGTGTGAGAGAGAGAGAGACAGGCAGACACACAGATAGACAGGCAGGCAGGCAGACAGACAGACAGACAGACATACAATTATAGAATCAACCTTAACAACGTGAAAAGCTTCAAGCTGGCAATGCTTACGTTAATTTTCTAAGGTAAATATACAGTACTGTATACTCCTACCACATCGCTCATCTCCATGTCGACTGTCTTTGGAAGCAGTTGTGGGTATGTTGTCTAACCTGGAAAACAGGGGCTATTTATTCCCTGTTCCAAATAAGAAGGCCACAACTCTTGACCATTAACCTCTATAACTCACAAACGACTAGAGTAATTGAGATGATATTTCTACCATTTGGGAAGATTCAGCCAGGACGTAGGTGTGGAGATTTACAGCCCATTTGCTATAGCCATTTTTTAGTTACGGTAAGCCAGACATGGTGACGCTTAAGTTCTTAACCCCTATAACTCGAAATGGGCTAAAGCAAATGGGCAATACATTTCCACAACTATGCCCTGGGTGACTTTCCCTAAATGGTAGATATATTATCTCGATTACTTTAGTCGTTTTCGAGTTATAGAAGTTATTAGTCAAGATATCTGACCTATTTATAATGAAATATCTTTAATTAACTTTGTTTCTATAAATTAGCTTATACTGATGAAAAAGTTGAACGTGTAGCCAATACATTATGCTCACTATGAGGTGAAACATTATATATCAAATATATGCATATATAGACGAAGAAAACACGGCTCACCTCGATAAAAACCGTGAGAAAATGCGCAAATATAAGAGACAATAAATCTCAAACCAAGGCGACAGCCATAACCGCTGGCAATCCATCTGCGGAACACCCCCCGCTACGCCCCCATCCCCCAACCCCTTAAGGGGTTGGGAGCTTTTTTATCTTTCTCTCCTTTTCTTTCTTTCCCTGGCTTGTATCCATTCGGCCCCATTCAGCCAACTGTGTTAAGACGTTTATCCCCATCCAGGTGTCGATTTCTTCCTGGCGAGCGATAGCGAGCCAGCATTGTATGGAGAAATCCGGCTTCGCCGGAGAAATTTTTCTATCGAAAAATTTACAAATTTAGCTTGCTGTCAAAATAAAAATATATATATATATGCTGGCTCGCTACCGCTCACCAGGAAAATATTGACACTTGGATGGGGGTAAACGTCTTAAAACAGTAGGTTGAATGGGGCCGAATGAATACAACCCAGAGAGAGAGAGAGGGAGTAAAAAGCGAGATGGGCTCCCTTAAAATCCGCGGCCCCACCCTTGCCCATCTACAGGGACACTTTTGTTTTGTTGACCAATAACTGGAATAATGTACAGTTGCCCACATAAGTTTAAGTTCCTCTTCGTGATGTTACACAGATAAATATACTGCGCATGATTGAATTACGAGTGTAGTTTCATAGGCAGTGGTTAACTCATCTGATTAGTCAACTGATGATTAAAAGAAACGGATAAAAAACACCATCTGAGGAGGAGCACTTATTGACAACGTTTCGCAGATAGCTTCATCAGGTCACTGGTTAGTTAGTTAGTGACCTGATGAAGCTATCTGCGAAACGTTGTCAATAATTAAAAGAAACTACACTTTCAACTCATCCATACTATTTTACTTTCATTCACAAGATTACAACGAGGAACAGAACGTATGTGGCCAACTGTAAATTTGCCTTGACAAAAAATAAAAAAATTTTTTGTCAGACGTAAGTGACAATCCAGACAATTGATAGACGTTCATCATGCATATTTTACTCATTAAAATATGCCGCTTACGAATATACATTTTATATATGGATCACATAATATATGCTTTCATTAATTTCATTGGAGGTGTTTGGTGGTGTGGTGAAATTAATAATAAATAGATTATATGAGTAGATTAATCATGAGAATTAAACATGAGAATTCCGCATTGTTAAAATATATTACATATGATAATTTCGGACTGAGAAAAGGCATATCTCATAGCCATTAAATCAGGTAAAGAATAACACGTTCCGAATGACAGGCAATATTCTAAAGGTTTCACAAGTTATACTAATATTTATGAACCCCATTAAGAGCACATCAGAGATCACATATCCAAGGTTAATATATATCTTCGTTTACAGTTGGCAGTTTCTCTGGCTTTCCCTCATTCAACCTTAATCATTATATAGGCCACGTCTCACAGTAATATCTAGATTGTTATATATATATTATATTATATTCTTTATTTTGCATTCTTCTTTCTCTTTGTCATGCCTTTCTTAATTGATTCTTCCAATTTACTCTGTTTTTCTCATATACATAGGAGAATGGGAACTCTACTTGGGGAAGATTCATTCAATACCAAGTCGTATGATCCACGTTTCAGAGTACACTACAAGGGATTTTTACAGTATCCCCTACGCAACTCGGGACGAATTGACGTAATTTAATTCTCCTCCTATGTATATGGGAATAGGATAGTAAGCTTTTATCACGCCGTGGCCTAGTTGGTTGAAGTGTGGGATGTCATGCTGATCGACTCCGGTTCGAAACCTGGTTGAGGCCTAAACATAAATTATATATGTACAGTATATATATATATATATATACATTATATATAGTTTGCTCACATTCAACCTGTCCCAAAGAAGGGTGACCGCTCTCAACCCTCCAACTATCGTCCAATTGCTCTTATCTCTTGTCTTTCTAAAGTTTTTGAAACTATTCTTGCTTCCAAATTTCTTAAGCATTTCTCTTCTCATAATCTGCTCTCAGATCGCCAGTATGGCTTCCTTAAGGGTTCGCTCTACTGGTGATCTTCTTTCATATCTTACTAACTCTTGGTCATCCTCCTTTCGGGACTTCGGTGAGACTTTTTCTATTGCACTAGACATATCGAAAGCCTTCGATAGAGTCTGGCATAAATCTTTAATTTCTAAACTACCCTCCTTCGGTTTCTATCCCTCCATCTGTGCCTTTGTCTCTAATTTCCTTTCTGGCCGTTCCATAGCTGCGGTTGTGGACGGCCATTGTTCACTTCCTCACCCTATAAACTCCGGTGTTCCTCAGGGCTCTGTCCTATCTCCTATTCTCTTTCTAATTTTTATAAATGATCTCCTTAACTGTACCTTAATTCCCATCCATTCATACGCAGACGACTCAACTTTACACTACTCCATTAGTTTTTCAGAACGCCCCAGCCAGCAATCCCTCAACGACAAACGTAATGAAGCCATAGAACTCTTAAATTCTGATCTAAATACTATTTCCAATTGGGGCAGAGAAAAACCTTGTTAACTTTAATGCTTCCAAAACCCAATTTCTCCATCTATCTACCCGTCAGGATCTCCCAGCGGACTATCCCTTATTCTTCAACAATACAAAAATCAACCCTTCATCTTCTCTCAATATTCTTGGTGTCTCTTTTTCTTCTGCTCTCATTTGGAAGGACCATATTACCAGTCTTGCTAAGGCAGCCTCCCAGAAGCTGGGTGTGCTCAACCGCCTTAGGGGGTTCTTTTCCCCTGCACAGCTTCTTGCTCTGTACAGGGGCATAGTGCGCCCTTGTATTGAGTATTGTTCACATGTGTGGGGAGGTTCCTCTCACACCGCTCTCCTAGACAAGGTTGAAAGGAAGGCCTTTCGTATCATTAACTCCCGTCCACTCACCAACTCTCTGCAATCTCTCTCTCTCCGCCGCAATGTTGCATCTCTCTCGCTATTCTATCGCTACTATAATAATCAGTGTTCCTCAGAGCTATCCCAGTGCATACCACCTCCTTTACGTAGGGCACGTGGTACCCGTCTTGCAACTCAATCCCACCCCTACTCTGTGCAACTCTCCAACCCAAGAGTGAAACGTTACTCTCAAACTTTCTTCTACTCAACATCTGAGCTCTGGAACTCTCTCCCAGAATCAGTCTTTCCCTCTTCCTATGACTTAAATTGCTTCAAACTCCGTGTGTCCAGGCATTTTGGCTCGAACGTCCCTTGATTTTGGCCCTGTCACTCTTTCAACTATGGGGGAGGCACTCGCTATAGGCAGTTATGCCTTTTGCCTCCCTCAATCACATAGAAAAAAAAAAAAAAAAAAAAAAAAAAAAAAATGTACCCCCCCCCCCACCCCCTCATCTCCGCCACTCCCTCCACCCTCTCACTCTTACTTTCTCCTCTTCCACTGTAACCTCCCCTATCCCCCGCTCCCTCCACTCTCTCACTCTTACTTTCTCCACCTCTCCCATTGCAACCCCCACCCCCACCCCTTCTCCACCACTCCCTCCACCCTCTCACTCTTACTTTCTCCACCTCTTCCATTGTATCCCCCCACCACCCCCCTCCTCTTCTCTTCCCCTCTCCCATCCCCCTTCATTAAGCATATGATCTTGTCTTCCTCGCCTCACATCTTTCTTTATCCCTCTCTCTTTCACACCTTCCGTTTCTCTCCCTCCCCCTTCGGAAGCTCGTTTTTGCTCTTCGGGGTTGTCATAATGAGTCAGAATTTGAATCATAGAGTGCATTGATCACTTTTAGTACGAAATTAAGACGGCTTATGCATGTATGAAGGCTAACATATTTGTCTAAATTAAGATTAAGAAGGACCTATGGAGAGTCAAGGAAAAACTGAACTAGTATTTGCTAATTAAATTTTTGCTCATCTAATACTTACGTGTTTAGTTTCACTTTGAAGAACTAGTAAGGTTTCTTTAGCTTTTTACTTATATTTTTGCGGTGGCCGAAGTGTCCTCCAGTCAGTCTCCGGCCGTAGACGTGATCGGCCGGGCGGGACAGACACTCAGGGCCGAGGTCATATACTACGAGGTCATAGCCTACGTATAAATGGTGGGCGTGTGTTTTACAAGCTATCTCGAAGGAAATTAAATATTATGTTGTGCCCTTGCCTACATAAGTTCTGTTCGTCATGATGATCTCATGTATGAAAGTAAAATAGTGTGAATTTATTGCTAGTGTGGTTTCTTATATTTAACTCAAGACAGAGCCCGAACAGGGACAACACAACAGAAAACAATAAACACACAAATTATTAGAATATGCTGGTTCATTTGTTGTTTGTATTAAATATAGCCTAACTGTATAGCGTATAATCTAGAAAACACAGTTAATATCAACGAAAAACAAATTCGTTCCCCCAAGCAGCTACTAAGTGAATCCGAAACACCTCGGGGTCGACAAACGAAACATCTGAAACAAGTGCCATTTACACCCAATAAATGCTTCGTTTGTCGACCCCCGGGTGTTTCGGATTCACACACTGTCAGATTGGGGAAGCGAACTTTTGTCGTTGATGTATATGTATGTCAATTCAATGAAATTTCACTTCTATGCAGATATTTTGCATCATATTATGTCTGGGTGCGGCCTTGGTGTAAAAAAAAAGTGTGCAGCAGGAATAGTCAGAAGAGGGTTACATAAAATATAGTGGGGTCCCGGCCAATAGTCACCACGCCCTCCCTCCATCACCGACTGCTGCCTAACACACCCCTATACTGTATATACCTCATCATTCTTTACTCTAAGTGTTATGTCACGTATATATATATATGTTTATTGGTGGTGTAGGTGACTGGACCTCCTGCCTGTACGGTTCGAATCTTAGCCCTGTCAGCTATATATATATATATATATATATATATATATATACTGTACATATATATATATACATATATATATATATATATCTTCCAGATTCGCCGCTGCTGACCTTCAAATATGCCGATTCTGCCAGCTCCATGAAGATTTGTCAGCATAACTAGAGGATCAACACCCTCACCATGAAAGTTGAATCTCTCAAGGAATGCATAGCACTCAACGTAGGAGTGTCAACAACTGCCGAAATCAGCATTTGGACACCAACTTCCAACGACCCGACGCCTGCAACCTAATAACAACTCGGCTTGACAAACATTGACACAAATGGGGCAAATGTTCTTACAATCACCATACTAATGGGGCGAACATCTTCAAATGTCAAAAGCAATGTGGCTAATCATAGGGGAGAAAGGGGTCTACAAAAAAAAATAAAAAAATCCCCAAGTGGAAATCCCTTAAATAAGTCAGAAAAATCATCTCATAATTAAAGGTAAATAATGTTGTTCCTTACATATTGACACAAGCCTTTTAAATTGTTGCACCACTTAAATGGGATGATGTTGTACAGTATGTTCTTCGTATATTCTGCTTATCAGAATTAATTTATCCCCAGAGCTACTACTCTTTGGAATTCACTTCCCTCGAATTGCTTTCCACAAACTTACAATCTACAAATGTTTAAATCCAGTTGTTACAAACATTTTATGAATGGAGGATGCCTTTAGGCACATGGACCTTTTTGTTTTATCTGTGTTTTTCCTTCCTCCGTTCATTGTCTCTTTAAAAAAAAAAAAAAAAAAATTGAGATTACCATAACACACACACTCTCACTCCATCTCTCTTTCTCTCTCTCTCACACACACACACACACATATATATATTTTCCTCTAACACACACACACATGCACACACCCACATCTCTCCGTCACAGAGCCACACACACACACACACAACCACACCCACTTCACCACCTACGTAAATAACCAACACCTTGCCCACACACACATAATAATTCCTGTGCTACTTGTGCTACTCAACGTGGACTTTATACGCATTCTCTCTCTCTCTCTCTCTCTTCCTTTCTTTCTTTCCTTTTCTTTATGTATTTATTATTTCCCCCTCTCTCTCTCTCTCTTGTAGATCCTATAGTAACAGAGATTGGCCAACCACTGCCATCTTAACCCTTTCAGTACCGGTGACCTCTTTTATTGGCTTTCAGCTACCGGTACATTTAGAAGAGTTTAAAAAGCTCAGGAGAGACATATGGTAGCTAAAAGGTTTACTCGAGATAGTCTGTAACCTTTTAATGGGTAGACGTCTTTCCTAACCTGCATAAAACCGTCTAACACTTGCCAGACTTTAATTATAAGAATGTCACCGGTACTGAATGGGTTATAGCCTCTTATGACACTTCAATACGTCCTTACTAATAATATACTTGCACGATTTTGGTTCAGGATAATATATGGTTTGGCCTCTGTAGCTGCATTATACCTAATCAAAAACAAAATCTAATCCTCCTCGTTTAATGATTAACCCCTTCTGTACCGGGGACATCTTTTTAATTGCATCCTAGCTTTATTTACACGATTTTGTGCAGCATTAGAAGGATCTATGTTAGTAAAAAAAAAGGCTAAGCGAGACAGTTCGAAGCCTGTATATTGCCGGAAGCCCTTTTTGAACTGAATAAAATTGTCTAGTCTAAAGGACGGCACCGGTGTTGAAAGGGCTAAGTCACCAAAGACAAAAATGGCCGGTTTCTCTCACGACCGGATCTCCTAACGCCCCCCCCCCACCCCCTTCACTCCTCACCCCACAACCCTCTCCCTCTCCTCGCAAGCAGTGGTTTCCTGTTTACGGTATATTATGTTCTTATGTTCTTGCTGGGCTTCCGTTTCCTTCCGAGGGTTTTATACAACCCTTCGCTAACGTCTTTTTTGTTATGATTTCGGCTGCATTTAGACGATTTTGTGAAGGTTTTTTGTATGATCCTTTTGCGTACAGGTGACGTCTTTTGTTATTTGGTTTCGGCTGCATTTGGACGATTTTAAGAAGCTGTTTTGCATAATCCTTTTGCGTACCGGTAACGTCTTTTTGGGTTGATTGCAGCTGCATTTAGACGATTTTATGAAGCTGTTGTGTATAACCCTTCAGTACCGGTGGTGTGTTCTTGTTTTTATTTAAGCTGTATTAAGACGATTTTATGAAGCTTGGAAAGGATATAGGCTAGCAAAAAGAATGAATTGAGATGGTCAACGGCCTTTTAATGGATGGACATCCTTCCTAAGCTAAATCAAATATAATAGTTGCCAAAATATGATGAAAATTACGTCACCGGTCCTGAATGAGATAATCAAATTGTCTCTACCATTTACCAGTCCGAAATGACATGATTACGCTCCCACAAATGTATATAGTTGTATCGTATTTCCTCACCGTGAGTCAGCTCATGTAAGTATGATATTCACAAGTAGCAATTGGAGTTGATGGAGGTGTCTCTTTTTCTTCTCCATGATTCAAAAAATAGAGTAAAATAGAAAATACAAAATAATACAATAGAAAAAGTGGGGATTGGGCCTGAGCATGTAGATAGATAGATAGATAGAATGATTCAGCTCATGTAAATACGGTATTCACGAGTACCAATTGCCTGTTCGTATGTTCCACCTTCTAATGGTTAGAATCACCATATGAATCACGTAAGAAGTGTCTATCAACTCTAGGGGACTGCCAGAATTTATTGCCGACTTGCGAGTTTCGTTTTATAAGGAAGTTGGAGCTGTAGACATCGATATTTAGCAGAATTACCAGCTAAAATACGGTCGTAGTACATTCATAAATACATAAAACCCAATTCAACATACCTTTTATCCATCAGAAACCTACATTAGTATTGTATTTATGTTTAATATCGATGTTTACGGCTCCAACTTCCTTATAGCCTGAAACTCGCAAGTGGTCAATTGATTGACAAAGTAACATGTTAACCCCTTCTGTACCGGCGACGTCTTTTTTATTGTATTCTGTTTACTATAAAGATAATTGTAATCAGCTGTTAACCCCTTCTGTACCGGCGACGTCTTTTTTTATTTTATTCCGTTTACTATAAAGATAATTGTAATCAGCTGTTAACCCCTTCTGTACCGGCGACGTCTTTTTTATTTTATTCCGTTTACTATAAAGATATTTGTAATCAGCTGTTAACCCCTTCTGTACCGGCGACGTCTTTTTTTATTTTATTCCGTTTACTATAAAGATAATTGTAATCAGCTTTTAAAGAGCGTCAAGTAATTAACGGGCTTCGAAGTATCTCAATTAAACCCTTTTACTTCCACAGATCCTTCTTAAACTGCACACATTCGTCTAACTATAAATATTACTATCTTGCTTAATATTAAAATGACGTCGCCGGTACAGAAGGGGTTAAGGGGGGATAGGCGTATTTATTTGCTTAAATATTTACCTTTGTATTATTCAATATAGTTTCTTCCTTAGACCTCCATCAAGCTAAAAAAGACATCCTCAAGGCAGATAAAGAAATAATAAATATACATACAAAGAAACATTATTTGTCAAGGCCGGACTGCTTAGTAAGAACCTGTGTGGTCTGTGTATCTATGTAATTCTGTTTATAATCAAATTTCTTCTCTCTTCTCTCTATCTATCTATCTCTCTCTTTTTCTCTCTCTCTCTTTCTCGCTTTCGTCACCTCTCTGCAATCTCTTCTCACCATCTTCCAATTTCATTTTCTCTCTCCTCTCTCTCTTCTCTCTCTCTCTCTCTCTCTCTCTCTCTCTCTCTCTCTCTCTCTCTCTCTCTCTCTCTCTCTCTCTCTCTCTCTCTCTCTCTCATGCATAATGCGCGGAATTTCGATGTGAGTATCCTAGGTTCGAGTCCTCGGAGTGCCACATGTATTTGTTGATTTCATTAATTGAGTTTAGATGTGAAGTTGGTTGGTGTAAAAAACAATAATTCGTGTGGAGAGGCGAGAGAGAATAACTAATGTATATAATAATGAATAAAATAAAAATAAAAGTGAAATTTCCACCCGGATTTACAGTTTATTTTGCGATATTTGTGGGTCTATCACATCTTCCTTAACCCCTTCTGTACCGGCGACGTCTTTCTTATTTCATTCTAGCTATAGTCAGACGATTGCGTACAGCTTAGAAAGGATCTGTGGTCGCTAAAAGGGTTAGTTGAAATAGTTTGAAGCCTGTTAATTGCTCGAAGTCCTTCTCAAACTGACTAAAATCGCCTAATAGTTGCCAACTATAAATAAAATGATGTCGCGGACTCGCCGGTACTAAATGGGTGAAGTATGCATTGTTGTGTTAGCTTATTTCTAACTCTTTTAGTATTATGAAACAGTTTATGTATTTACTATATTTTGGCTGCTATTAGACGATTTTATGGACCTTAGAATGAATCTCGGAGACATAAAGAGGACAAAAATAGCTCCTATACTCACAAAGGTGTTTCCAGAATACCTTAATTCGTCCGTTGATATACAGAATTAAAGAAAGAAAATTGTTCTTTAACAATGTGTGCTAATGTATTTGGATATAGAAATATTATAGAAATATGCATATATATATACCGGTATATATATATATATATATATATCTTATCTAAATAAGTCATGTTGTCAGTTACCCGACCTTTGTTACTAAACTCCTCCCACAGTTTTGGTTCCAGGTGGGAGTGTGGGGCACCGTTGGAAAGCCCAGGCTTTGGAAATGGTTTTAGGCGAGTTTAGTGGAAATCAGAGACACTTTTGTTTAATAAAATTTTCGGCAGAACTTATGAAGTATGCGGGAGCGAAAAAAATGCGAAAAAAAATAGCCGTTTGGGGCAGAAGGAGGCCTCCGATCGAAAAGGTGTATGGAACGAAAATTGTTCGCAGCCCCCCACAATGGGGGTACGGATGAGGTCAGATCCAAAATCGAAGGTCATTTAGCGGCCGAAATCGAGGTCGCCGTTTAATGAGGCACAGGGAGGTCGAGGCCGGTGATTATGGTAGTAGTAGTATTGTGATGATTGTGGTAGTAGTGATTGATGATGGTGATTATGGTAGTAGTAGTGGTGGTAGTGATGGTGATTACCCGGGCAACGCCGGGTACCCCTGCTAGAGTATATATATATATATATATATGAGAGAGAGAAAGAGATATGTACGATATATTATAAAAAAAAATCCCTAATAATTTCATTCGTAATTAAATCCCATATTTGCATAAAGAAAAGCAGAAAAGGTATATATGTATTTCAATGAGTGACTGTATATTTGCCAATAGTTTCAACTGTTACAAAACTAGTTATAATCATACTAGTTTAGGTAGTATGCGAATAGTAATGTACATCATAATATACATACTGTACATCATAATATACATACTGTACATCATAATATACATACTGTACATCATAATATACATACTGTACATCATAATATACATACTGTACATCATAATATACATACTGTACATCATAATATACATACTGTACATCATAATATACATACTGTACATCATAATCACTCGACAATGATAATTTGTTTTTGCTTACTATTTGTATCCCCATATATTGCTAAAATATAAGCACAATCAAAATTGTTCAATATCCACTTCATATATTAGTGGATGTAGAGTCGCGCTAATAAGTGATGTTTCGACACCAATATGTTTTGATTAATAATAATTGGTATCAGCAATATCTAAGCTTTATTTCTTCTTATCGAGTGAAATATACAAAAACGTTCCTACACATACCCACCCTATTCATCATCTGACAGACATTAATACAGCACAGAGCAAGCCAAACGTAATGACAGCTGGGACATGACTTATTAGCACGACTGTACAGTCGCGGTCATTAATGCTGAGACATATATTTGCGAATCTGCCTTGTGCTGAATTGAAACTAAAGGTAGATTATAAACTAAAGAAAATCGTCCAAGGGTAACCAGAATATGATGGAAGTTACGCCATCGTGTTCAAGGGGTTAAAATCTCGTGAAGGATATACAGTCATGAACCCTCTCACTCCCAAAACTCTCGATCTCGCCTTGATACGGTCACACATTCCAACCTCACACCTCACAGGCAACGTTCTATTCTATTTTATTCTATATACTCAGGCCCAATCCCCTCTTTTCCTATTTTTTTTCCCTTTTCCCTTGTCTTTCTTTTTTGGGGGGTGGCCGACTCAAGACAGAGCAAGCGCAGGGACAACACAAAACACAACAGAAAACAATGAACACACAAAAACAAAATACAAATTCACACACATCTAGGTCATCCAGGCAACGTATCCCCCCAAAATAGTCTCCCTTCAATAAACTCCAGCGATCCGTATGACCTGCCCCCTACGTTGAGCATTCGGGAGAGAAAAGTAAAAGACAAAATATACTGTATATCGCCTACCTTCAGGGTCGGAAGTTAGGTAAATGTAGCGTCTCCGAAGCCTATTCCGTTGATTTGTCCTGCCAGTGACAGATTATTGCTTAACATTCTTAGATACAAGCACCGAAATCAGGCACACAGATCCATGTATTCATTCTAGTATTAAGGTGAGGTTTTTAGTTTGTTCCCTAGACCTCCACCAAGTTTAGAACAAAACAAAATAACAAGACCCCCTTTCGAGATGAAAATAATGTCCTAGATTAATGCCGGTATAGCTGGAATACCGAGACCAAGATTAGACCTATGCAAAAATATAAAATAAATAAATAATAAATAAATAAATATATATAATGAAATAATATAATATATATAATACATAATATATAATAGTAATAAATAATTCAATAAAATACAAAATAGAACAAAGTTACCGAAAGGTCAAGGTCACAGGTCTAGGTTAAATATAGGGTTTAATTATTTATTTTGTACTACTCATTAATAGATGCATACTAAATG
>CM064523.1:15134031-15214031 GCA_032716605.1 Paralithodes platypus
AGATTCTTAATATTTTGGCGATTTTAAGACCTTTAACCCCATTTCTTTGTCAATATAAATACCTTTAAGGCCACATGTAGGTGTCAAGTTTTTCCTGGCAATCGATAGCGAGGCGGTAATTGAGCATGAATAGGCCTTTGGCCGTAACATTATTCTACCGAAATATGTACGAAACTGTACGAAAGGTATTGGGTGAAAGATATAAAAATCGCTTAACTAATGGCCCAAACGTCTTAAATTCTGAAAACTAATGGGGCTAAACATGAGGAAGAAGGAGGCCAGAAAAACCAACCAACCACCCTTAAAGCTCCTGTATGCCTATAGTAGTCTGTTTGTTTATCTGTCTATCGTGTGTGTGTGTGTGTGTGTGTGTGTGTGTGTGTGTGTGTGAGTGAGTGAGTGTGTGTATTGGTGTGTGTGTGTGTATATGTGTATGTGTGTGTGTGTGTGTGTGTGTGTATGTGTATGTGTGTGTGTGTGTGTGTGTGTATGTGTGTGTGTGTGTGTGTGTACGCAGTCAGTATCTACCCGTCTGTCTGGCCATGTAGACTGGTAGAAGTGCTCAACAGGGAACCATCTAAGTTTTCTCTTTTGTCGTATGTCTTCGTGCTTTCAATCAGGGTCTTTCTGTAACGGTTTATTTATTAGGTATTTTGTTATTTCTTGTACTCCGCTGAATCTCACTCTGTCACTCTCGTACTCTCTCTCTCTCTCTCTCTCTCTCTCTCTCTCTCTCTCTCTCTCTCTCTCTCTCTCTCTCTCTCTCTCTCTCTCTCTCTCTCTGACGTATTCTCATTTCCTCGCTATGAGCTAAATTGGGGGAAGAGGAGAAACAGCATCCGGGCGTGTCTGTCTTATGTTAATTTAAAGAGAGAGAGAGAGAGAGAGAGGGAGGGAGAGGGAGAGGGAGAGAGCCGGTAACATAATTTGATAGATCCATTGATAGTCATACAGCTACAGATTATTTGACAGATAAGTATATACAGTATATATATATATATATATATATATATATATAGATATAGATATAATATATATTATATATATATATATATACAGTATATATATATATATATATATATATATATATTCATTCTATATTCCAACTACTCCCTCTCGGGCATAGGCTGATAGCCTTTACACTCTACCGCTGAACACGGTACACGGTACACGGTTTGCCCCTCAGCTTTCTCTTCATAATTGCTGAGGGGCACAGGGCCCTGGGTGGGGCTTTGGTTTCCCGGGCGTTTCTGTCGCCCTCCTCAGCTCCCTGCCATGGAATGGCTTCGGTCACCCATGCTTTATTGTGGTCGGCTGGAAGGGTTCTGTGGGGGCGCTCGGTTATGGCCTTGGTCTTGCTCGGGGCCTTGGGGCTGTTCGGCCAGGCAGCTTGGGGAACAACAACAACAACAACAACAACCGCTGAACACGGTGAGGCCCGTGAGGTCTTGCTCCAGTCTAGGGAGTGAGACATGCAAAGCTTCACGGCTCGAAGCAACTGCATCTCTGAAGCCGCCTCGCCTCTGCGCTTCACAGTCTATTCCCCCACACTCGGACCCTCACTCTCAGAACGCCACCTATTGAGCAATTAACTCACTAGGCATTGCCCCCCTGTAGCATATTTTTGAACGTGGGAATATTCATACAATGCTATTTAAACAGGGAACAATGAGGGTATTTTTTTGGCATTTCGGTGTGCTGTGGTAATGCACTGATACTAGGTACAGCACAAATTCCATCCCAATAATATCTTCCCATTGACATATTGGGATTCGAACCCGGGTCCATTGGATTACCAGTCCAGTGGCAAGACCACTCCGCCACACCTCATTTATATATCGGTATACACAGTATAAATCCTAACTGTTCCGAATCCCTTCTTGCTGTGGCTGCGGGGCTGGGGCTGTGCCTCATTAGCTATAATTATATAATATTATATGTTTTAATA
Organism: Paralithodes platypus; assembly: GCA_032716605.1. Taxonomy (NCBI): domain Eukaryota; kingdom Metazoa; phylum Arthropoda; class Malacostraca; order Decapoda; family Lithodidae; genus Paralithodes; species Paralithodes platypus. Next base: position 15,135,980 of record CM064523.1, read on the forward strand.
ATCTTACTGTATGTAAAATAACCATCGAGTTGTATTCAAGGTGCCTTTAAGAGAGATTGTTCTCAAAAGGCGCAGCCATGATATTATTTTATTGTAAAATTAACATATATTGTATGTTTGATTGGCAAAATAAAAATTAATAATAATAATAATAACTTTATAAATGAGACGAACAAACGAATAACGTATTTGTACTTGTATTCGAATGATCCAATAATTAATTTCGTTTGCTTTCTCAATTACTTCGGCTTATGGTTGGCTTGGTTATAATTGTCTGGTATGTTTACTTCTCAATCAGTTGCATACAGTTAAATTCGAGGATTATAATTGTTTGGTATGTTTACTTCTCAATCAGTTGCATAAAGTTAAATTCGAGGATTATAATTGTTTGGTATGTTTACTTCTCAATCAGTTGCATCAAGTTAAATTCGAGGAGGTCTGTAAATATAACATAGAAAGCCAATCTTGTTTTGCTGAGATGATCCAAACATTAAGGTGTGTAACATATTAACTTCCATTATAGCATAAACAAAATTTAAAGTATCACCATAGATCAATACGTTAAAGGGGGGGTGACCTGTTTTGGTTCTGTCCTTTTCTATCTTTCTCTGGCTTGTATCCATTTGGCCCCATTCAGCCTACTGTTTTAAGACATTTATCCCCATCCAGGTGTAATTTTTTTACTGGTGAGCGGTAGCGAGCCAGCATATTTTTTATTTTTGTTTGACAGCAGGATAAATTTGTACATTTTTCGATAGAAAAATGTCTCCGGCGAAGCCGGATTTCTTCATATAATGCTGGCTCGCTATCGCTCGCCAGGAAGAAATCGACACCTAGATAGGAATAAACGTCTTAAAATAGTTGGCTGAATGGGGCCGAGTGGATACAAGCCAGAGACAGAGAGAAAAGGACAGAAATAACAAAAAACAGGTCACCCCCCTTAATGCAAAAATTATCAAATATATAAGTAGATATTATGTTATTAGCTGTACCAAATTATTAATGTTCTAGGGGAGATTGCCACTTGAGGTACTTTTTTCTGGACTCCTTTCTCCCTCATGTTTAGCCCCATTCTTTTTCTAATTTTAAGACGTTTGCCCCATTATTTTGACGATTTTAAGAACTTTCAACCCATTTCTGTCAATTTTAAGACCTTTCGTGCCATTTAGGTGTCGATTTTATCCTGGCGAGCGATAGCGAGCCTGTAATTTAAGAGGAATCGGCTTTTAGCCGGGAAATTTTTCTACCGAAAAATGTACAAATTTATCTTGAAAGGGGCTCAAGGGGGTGTAATCTTAAGCTTGAAGGATAGCTAGGGACCAAACTAAAAACCTCCCCTTAATGCACAGAGGGAAAACTATTCAGCGGATTCCAAGTTTATAAACCCAAACAGTACAAAGGAGTACAAAGGAAATCAAGCAACAACAGATCTAGTGACCCTTCTAGGTTGCTTGTCCTCCACAACACTGAGGATCAAGTGTCCAAACAGTGGTTTAGAGTGGGTAAGGGAACATTGGAAAGGGAATTACTGCCCTGGAACTAATGTCCGTGGCAGGATTAGGAAGTTAGTAGGGGACAGAAGGGTTAGTAGTACGGTATACTGTATGTGCTTGTTATGTATACCGGTACAGACTATGTGCTTGTTATGTATACAGACCTAATACAAAGAAACGATACAACACTTTTACTACATGTGAGTGACGTCCTTCTAGTTGTATTCTGACTTCCACGCGATGACTTAAGGGGTGGGGGGGGTGACCTGTTTTTGTTCTGTCCTTTTCTATCTTTCTCTGGCTTGTATCCATTTGGCCCCATTCAGCCTACTGTTTTAAGACGTTTTTCCCCATCCAGGTGTCAATTTTTTACTGTTGAGCGGTAGCGAGCCAGCATATTTGTTATTTTTGTTTGACAGCAGGCTAAATTTGTACATTTTTCGATAGAAAAATTTCTCCGGCGAAGCCGGATTTCTTCATATATAATGCTGGCTCGCTATCGCTCGCCAGGAAGAAATCGACACCTGGATGGGGATAAACGTCTTAAAATAGTTGGCTGAATGGGGCCGAGTGGATACAAGCCAGAGGAAGCGAGAAAAGGACAGAAATAACAAAAAGCAGGTCACCCCCCTTAATTCGGTTTAGGAAATACCTCTAGCAATAAAAAGGCTTCAAACTATCCCAATTAATATATTTATCTACCGTATTGGCCTATAACACATAATTATCCTTTCCAAGTTGCATACAATCGTGGAAATATAGACGTCATCACTACTGAGGTGATTGAACCCCTTCAGCACGATGACGTAATTCATCTTTATATTCTGGCAAGCCTTAGATGATTGTATGCAGTTTAAGAAGGACCTATGTTACTTATATGGGTTATTAAGATATTATAATTATACCCCTTTGAGTCCTAGAAGGTAAACTAAAAGCTAAAGAACATTGTCTAAGGGTAACCAAAATGTCCTTTTAATCTTATTCTGTCTTTATTTAGACGATTTTGTGAAGTTTAAGAAAGATCTGTGTTAGTAAAAAGGGTTAAGTGAGATAGTTTGAAGCCTGGTAATTGCTGTAGACCCTTTTTGAGCTGACTACAATCGTCTAATAGTAGCCGGAATAAAGTTAAAAGGACGGCACCGGTACTGAAAGGGATTTGAGATGATTTTTCAACAATAAATCCTAGCCCTCCAACACGACGATTTCTTGTCCATTAATCCTCCTAAGGTTCCCTCGTTGTACGGAAGCGATTTATCCACGGCCTGTGACGGAAGATTTATGGTAAAGGAGGAGAGAGAGAGAGAGAGAGAGAGAGAGAGAGTTAGAGAGAGAAATGCTCAGTGTGGATGCATCATCCAGTGTTCACCCAAAAGTAATGGATGTATTCGATTATCAAAATTAAAGCAATGACTAACTTAAGTTATGGAGAGATTATATATATACATATATATATATATATATATATATATATATATATACAGTATATATACTGTATATATATATATATATTTATATATATATATATATATATATATATATATATACCGGTATATATATATATATATATATATATATATATATATATATATATATATATATATATATATACCGTATATATATATATATTCTATTTTAGTTTCCACCCTAGACCTCCATCGAGCTTAAACAATGAGAGAGAGAGAAAAAAAAAAAAAGATACCTCCCTTCGATATACTGTATATTTGCATGTTTTTCGACATACAAATTATTCGACCAAATGAAGGTTCCTCCTACATTGCAAGCTCGCTATCGTTCGCCAGGAACACTATGGACACCTAAATGCTAATAACCTCCGAAACGTTGCACCAGATAGTGCTAAATCTGTTGCCTACTCGTCTTTCAAAAACTTTGCTAGGTGACGATATACACTGATAGCGATCTGGGGTTTGGGGGGAGATTTATTGGACCGTTTATTTATGAATTGGGATCACCTTTGTTACCCTCAATTCCACCGGTAATATTCTTGAAGTAAATTATCTATTGCAAAATATGAGTGACTAGTCGGCATAATATGGAAAGATATTAGTTTACGATCATAACGGGAACATTATATATATATGTGTGTGTGTGTGTGTGTGTGTGTGTGTGTGTGTGTGTGTGTGTGTGTGTGTGTGTGTGTGTGTGTGTGTGTGTGTGTGTGTGTGTGTGTGCTGCTATACGAAACTAAAATATAATGGGAATAAAAGATCCGTGAAATAAGCTGGGGCCTATAATGAACGCGATTTAAATATTTCCATTAATTATTTTCGAGTGTTGCCTACTTATAATTCTCCGGCAGTTAATTGCATTATGGAAATTTGAACGCAATCACACGGGCATTTATTTTCATCGAAACATGCACATATGTACGTATGTACAAATATATCTTGAAGGGGGGGGGCGTCTTGAGGGTATTGTTAAGGGGAGATTTCCACCTGGAGGATTTTTTTCTAAACCTCTTTCTCCCTCATGTTTAGCCCCATTGCTTGTGAGATTTAAAGACGCTTGCCCCATTACTTTGGCGATTTTAAGAACCCTCGCCCCATTTCTGTCAATGTTTTAAGACCATTCGTGCCATTTAGGTGTCGATTTTTTCCTGGCGAGCGATAGCGAGCCTGTAATTTAAGGGAAACCAGCCTTCGGCCGGGAAATTTTTCTACCGAAAAATGTACAAATTTATCTTGAAAGGGGGTCAAGGGGGAGTAATTTTAAGGTTGATGGAAGTCTAGGGAATCAACTAAAAACCTCCCCTTAAAAGCTTGATGGAGGCCTTGAGAGGAAACTAGAAATAATAATAAAAATAAATGAATACGGTACATAATTATATCAACATACAGATAAGTCTCTGCCCTTACAAAGTCTCTCGTTAGCCTGCCTGATGTCAAATAATGTACAGTATAGTATAATGTGTTTTATATATTTTAACATCAAGGTCATCGGGTTAAAGCGAATGGGCTATTTTGGCGGTGAGCTTTGATTCATAAATAGATATTATCATGCACCCACGCGCGCGCCCTCTCTCTCTCTCTCTCTCGCGAGCGCGCTTGCATGCACACACACACACACACACACACACACACACACACACACACACACACACACACACACGTAATCGACGGTGTTATACATGCTTACGATTACTTTCGTTTTTATGCCTAATGAAAATCCCGATCAAACGGAACGTAACCTAACCTAACGTAGTTAGCCTAATCTACCTAGAACACTCTGTTGCTAAGCACTTTAAAATTGTGTGTACACTTAAACTATTGACTCAATTTACCTTTACACTTAAACCTATACAAATATTTACATTTCTACCCTTGAACCCACTAATAATAAGGGGAGGTGTGGCAGGATGGTCTTGCCACTGGACTGGTAATCCAATGGACCCTGGTTCGAATCCCAATATGTCAATGGGAAGATATTATTGGATGGAATTTGTGCTGTACATAGTTTTAGTGCATTACCACAGCACATCGAAATGCCAAAAAAAAAAAAAAAAAAAAAACACCCTCATTGTTCCCTGATTAAATAGCATTGTATGAATATTCCCATATTCAAAATATGCTTCAGGGGGGCAATGCCTAGCGAGTTAATTGCTCAGTAGGTGGCGTTCTGAGAGTGAGGGTCCAAGTCTAGGGAATGAGACGGTGAAGCGCAGAGGCGGAGCAGCTTAAGATATGGGGTTGTTTCGAGCCAGGGTGCTTCGCGTGTCACACTCCCTAGACTGGAACAAGACCTCACAGGCCTCACTGTGTTCAGCGGTTGAGTGTGCAGGCTCTCAGCCTATGCCCGAGAGGGAGTAGTTGGAATATAGAAAAAAAAAAAAAAATGCACACACACACACACACACACACACACTGTACAGGGTGTTAAACCGGAGAAATTTTGTTTGAAGACTTGAATGAATATGAGAGGGACTACAAGAACATTAACGTGAAATATGAGAGGGACTACAAGAACATTAACGTGAAATATGAGAGGGACTACAAGAACATTAACGTGAAATATGAGAGGGACTACAAGAACATTAATGTGAAATATGAGAGGGACTACAAGAACATTAACGTGAAATATGAGAGGGACTACAAGAACATTAACGTGAAAATGAGAGGGACTACAAGAACATTAACGTGAAATATGAGAGGGACTACAAGAACATTAAAGTGAAATATGAGAGGGACTACAAGAACATTAATGTGAAATATGAGAGGGACTACAAGAACATTAATGTGAAATATGAGAGGGACTACAAGAACATTAACGTGAAATATGAGAGGGACTACAAGAACATTAATGTGAAATATGAGAGGGACTACAAGAACATTAACGTGAAATATGAGAGGGACTACAAGAACATTAACGTGAAATATGAGAGGGACTACAAGAACATTAATGTGAAATATGAGAGGGACTACAAGAACATTAACGTGAAATATGAGAGGGACTACAAGAACATTAACGTGAAATATGAGAGGGACTACAAGAACATTAATGTGAAATATGAGAGGGACTACAAGAACATTAACGTGAAATATGAGAGGGACTACAAGAACATTAACGTGAAATATGAGAGGGACTACAAGAACATTAATGTGAAATTAGAGGGGACTACAAGAACATTAACGTGAAATATGAGAGGGACTACAAGAACATTAACGTGAAATATGAGAGGGACTACAAGAACATTAATGTGAAATATGAGAGGACTACAAGAACATTAACGTGAAATATGAGAGGGACTACAAGAACATTAACGTGAAATATGAGAGGGACTACAAGAACATTAATGTGAAATATGAGAGGGACTACAAGAACATTAACGTGAAATATGAGAGGGACTACAAGAACATTAACGTGAAATATGAGAGGGACTACAAGAACATTAACGTGAAATATGAGAGGGACTACAAGAACATTAACGTGAAATATGAGAGGGACTACAAGAACATTAACGTGAAATATGAGAGGGACTACAAGAACATTAACGTGAAATATGAGAGGGACTACAAGAACATTAACGTGAAATATGAGAGGGACTACAAGAACATTAACGTGAAATATGAGAGGGACTCCAAGAACATTAACGTGAAATAGCATTGTGTTGGCCATTTTATCACTTCCAAAGACACAAATTGAACTATAAACCTTAATTTGATCCTTACATATACACTAATAATGACTAAAGATACTGGACTCGCCTTTCGTTTGACATCATGAGAGGGACTACAAGAACATTAACGTGAATATGAGAGGGACACACAACACACACACACACACACACACACACACACACACACACACACACACACTATCTATTTTTACAATGCAAATTAACCATAATGCATTAGGCCTAACTTAAAATGCCGTACATGCCTGTGTAAATAAATACGTGATTGAGTTTGTTACGGTGCAGTCACAATCAATTGAGTTTGTTACGGTGCAGTCACAATCAATTGAGTTTGTTACGGTGCAGTCAGTCACAATCAATTGAGTTTGTTACGGTGCAGTCACAATCAATTGAGTTTGTTACGGTGCAGTCACAATCAATTGAGTTTGTTACGGTGCAGTCACAATCAATTGAGTTTGTTACGGTGCAGTCACAAATCAATTGAGTTTGTTATGGTGCCAGTCACAATCAATTGATTTTGTTACGGTGCAGTTAACAATCAATTGAGTTTGTTACGGTGCAGTCACAATCAATTGAGTTTGTTACGGTGCAGTCACAATCAATTGAGTTTGTTACGGTGCAGTTACAATCAATTGATCGATGAATACCTTGATTAAGGGGAGGTTTTTAGTTGATTCCCTAGACTTCCATCAAGCTTAAAATTACTCCCCCTTGACCTTTCAAGATAAATTTGTACATTTTTCGGTAGAAAGATTTCCCAGCCAAAGGCCGGTTCCCCTTAAATTACAGGCTCGCTATCGCTCGCCAGGAAAAAATCGACACCTAAATGGCACGAATGGTCTTAAAATTGACAGAAATGGGGCGAGGGTTCTTAAAATCGCCAAACTAATGGGGCAAGCGTCTTTAAATCTCACAAGCAATGGGGCTAAACATGAGGGAGACAGAGGTTCAGAAAAAAATCCTCCAGGTGGAAATCTCCCCTTAAAACTAACATCTAGAGAGAGGGACATTAACTCCACATTTGTTCATACTTTAACCCTTTGAAGATTATGACGCATTTTGACAGTTTATTCTGGCTATCATTAGACGATTTTATACATTTTAAGAAAGATCTGTGGGCATTATAAGGGTAAAGACTATCTCAATTATCCCTCCGACTTTCATACACCCTAGCTAATCTGAATAAAATCGTCTAATAATAGCCGGAAAACAAATGTGTAATGGTATTGTCTAAGCTAAAGGTGCTCTAAGAATACTCACCTCAAATTAAAGCCAAAATACGGTTGCAAAATGGGTCTGATATTATGGCCTGCTGTGTTCGCGCGTTTCCCGTTATTTGAGTTTGTCCTTGGAGTAGATTTCCAGTTTATAGTTTTTGTTTCACCTGTTCCTAGTCGTAAATCGGATTAAATGTTCAATTATGCGAATGCTGAAATAGTTATGAAGAATATTGTCAGTCATGAAATATTGTGTGTTAGCGAGCCGTAACATCGTAATATTGCAATATTGATTCTAGTCACAAATGTACGTAATGCCGTTTATATACAATCATTTTGTAAATATATTTATAACTAAGTAACTAAATATATAAATATGCTATAAAAAGTATAATGCTACCATTGATAATGATAACTTTTATAACACTAATGATGGTAATAATAATCATGTATATTTTTAACAGAAATCCACGTGTTATGCTATCCCTCAAGCGATAGATGGGATTGTTATAATAAATAAATAAATATATATATAAAATAATAAACGTTTGACTTATTCCTTTTAGAAGAAATTGTATAACTTGTAAATTTAATTGTTGGCTAACTTTTTTCTTCGCGGAACACACATTATTCACCCGACATATTATATAATATATAAAGCCTCAATCATGACCCGGATTAATCAGGCACCGTATTATTGGTTGTATTATATAGGTTCACGTGAGCCTATATTCCACAAGAGTTATATATTAGTATAGTTGTGTATACGGGAGACAGAACGACAACCACCTCTCTCAACCACGCCAGCCGGACCACTGAATAACTCCTATCGGACCTATCCTCTCCAGCTCCACACCCCTTAGTTCTCTCTCTCTCTCTCTCTCTCTCTCTCTCTCTCTCTCTCTCTCTCTCTCTCTCTCTCTCTCTCTCTCTCTCTCTCTCTCCTTTATCCTCCCTTTTCCTTCTCCTCTTTCCTTTAACTCGGAAATAATATCGGAGGAAGACGCTAGAATCAACTGGCCCTCCTTCGTATCATAAAACTCTTGCGTGATCGGAAAAATGCCAGATGTCTTTTACAGTCCATAAAGGCTGGCTCTAACATCATATTGCACACACAGACACACACACATATATACACGCACACAAACACACACGCCCACACACACGCAGACTCATATAGACACACAGCAGATACTCAAACTCACATACACCACACACACACACTTATAGACATCGCACATACTCACGCGCACACACTCAGACACACACACACACACAAACAAACACACACAAACCCCACTCACACTCATATACACCCCCCCCCCCACACCTGTGGTTGTAGTTGAGGGCTGTCAGTTAGCGCCCTGTGGTCCACGCCGTTGCGGCGCCGCCACTGTACATCCCATCTACCCTCCTCTGTGCCAGCTGGTCAAGAATGCTGTTGCTGGCAGCACGGAGGTAGTAGTGGGGTAGGATTGGTTGGTCTGGCAGTGATGACAGGAAATCATCCAAGTCCTTTTTTAATTTTTCAACGGTTGGGTAGTTTTGGTTTCTTATTTCTTTTGGCAGTGCATTGTAGAGCTTCGGACACCCGTGGTGTAGCGAAGGCATTTTCTTTAAGTGTCTTAACTCTTGTCAGTGCTCTTGAGTTAATTGACCTGCTAATACACATACGGCCCAGTCGTTGGTTTTCTTTTATCTCTATCAACTCCTTTTCTTCCTCTCCCAGCAGGTTTGGGGTTAAGTTGTTGAGAATTTTCCAGGTATAAATGATCAAGTATCTTTCTCGGCGTCGTTCTAGAGAGTACAAGTTTAGAGACTTAAGTCTTTGCCAGTAGTCTTCCTCCTTCACAGACACTATTTTACTAGTGAAGGAGCGCTGGATGCCTTCCAATGCTTGTTTCTCTCGTGACTTCCAGGGATTCCATAACTGGCAACAATATTCCAAGAGTGGTATTACCAAGGCCTTATACAGGGTTAACATAGGTTCGCTTTCACGAGTTCTGAAAGTACGCAAGTACACACACACACACTCACTCAATAATGACAACACTTATACATATATCGTTGATGTTATTGTATTATGTAAGGCAGTACAATTGCCAACTAAATAACTTAATTAAAATGGTCACCAACTTACAAACCGTCGATATTACTATAATCTATTTATTTTGTTTATTTATATATTTATTTATTTTGTATTTATTTATTTGTGTTTTGATCTGGCGAGAACTTGGCTTGATCCTATATTAATTACTTGGCTATTACGTTTTTTTTATAGCCAAATATGACTTTTATTGCGAAAACTTGGCAATAATGTGATGCAGAGACATGGTATTTTTCTGTTTTATCTCAATTATCGAGAAATGAGCTGCTAAGGGTATAAAATATTCGCCAAGTTAAACAAAAATTTCCGGCCAAATGCCGGTTCTTCCAAAATTACAGGCTCACTTTCGTTCGTCAAAAAGAAAATCGACACCTAAATAGCACGAAAGTTCTTAATATTGACAAAGAAATAGGGTGATAGGTCTTAAAATTGACAAACTAATGGGGCAAACATTTTAAAATTTGAAAACTAATAGGGCAGAGGGACATGAGGGAGACATACACTGCAGAGGAATTGAGGAAGGAATAAAAGTAAACAATGTAAAACAAACAAGTCGGCCAGAAATACAATGCAGAGGAAAGTAGACAAAAAAGAAGAAAACTATATAACAAAGTAGCCTATAATACGTTTGCAGAGAAAAATAGGCAAAGGAAAAGAAACTATGCAAATAAAAGTAACCTAAAATACAATGCACAGGAAAACAGGCAAACATAAAAGAAACTATGTAAAAAAGTAGCTTAATAAATACAATGCAGAGGAACTAAGTAGTGGGGAACAAAAGACGCTCTCTCCACAATGGGTATATAAGAGGACTTGAAGAAAGATAAAGTTGGGTTAATTCCTCCTCCTACTGGATGCTAACACCACGTCCTGGCACTTCTAACTTTGGATGGCACTGGCACTCTGTCTTTCTGGCTTTCTTGCTTTCATTCTGTTTTCACTCTTTCATTTTTTTCTGTCTCTCTCTCTCTCTCTCTCTTTCTGTCTGTCTGTCTGTCTTTCTGTATGTCTATTTGTTTTATTTATTTGTTTGTTTTTTTATCTAATGATATGGAATACAGGGTTCCATGTCATCTCAACCAGTAGACCATTTCAACCAGTAGCTCTCAACCAGTGCCAAATTAACCCAAACCAACCAAACCAGTGCCAAAATATAGTACTAACCTATCCTAACCTAACCTAACCGTAATGGTTAATTTGGTACTGGTTGAGAGCTACTGGTTGAAATGGTCCACTGGTTGAGTTGACCGGTCACCGGAATACAGTAATTATGATAAAGTAGAAGTGCCGATTTGCCCAAAAGACAAAAAAGGCATACCCAACTCTGCGATGGCTTACCATCATCATCACTACTACTATACTCTATTTTTTTCCAGCTGATCGTAAATTGAATCTCTTATTAGCTGATTTCTCGATACTTAATGGAAATATATGAAACTACTATGGCTGTATGTCGTATTAATGCCAAGTTTTCAGAATAACCATCATCTTTCGCTACAAAATCTACCTTATAGCCGAGTAACAAAGATAGAAACAAGATAATTTAGGCTCAGCTGAAAACAAAAATAGACTATAGCACTGGCTCCACTATCACTATTACTGTCACCATCGTCACTACCATCATCGTTACTATTCTTCATCATCATCAGTACAATTATCACCATAATCACTATTACTATAACCATTATCACTACTACTACTATCACCATAATCACCACTACTATCATCATCATCACAACTACTTTTCCCATCATCATTAAATTCACCATCATCACAATTTCCACGATCATCACTACTACTTTCACCATCGTCACTACTATCACCATCATCACTACTACTGTCATCATCATCATTACTACTGTCAACACCACGATTTTTTTGAGTGACTGTACCTGTCTTCTGTGTTTCTCTGTCATCAATGTGTGTTTGTTTGACCTCTGTGTGTTTCTGTTAGTCTTCCATCCCTTGCTCCATGTCTGTGTAATATATGTGTATGTGTTGTCTGTTCGTATTTGCCTGTTAACCCCTTCTGTACTTGCGACGTCTTGTTATTTTTTTTCTATCTACATTTAGATGATTTTGTGCAGTTCAAGAAGGATCTACGGTAGTAAAAAGGGTTAAGTGTGATAGTTCGAAGGCTGTTTAATGCCGAAGGTCCTTTTGAAACTGAATATAATTAGTCTAGTTGTAGCCTAAGTAAAGTTGAAAGGACAGCACCAGTACTGAAAGAGTTAACCCCTTCACCACCACTAAGTAATTTTCATCCTATGCTGGTTACCATTGGACGATTTTCTTTCGTTTGTAATCTACCTATACGGCTCAAATGGGTCAATATGATCTCAATAAACCCTCTTAGTAACATAGGTCCTTCTAAAGCAGGATAAAATCATCAAATTTTTAGCCAGATTCAAAGTTAAAAAGGCGTCATGGTGCTGAAGGGGTTAATTCTTGCTGTCCGTATGTATCTGTCTACCAATGTATTTCTGTCTGTCTATCTTTCATTTATCTTTGTATGTTACCTCTGTCTATTACCGGTATTATTTCCTTTTCCGTCTATGTTTGTCTGCCTGTTTATATATTCATTTTGTATCTGTTTATCTCGAACTGTTTACGTTTATTTTTATGTCTGTCTGTCAGTCTGTCTGATTGGGTCACAAACAATGTTCAAACGTATGTGTCCTATTTCTGGATTCCATGTCGTTCTCTCTCTCTCTCTCTCTCTCTCTCTCTCTCTCTCTCTCTCTCTCTCTCTCTCTCTCTCTCCCTCTCTCTCTCTCATCTCTCTCTCTCCTCTCTCTCTCTCTCTCTCTCTCTCTCTCTCTCTCTCTCTCTCTCTCTCTCTCTCTCTCTCTCTCTCTCTCTCGCTCTCTCTCTCTCTCTCTCTCTCTCTCTCTCTCTCTCTCTCTCTCTCTCTCTCTCTCTCTCTCTCTCTCTCTCTCTCTCTCTCTCTCTCTGTATTACGTGTATAACTTATTTGATTTCATGTATTTTGAGAGTAGCTCTTGTTTCGTTGTCATTCGTTTCATTGAACACTATATATCTATATATATATATATCTATCTATCTTACTGTATATCTATCTTTCTATGTATGTATGTATGTAATATCTTCAACATTAATAGTTCGATGTTCCTCCTGTTCGCTTTTGTATAATTATGTTTGCATTGTCCTCCACTTCCCCCAACGCTTTATTATTCATCCTTTATCATCTCTCTCTCTCTCTCTCTTATTCTGCTTGGTTCCTTGTGTGTCTTTCCTTCCTTGTCTGTGTGTGTGTGTGTCTGTCGGTCTGTTCTCATATCTATTCAATCACTTCTCGATAGTTTGATTTCGCATGCTTTCTTTGTTCTTTTCTCTTCTCTCGATCTTTTTTCTTTCCCTTTGCTTTACCCTTTTCTCTATCTTGTTTATGTATTTCTCTATCTATGTTGATATATATCTACAGGTGTATCTATCTTTGTCTCCACTTTAGCAGTATTTAGAGATACCCGAGTGTAATGTACAAGGTGCCTTTTTAGTAGATCTCTCTAAAGGCTCAGCCTAGAATACTGTCCAGTATAACTTATTATAACAAATGTGTAAATGTAATTTTGGCTAAATATATTTTTCAAATCAATCTAGTCTATCTATCTATCTATCTACTGTATCTAATCTATCTATCTACATCTATCTATCTATCTTTATCTATACATCTATCTAGTTATCTATCTATATATCGTTATTTCTATATATCTATCTAATCTATCTATCTATTATGGAATCATTTGCTCCCTTCACTCACCGCTTTAATATTCATACATTAATCTTTTTATGTTATTCTCTTCGTTTCCTTGTTTGCCCTTGTTTCCTTGGCTGTGTGTCTGTCTGTTTGTCTGTTTTCATATTCATAGCAGCTCTTATCATTCCCCCCCCCCCCTTCTCTCTCTCTCTCTCTCTCTCTCTCTCTCTCTCTCTCTCTCTCTCTCTCTCTCTCTCTTTCTCTCTCTCTCTCTCTCTCTCTCTCTCTCTCTCTCTCTCAAAATCATCAAATCATCAAAGGCATCGACAATATGAACTGTAGTAAGTACTTCACTATCGACCAATCTAATTACACGCGGGGAAACGGTTGCAAAATTATTGGTAAATCTTTTAACTCGCACGAATCTAAGAATTTCTTCTTCAATCGAGTTGTCAACTTGTGGAATGGGCTTCCCCGAGACGTTATAGACTGCAGCACCGTTGATTCATTTAAATTCCGCCTAGACAAATATCTCGCATCAAACCCGCGACTGACTGCGTTTGTAAATGAATAACTTTATCCTCCCCTCAGTTACTAACCCATATGTCCCCTACTAACTTCCTAGTCCTGCCACGTTAGTGGCAGGGCAGTAGTTCCCTTTCCAATGTTCCCTTACCCACTCTAAACCACTGTTTGGACACTTGATCCTCAGTGTTTTGGAGGACAAGCAGCCTAGAAGGGTCACTAGATATGTTGTTGCTTGATTTCCTTTGTACTCCTTTGTACTCTCTCTCTCTCTCTCTCTCTCTCCTAATTGTTAAGAGCAAACCTGGTGGTCCCTCGGATATCCACCCCCGGCAGGGTTGGGTCATTGACACAGGGCCCTCCTGGTCGTCATCATGCGACTGTGTCAAGAGCATTGCAACGTCCCAAAGCTGCTCGTCGGTGCAGCTTTTTCTTTAGCAATATAAGGGGACTTCACTCTAACATCAATTCTGTACACCAATTTCTTCAAGCAGAATCCCCTACTCTCCTTTTTTTGACAGAGACTCAAGTAACATCCACATCTGACACGTCTAGATTTAATTTTCCAGGTTATCAACTGCTCCAAAATTTCAGACCTAAAGGAGGTGTATGTTGCTTCGCAAAATCTGAAATTGCCCTGGAGGAGGTTACTGGTTTCAATTGTCCCTATTTTGATTATTCTATATACAAATTAATTTCTGCTGGTAAATTTAAATACATATGTTGCATCTACCGTTCCCCAAATACTCCTCCAGAGCAAAGTCTTTTTGATTCTCTGTCCTCACAACTCAGTGTCCTCAACTTAAATGCGTCTTCTGAAATCACTGTGTTGGGTGATTTTAATGTCCATAATGTTGAATGGCTCACTCATTCAGCCAGGACTGATGATGCTGGCCTTGAATGTGAGCTATTTGCAGACTCATTTAATCTCACTCAACTAGTCAACCAACCCACCCGTGTACCAGATAATCCTAATCATAATTCCCACCTACTGGACTTATTTTTAACAACCAATTCAGAAAATTATGATGTTACAGTGAGGTCCCCGCTTGGATCTTCTGATCACTGTCTGATACAGGCCACCTGTCTATCACCTACCACACCTTCCCACTCTGAACCTGTTTTGGTGACTAAATGGCATTACGATAGGGCAGACTGGGAGGGTCTTCAAGGTTTCTTTATTGATATTCCCTGGACCTCTTTCTTTTCTAATGATGCACACTCCACCTTGAGCCACATACAAGATTTTGTAAAAATTGGAATGGAAACTTTTATTCCTCATCAAAAGTACAGTAAAAGATCTAATTCACCTAAATGGTTTGACCATAATTGTGCTAGAGTAACTGAACAAAAAGCAATAGCCTACAATGCATACACAAGATCAAAAACTCATGAAGCCTTTAATTACTTTAGAAACATCAGAAATCATGCCAAAACTGTATTAAACCTAACTAAATCAAACTTTCTCCACAAGCAGGCAAATAAACTTCTAAATAATCCAAATGATAAAAAAATATTTTGGTCTACTCTTAACTCATTTAAATCCAACTTCACTACTGCTTCATCCATTCCACCATTTAAAATCTCCGACTGGCAATCTTGTAAGTGACCCACGAGGTAAAGCTAACCTTCTTGCGGATATTTTCTCCACCAACTCAACCTTAGATGAAATAAATCAAGATGTCCCTGTACTTAATTTTAATTCGCCTGAAATTCCCTCACTTAAGATCCACACCAGACATGTCAAAACTATTTTGCAGAATCTCTCAGTAGATAAGGCTCCTGGTCCAGATGAAATTCCTCCAATAGTACTTAAGAATTGCTCCTTGGTGCTCGCTCCTGTATTGGCAAATTTTTTCCGTCTGTGTACTCATACATCATGCTTCCCAGTACCCTGGAGAGAAGCAAACATCCATCCAGTTCCTAAAAAAGGTGCCTCTTCAGATCCATCAAACTACAGACCAATAGCTATAACTTCCACTCTTGGTAAAGTCTTTGAAATTATATTAAATAATCACATAATTAAGCATCTTGAGAATAATAAATTAATCAGTGATAGGCAATATGGTTTTAGACGATGTCGATCAACTGCAGGCATGCTTTGCCTTCTTACGCATCAAATCAACCAAGCTACAGACCAACATGGTGAAACACATACAATAGCACTGGATATATCAAAGGCATTTGATAGAGTCTGGCATCAATCCTTATTGTCGAAGATGTCACACTACGGCCTTGCATCATTAGTTCCACTAATTTCCTCTTATCTTCATAACAGAAAAATACGTGTAATGGTAGATGGCCTTTATTCTCAATTTCACTCAATAAATGCTGGTGTTCCCCAGGGATCAGTTTTGGCCCCAATTCTGTTCCTCATTCATATCAATGATCTCATATCTACCACTCATAATCCAATACATTCCTACGCAGATGACTCAACACTCCACAGTTCCTTCACATTTACCAATTCTTTCACCCAACCCGATCTTATAAATTCAAAAATAAACACTGCAATTTCTCTGAACCAGGACCTTTCTAGAATTAATGGATGGGGACAAAAAAATCTAGTTTCCTTTAATGCACAGAAAACCAAATACATTCAATTTTCTAACCGACAGAATCTCACTGACTCCCATATATTTTTTAATGATGTAAATATTCCCACTTCCCCTAGTATTGACATTCTGGTGTAACATTAACTACTAACTTGAGCTGGACACATTATGTTAGAAGCATTGCTAAGAATGCCTCTAAAAAACTGGGACTCCTGTACAGAGTTCGAGAATTCTTCACTGACGAGCAGTTGGCCGTGATATATAAAAGTCATGTGCGTTCTCAGATGGATTACTGTTCACCTCTGTGGGGTGGAAGTGGAGTGGTTGCATTGAGGCAGTTGGACAAAATTCAAAATAAAGCTATTAGATTAATCAATAACCCTGCAATCACACAGGACCTTCCTACATTATCCATACGAAGAAACGTTGCATCCCTTGCATTATTCTACAGATATTTTCACAGCAATTGTTCCGAGGAACTTGCTTCAATTGTGCCGCCTCTCCACATCTTTCCCCGTAGAACTAGGGCAGCTGAGAGCGCCCATGAATTTACACTTTCTCCTCCACAATGCAGAACTTCTGCTTATCAGAATTCATTTATCCCCAGAGCTACTACTCTTTGGAATTCACTTCCCTCGAATTGCTTTCCACAAACTTACAATCTACAAATGTTTAAATCCAGTTGTTACAAACATTTTATGAATGGAGGATGCCTTTAGGCACATGGACCTTTTTGTTTTATCTGTGTTTTTCCTTCCTCCGTTCATTGCTCTTAAAAAAAAAAAAAAAAAAAAAAAAAAAAATCTTGCCACAGACATTAGTTCCAGGGCAGTAGTTCCCTTTCCAATTTTCCCTTACCCACTCTAAACCACTGTTTGGACACTTGACCCTTAGTGTTTTGGAGGACAAGCAGCCTAGAAGGGTCACTAGCCCTGTTGTTGCTTGATTTACTTTGTACTCCTTTGTACTCTCTCTCTCTATTTCGCCAGTCTTCCTCAATTTCATCATGTTCTTTTCGTTCGTCCCTCTTTGTTCACACACACACAGACAAACACATACAAACGGACACACACACACACACACATCTCATACACACACACACGTATATATTCTCCCTCACATACACACACACACACACACACACATGCACACAGACACATACACACACGTACACACACACACACACAGACAAGCATGCACTCACAAACTAACATACACACACACACACACACACACAAACAAACAAGCACACAGACGTATATATTTATCCTCACACACATACACACACACACACACACACACACACACCATCCAAAACACCAAACCACCCCTCAAATCGTCTACAATATCCTTGCAGCCCCCCCCCCCCCCCCCCCCACACACACACACACGCATACACATACACCGTTTCGACACTATATCTTTAAGGGGGTAGTAGTCGCTTTTTCTGGACACCCTTCTCCCTCATGTTTAGCATATTTTTTTGAGATTTTAAGACGTTCGTTCCGTTAGTTTGGCGATTTTAAGACCTTTCGCCTCATTTTTGTTGTCAATATTTATACCTCTCGTGCTCTTTAGGTTTCGATTTTTTCCTGGCGAGCAATAGCGAGCCTCTAATTTTAGAAGGAACCAAGCCTTCGACCGGGAAATTTTTCTACCGAAAAAATTACAAATTTATTTTGAAAGGGAGTCTAGGGGGTGTTTCTCTAAGCTTGATGGAGGCCTAGCGAGGAAACTCAAAATTAAATAAATAATTTAATATATAGACCAAAAACCAAGCACTACTCCCTCAAGACTGCTCAATAAAATACGGGCCTTTTTGGGGGGTAAAAGTGGGATCTGCCTTCTGTGACTTCTCTCTTGGCTAGCTGCAGAGACAGAGATTAAAATTGGAGAGAGGAGAGAGAGAGAGAGGCAGGTTTGGGAGAGGGAGAGATGGGGGGTGGATATATATATATATATATATATATATATATATATATATATATATAGATAGATAAATGGATATATAGCTATAATGTAGTTCCGATTTTCAAAAAAGGTGATCAATCAATAGCATCCAATTACCGTCCCATTAGTCTCACTTCAATCATAGGAAAGCTACTAGAGTCAATTATTGCTAGGAAAATGAGAAACCACTTAGAAACATTTAACTTAATCAATTCTTCTCAGCATGGATTCACTCAGGGACGTTCTTGCCTTACTAATTTGCTTAGTTTTTTCTCAGAGGTATAATTATGAAGCAGTAGATAATGACAAGTCATATGATATTTTATATTTAGATTTCAGTAAAGCTTTCGACAGAGTCCCTCATGAGAGATTGATGAGAAAGGGTGAGGCACATGGAATAGGTGGGGCGTTGTTAGGATGGATTAGGTCACGGCTAATTGGTAGGAAGTAGAGAGTCAGCATAAATGGTACTAAGTCAGAATGGGAATCAGTCAAGAGTGGTGTCCCCCAGGGATCTGTATTAGGTCCTCTTTTGTTTATTATATACATAAATGACCTTGATTTAGGTATAACTAGTAGGATAAGTAAATTTGCAGACGATACCAAAATGGGAAGACAAATTTATTCAGTTAGAGATATAGAGTGTCTGCAAAGGGATCTAGATACCTTACACGAATGGTCAGTAAAATGACAGATGAAGTTTAACATTGACAAATGCAAGGTAGGGAAGATGCATACACATTTTAAATATATATAAACTAGCTAATATGGAATTAGAAAACTCAGACTGTGAGAAAGATCTAGGTGTTTTTGTTAGCAATGATTTGAAGCCTAGAAAACAATGTATAAACGTTCGTAACAAGGCAAACAGGATTATCGGGTTCATATCTAGGAGTGTGAGTAACAGAACTGCTGATGTTATCTTAAAACTTTACTTGTCATTAGTGAGACCCCATATGGATTATGCTGTTCAATTTTGGTGTCCTTATTACAGAATGGACATAGATTCATTGGAGAGAGTACAACGTAGAATGACAAAAATTATCCATAATATTAGAAATCTTCCGTATGAAGAAAGGATGAAGAAATTAGGCTTACATTCGTTAGAGAGACGCAGAGTTAGAGGTGAAATGATAGAGGTATTCAAGTAGGTTAGTGGAATTAATAAAGGAGACATGACAAATTTACTAAAGCTCAGTGATAGCGAAATAACTCGTACAAATTATTTCAAATTAGATAAATTTCGTTTCAGAAAAGATATAGACAAATATTGGTTCGGTAACAGAGTTGTAGATGGGTGGAATAGGCTACCAAGTGATATAGTGGGATCAAGAACGATAGGGAGCTTTAAGATAAAATTAGATAGGCATATGGACGAGATGGGTTGGGTGTGAGGGGGATCTACCAGGTGTGGGCCAATCGGCGCTCAGCAGACCTCCGTAATCTTGTGTTAATCTCTGACCGTTTTGGTGGGGTCAGTACTCAAGGTATTAGTGAGATGGGTCTATAATTGGGCCTTGTAATTGGGTTTGGGTGTGACAGGGATCTGCCTTGTATGGGCCGATCGGCTTTTTGCAGACTCCCATTTTCTTATGTTCTTATGTTCTTATATAGATAGCTAGAGAGACGGGAATCTGGGACGAGTGCTGCTAATAAGTGACATGATTTAATGTGGTCTCAAGTCAATATTTAGCTTAAAGGATGGTCTATTTTTCTGCCCCCCCCCCCCCCCCCTTCTCCTTCATGTTTAGCCCCATTATTTTTCAGATGTTAAGACCTTTGCCCCATTAGTTTGGCGATTTTAAGATAATTTGCCCTTTCTATTTGTTCTTTTTGCCAATATTAAGACAGCTTTCATGCAATTTACTGTAGGTATCGATTTTTTCCTGGCGAGCGAAAGCGAGCCTGTAATTTAAGAGGAACATCGTCGGGACATTATTCTATCGAATAATGTACACATTTATCTTGAAGGGGGGTCTTGAGGGTGTTATTGTTAAGGGGAGGTTTCTAGTTTGTTCCCTAGACCTCCATCAAGCTTAAAATTACACCCTCTAGCCCCTCTTTCAAGCTAAATTTTTAAATTTTTCGGTAGAAAAATATCCCGGCCGAAGGCCGATTCCTCTTAAATTACAGGCTCGCTATCGCTCGCCAGGAAGAAATTGACCCCTAAATAACACGAAAGATCTTAAAATTGACAGAAATGGGGCGAAAGTTACTAAAATCGCCAAACTAATGGGGCGAACGTCTTAAAGTCCCCCTGGCGGGTGCCCAACCCCGAAAGGGGTTGAAATAGGGGAGCTATCCCCCCCCCCCGCCAAAGGCGGCTTTCTAGGGCCTTTCCTAGCTGATGCTGAGAGGATTGGGCTCTAGTAATGTGGTGATGGGCTGGTCTATCCGAGTGAGAACTGAGCGATCTCTGCCATACCCATAGCTTACTCTGACTGTTCCTTTTACTTATATATTTTCTAGATCTCAAGTGACGGCGTCTCTTCCGTGGATTGACCTCCCAATCTACCAAGATTGGAAGTCAAAGCGTCACATTTTTCCTTTGCCCCTCAACTTTCTCTTCATAATTGCTGAGGGGCACAGGGCCCTGGGTGGGGCTTTGGTTTCCCGGGCGTTTCCGCACCCTCCTCAGCTCCCCGCCATGGAGTGGCTTCGGTCACCCAGGCTTTATTGTGGTCGGCAGGGAGGGTTCTGTGGGGGCGCTCGGTTATGGCCTTGGCTTTGCTCGGGGCCTTGGGGCTGTTCGGCCAGGCAGCTTGGGGAACAACAACAACAACGTCTTAAAATCTCAAAATCAATGGGGCTAAACCTGAATGAGAAAGGAGTTCAGTAAAAAATCCCTCAAGTGGAAATCTCCCCTTAAGCTTGATGGAGGTCTAGGGAGGAAAAAAACAAAAACATATATATATATATAACATTATATAAGCAAATATACTGTATAAGCCCATCCCACCTTAAGGTAAATGTGTAAGCTTACCCTTCTGTATGTATGCTGCTTTAAGGGGGTTAGTGCCCTTTTTCGATCTATTTATTTGTATATTTATATATTATTAGCTTCCTCGGCAGACCTCCATCAAGCTTAAAATAAAAAAAACATCCAGTAGACCCCCCTTTCAAGATAAATTGTTACATTTTTCGGTAGGTAAATGTTCCGTCCGAGACCAGTTCCTCCTAAAATTACAGGCTCGCTGTCGCTCGCCAGGAAAAAATCGACATCTAAGTTGCACGCTGCCTTAATATTGAAAAAAAAAAAAAAAAAAGTGGGGTGAAGGTCTTAAAATCTCCAAACTAATGGGGCTAACGTCATCAAATCTCAAAACTAGTGGGGCTAAGCATGAAGGAGAAGGGGGCCAGACAAAAAAGCAACTACCTGCCCCTCAAGTGGGATTGACCATTTTTTGTTCTCCTTTAATTGACCCAGGGATGTAATTTAACTCAGGTTCTGGCAACTAATAGACGATTTTCTTAAGCTTAGAAAGGACCTGTATCAATAATAAGGCTTCAATATATCTCTACCAACCCTTTTAACTTTCCACAGATCGAGTCTTCCTATGCTGCAAAAAGTAGATATTCAGTCTGGGGTCTGTTCGTAAACAACAAACCAACAATTAGTTATTATATACAAACACCCACACCCGTATCCACACCCATACTCACGCCCATACTCACACCCATACTCGTACTCACACTCACCCACGCTCTCACTCACTCACACCCATACCCACATACTCACACACATACTCACACCCACGCTCGCACTCACCCACACCCATACTCACGCCCACACTCAGACTCACACCCACGTCCACACCCACACCCACAATTAAATAATAACCATTGCACAAAGTACACCTCTGGCAGCGCAGTGTAATGAGTGTGTGTGTGTGTATTTACCTAATTGTATTTACCGAATTTTAATTTTACAGGAGTGAGCCTAAGCTCGTGATGTCCCGTCTTCCAAACTCATATTATCATATTTTACTTTGAATTGGCTTATACTCTTGGCACACAATACCTTTTCTGGGAGTGAATTCCACTTTCCTACGCTTCTACAAGGAAAGGCAAATTTTCTCACATCCATTTGCCAAATTTTACTCCACTCGAAAATACTCGTGACATCCTGCTGCAGAGCCACGCAAGAATCTTGATCTCTTATTTGTCTAAGTAACTTTGCATCATCAGTAAACAGGTTAACATAACTTTCCGAGCTGACGTTACCTGGCATATCATTAATATACAGTAGGAACATGATCGGTGCTAAAACAGCGCCCTGCGGTACCCCGCTCGTAACCTCTTTCCAACTTGAAAATTGTCCCCTGACTACTGTTCTCATCTTTCTTCCAACAAGAAAATCCTTATTCCACTTAAGAAGTGATCCTCCAATTCCGCCTTTCATTTCTAGCTTCCATAATAGCCGTTGATGTGGAACACGATCAAAGGCCTTTTTAAAATCTAAATAGATGCAATCCACCCAGCCCTCTCTCTCTCTCTTGCACTATTTCATTAACTCTATCATAGAAACTTAATAAATTAGTCACACTTGACCTACCTGATCTAAAACCAAATTGCTTACTTGATAATAAACTACTGTATAATTATACAGTAGTTTATTATCAAGTGCGTGTGTGTGTGTGTGTGTGTGTGTGTACTTACTCTAGTTGTACTTAATCTAGTTGTATTGCGGGAGTGAGCATGCTCGTTATTTCCCGCCTCCTATATGTGTAGGTGTTATATGTATCGTTGGAATGGCTGTGGATGTGTGTGTAGTCTGTATTTTTAGCCAATTGGCGACATCGGAAACGAAGGCTTAGGGTGGATCTGTATGGTACCATTCTCACTATAGACGGTACCGTCTCGCCCGAAGGCTTAGGTAGCCATCAGCTTAGGTGAACCATATGATACCCATCTCGCCTTGTACCATTTTTGCCAACCCCAGATGGGACATCACAACGTCGTCCACTTATTCCAGGTACCTATTTACAGCTAGGTGAACTGAGGCTAACACATGAAAGGAGACAAGCCCAATTTGTCTCCGCCCGGCCGGGAATTGAACCCCCGACCCCTCGTGTGTGAGACGAGAGCTCTACCTACTAGGCTACGGGCTGTGTGAGAGTGTGTGTGTGTTTGTATGTGTGTGTGTGTGTGTGTGTGTGTGTGGTGCAATTAGCGTTAACTCTTGAACAAAAGCAATCTTGTTTCAGGGCTCGCGAGCTTGAAAGTAGTTGGGGATAATTTGTTTTCTTTTCTTTTTCCATATTACTAGAAGCCTTAGAAACTTTAAAACCCTTAGATATTATTAGAAGCCTTATTAGAAACATTAGAAAACCTTGGATCATTATAGAATACTTAGAACCATTAGAAAACCTTAGATATTAATAGAAGCCTTAGAACCATTAGAAACCCTCAAATATTACTAGAAATCTTAGAAACCTCAGAAAGCCTTATATATTACTAGAAGCATTTGAAAACCTTAGATATTATTATAAATCTTAGAAACCATCAGCAAACCCCCTAGGGACCAATAAGAAATGTCTTAAAAAGCAATATAAGCCCTTAGAGACTAATTATAAAACTTAGACATAATTACCTCTTTCAAGACACTATTAAGCATTTAGTTTCTGTTTTTTTGGCTATCATTAGACGATTTTTTTCAGATTAGTATGGGAATATGGACGTCAAAGGGTTGAGACAGTCTTTATACCCTTTTAACTCCCACAAATCCTTCCTAAGCTGTATAAAATCGTCTAATGATAGCCAGAAAATGCTGTCAAAATGTGTCATGCTCATCAAAGTGTTAAAGGCCCTTAAACCCCCTATATACAATTAAAAAGATCCCTAAGTTGTATACAACCCTATAATGATAGCCAGAATAAACTGTCAAAACGCGCCATAATCTGCAAAGTGTTAAAACCCCTAGATAAAACCACTAAAAACAATTAATAAACCTTTAAGAACCATTAAAAACCTCCTTAGAGACCATTATTGGGTGTGACCATGAGGCTTATATAACTAGATCGGTAGGGTATCTAAATTTAAGGGGGAGATAGAGTCGCTTTTTCTGGATCTCCTCCCTCATGTTTAGGATAGTAGTTTTCACATTTTAAGACGTTTATTCCTTTAGTTTGTCGATTTTCAAACTTTTCGCTCCATCTTTTTTTCAATATTAAGACCTTTCGTGCCATTTACAGTAGGTGTCGATTTTTTTCCTGGCGAGCGAAAGCAAGGCTGTAATTTTAAAAGAACCGGCCTTCGGCCGGGACATTTCTCTTGAAGGGGGGTCTAATGGACGTTTTTTTAAGTTTGATGAAGGTCGAGGGAGGAACAAAAATGATAAGCTTGATGTAAAAAATATAATACTTTAAATATCATTACAAACTTTCCTAGAGACCATATTGAGTGTGACCCTGGGACTGAATTAACTAGGTCGGTAGGGTATCTTTAAGTTCGCAAAAAAAAAAAAAATCAGATTTAGGGCGGACTACGGTGTCTTGCAGCTTGCTACATATCTTTAGAGACCCTATTAGAAAACCTAAGTCGCTATTAGAGACTATTAGATACCTATAAACACCATTAGAAAACATTACGACACCATCAAAACTATAGACACCATTAGAGAACCTTAGAGATTACTAGAATCCTTAGAAAACTATAGAGACCATTAGAAAACCTTATAAATTACTAGAAACCCTATGATACTATTCGAGTACTGTATTGACCATTAGAAAACTAATAGAAAATTTCAGACATTACACGAACAATTAGATACCATTATAAACCACAGATACCCATAGAAAACCCCTTAGAAACCATAATAAACCCCTTTAGAAACCATTCAGGGTGTGACCATATGGTATTAGAAAACTACTGGAAAAACAAGAACAATTATATACCTTTAAAAACCACATAAACCCATAGATCACCCGCTAGAAACCAATAGAAAACCCCTGTAGAGACCATTCAGGGTGTGACCATATCGCATTAGAACCCCGAAATCCCATAATATCCCGCTTGAAACCATTAGAAACCATAGAAACCCATATATCACCTTTAGAAACCATTAGTAAACCCCTGTAGAGACCAAGCAGGGTGTGACCACATCAATTATACAAGTTTCAAAGACACATTGTTTTCGTCCTAAATTGAACCACTTTTTTGCGAGCATAAAGATACCCTGCCGACCCAGTTCCGGGGCGGAACTGGGTCGGCAGGGTATCTTTATGCTCGCAAAAAAGTGGTTCAATTTAGGACGAAAACAATGTGTCTTTGAAACTTGTATAATACAAATTGTGTTGGAAGGGCGAAGAGGAGGATACGAGTTTGAAAAAAGGGAATTTGGATATTATTATGTACTCTCCACCAACCAACTCTACTTCTAAAATCGATTAATGAAATTGACAATCATATGTGGCAGTCCGTGGATTCGAACCCAGGACACTCACACCGAAAATAAGCACTCTATGCATTGCACCACGAAGACAGTTAAAGAATGATGTACAAGCCTACGATTTATTATGCAGTTTCGAATACTGCATACCATCTAAGCATGTACATTCACTCCAACTGCACTATCGGAGGCTATAAAAGTACATAATTATAATTATAATAATAATACGGTAGCAATAGTAATAATAATAATATTAATAATAATAATAATAATGATGATGATGGCAAATTAATAAAACAATAATAAGAGTTATAATAAAATGTATACAAATAGGAATAATAATCATAACAATATCAATAATAATGATACTAATAAACTACAATGCAAATATGGTCAAATAACTTTGTAATTTTTCGATTATTTAGAGAGAGAGAGAGAGAGAGAGAGAGAGAGAGAAAGTGAGATCGAGAGAGTGACCCGTGGTGAGGATAACACATAATTCATAGAGAGGGAGAATAATGCCAAAGGGAGAGAAAATATAAATTATGGACTAAGGTGTGCTTGTGTGTGTGTGTGTGCGCTTGTGTGTGTGTGTGTTTGTGTGCGTGCTTGGCTTGTGTGTGTGTACGTTTGTGTATCTAGGTCCGTCTGTCTTTGAATTAGTTTTTGTGCCTGTGTTTTTGTATGTTGTGTTTCTGGTTTTGTTTGTCTGCCGGGGAGTGTGTTTGTGTCTATTTGTGCATGCTTCTGTGTTTCCGTGTCTGTCTGTGTGCGAGTTTATGTTTCTTGTTCTGGCTACGTGTGTGTGTGTGTGTGTGTGTGTGTGTGTGTGTGTGTGTGTGTGTGTGTGTGTGTGTGTGTGTGTGTGTGTGTGTGTGTGTGTGTGTGTGTGTGTGTGTGTGTGTGTGTGTGTGTGTGTGTGTGTGTGTGTGTGTGTGTGTGTGTGTGTGTGTGTGTGTGTGTGTGTGTGTGTGTGTGTGTGTGTGTGTGTGTGTGTGTGTGTGTGTGTGTGTGTGTGTGTGTGTGTGTGTGTGTGTGTGTGCAGAGCAAAACAACATGTCCTTTAATAATAACAAATTTGAACACATGAACTACAGTGCAGACCGAAATATGAATATCCACACATACACAGCAGATGACGGCTCTTGCATTGATACTAATGATTATGTAAAAGATCTTGGTATTACACTCAGTCGAGATGGTACATTTGGAATGCATATAACCAATGTGGCAAAGAATGCTCGTAACCAAGCTGGATGGATCCTACGAACCTTCCGAACACGTGACATGATCCCCATGCTGACGCTCTACAAGTCACTGGTCATTCCACTGTTGGAATATTGCTGTCAGCTATGGAGCCCATGGAAGGTGGGAGAGAAGCAATTACTCGAAGCAGTTCAACGCTCATTCACCAATAAAATCTCTGTCGTCCAACACCTAGACTACTGGGGGAGGTTGGAAACTCTCAAGCTTTTCTCATTAGAAAGACGCAGGGACAGATATGCCATCTTATATGTCTACAAAATATTGATTGGCATCACAACCAACAACCTTAATATAGGTTTTCACATCCATCAACGACTGGGCCGTCTCTGCCACATACAGCGGGTACACCCCAAAGCAGCCACCAGAGTTAAGACGCTCAAGGAGAATGCCTTTGCGACACGAGGACCTCTTCTCTTTAACGCCCTACCCAGATATCTGCGTGACTCAACTGAACCAAGTCTCGAGAAATTTAAAAATCAACTGGACAAATTTCTCTGGACACTACCTGATCAACCCAAACTGCCCCACTACCACCTCCGCGCCGCTAGCAACAGCATCATGGACCAGCTGGCGCAGAGACGGGCAGATGGAATGTACTAGTGGTGGCGCATCAGCGTGACCACGGGCGGACAACACTGCCTGCAACTACTACCTACAGGACCTACAGGTAGGTGTGTGTGTGTGTGTGTGTGTGTGTGTGTGTGTGTGCGTGCGTGTGTGTGTGCGCGTGTGCGTGCGTGTGTGTGTTTGTCGGTGTTCATGAGTGTGTTTGTGTGTGTATGGCTATGTATACTCAAACAAGTACACATACCCAACACACACACACACACACATCCACTATAATATACAGTACATAGACGTATAAACACTGAAACGTAGACAGTCAGTATCCCAGAATTTAAGGGGATATATCGACCTTGGCCAGCTCACTCGACAAGATTGTTGCGGGGTTTCGTTAAAAAAACCCTGGGTGTGTAAGTAAAATACTGTCTCCATATGGAGCAGGTACTTCATGTGACAAACCAGTGAGTAAAATAGAAATAATCAGTCAAGATAGTGCGAATATAGTGATGTGTAATAGTAGTATCGATAACACTACACATGTAACTGATAGTAAAGATGAGATTACTGATAGAGTAGAATTTCCGTCTAGAGCTAGTAGTTCAACATGAAATAATAAGTTAGTTAAACACAATAGAAAATTAGTTGCAAATGAAAGTAATAGGTTGAGGGTATATTATACAAATTGTAGGAGTTTATGTAACAAAATGAACGAACTTAGAGCACTCGTTAGCACAGAAAATATAGACATAATAGCGCTAACTGAAACGTGGATTAATACAGAATCTAGGCATTTTTTAGCAGAATTTTATATTCCAGGATATAGTTTGTTTAAATATGACCGAACAAGTAGGAGGGGCGGGGGTATAGCAGTGTTTGTCAGGAGTACATTAAAAAGCTGTATTAAATCAGGTATTAGACTAAATAATGATAATGAAAGTGTTTGGGTAGAGGTTAACGAAGGTAGTGAGACCATAGTTATTGGAGTTATATATAGACCGCCTAATATGAGTAGAAATGGCGGAACATCGTTATGGGAGGAAATTAAAATAGCATCAAGGCTTAGCAATGTGTGCATTATGGGGGATTTTAAATTTCCGAACATTGATTGGCAGCACCAAATAGGCGACTCCGATTCAGTAGAGTTTATTGAGGTAGTACAAGATAGTTTTTTATTTCAATTCATAGATACGCCGACTAGAGGTATTAATATTCTTGATTTAGTTTTCAGTAACAATGAACATATGATAACTAATGTAGAGATTGGTGACCACCTAGGAAATAGCGATCATAAATCTATTTATTTTAATATACAATGGACAGGGAATGCTAAAGAGAATACGACACTTATCCCAGATTTCAGAAAAGCCGATTATGGTGGGCTAAGAAGAGACTTAAGGGTGGACCCTATTGTTAAGCAATTAAGTCAGGATATGCCAGAGTTAAACTTGCCACCTACATATAACCAGTTTATTGCTTCACTCCACAATGCTCAAAATAAATATATCCCTAAAAGAAGATTTAGATCGACGCAGAACCAACCAAAATGGATGACTAATAAGCTAATAGATATTATAGGAAAAAAGAAAGGAATATATCGAAAAATAAAGAAAGGCGAAAATCATTTACATATATACTATCAGACTCTATCAAGACAGGTCAAAAAGGAAATCAGGAAAGCAAAAATAAATTATGAAATAAGGATAGCCAGTGACTCAAAAAATAACCCTAAAGCTTTTTACCAACTATATAAATCTAAAGTTAGAGATGTAATAGGCCCCCTAAAAATTTCAATAGGAGAAATAACAGAAAATTATTTAGAAATATGCAGTACATTAAATAGTCAGTTCTATCCGCACTATCTTGACTGATTGTTTCTATTTTACTCACTGGTTTGTCACATGAAGTACCTGCTCCATATGGAGACAGTATTTTACTTACACACCCAGTTTTTTTTAACGAAACCCCGCAACAATCTTGTCGAGTGAGCTGGCCAAGGTCGAAACTCCTAGTCGAGAGAGATGTACATCCATCCATTACCCTACATTATTTGGCAACGGTCAAAATGTAACTGTATTCATGATTGTAGGTTATCTATATTATCAAATGCAGTATGTTAGGTAACTCTTGATTCTATCCATATACCACCCCGCACATCATACTACTCAAAGGTGATCCACTGTGTGTTCTCCAACGAATAAGCTATATTAGAAAGTAACCTACCACCATATATCAACCTACTTTAAACATTTCGATTCATACTGTATATAATTATGTCCGACTACATTTTTTGCCGCGGGTCGGTCTCTCTATTTTTAGATGGGTAAATCCCCTCCTCCGCCCACAACCTCGACAGTTCCAGCGTCCTCGTTGAGAAACGCCTATACTGTACTTGTTGGAAGAACACTAACAAATATACCAAATTAAAGGAGTGTAGAAGGACTAAGATATAATATTCGATTAGATAGGCCTATTTCATAACATCCGAGAACAATTTAAGTAGCCTATTTGCACCCTATTTTTTTCGCAAATTACTGTAAACTGGGGTGATTTCGGACTGCGGTCATAACTTCGGACTTTGGCGATAATAAGTAATTAGCCATTGTCATTATACAATGGAAACGCTTTTACCACACTTTTCAAGAATACTTCGGACATCATTTAGGAAAAAGTAGCTATAAGATAGATGCAGTGTAGGGGATATAAGTTGTAGTGAGATATGTTCTTAGGTAGCTATAAGATAGATGTAGTGTAGGGGATATAGATTGTAGTGAGATATGTTCTTAGGTAGCTATAAAATAGATGTAGTGTAGGGGATATAGGTTGTAGTGAGATATGTTCTTAGGTATCTATACAATAGATGTAGTGTAGGGGATATATGTAGTGCAGGGAATATAAGTTATAGTGAGAGATGTAGTGTAGGGCATAAAGGTGTAAACAAACAAATAGGGATGTAGGGAAGAAGGGGTCTGCCTCGTATGGGCCAATAGGCCTTCTGCAGATTTCCGTTTTTCTTATATTATGTTCTTATGTTCTTATTATGGGGGATAATTTTAGGAGGCTTCCTGGATTACGGCGCACGGCGCATTATCACTACACATCACTTGACCTAGTTAAATCTCTACAATGTGTTTACAGTCAGGAGAAATTGTAAAAAACAAACTCGAAAAATGTCCGAAATTACCCCACTTTACGAATTGTGAAAACTCGCGAATTTGGCAACTATCTCAGATGCTGCCACACCGGAGTATGCAATTGTTTTGGTATGGTAAATATATTACCCTTTCAATTTAGCAATATATAATTGATTTCACAATAACAAAATATTGCATAATTACCCTAATGTTTTATAGTAATTAGTATATATAATTAGAAGCCTATACTTACCTATTAAACGTTATTCATCAATTGTAATCTTGCTAGATGTAGCGAAATAGCGGTTGTGGCAGCTTTCTTAACGCTTCCACTAAAAGTTGCTTTTAATTTTTTTATGAATAACTTTTAAGGATTTTCTTTTAGTTAAAATTACTTTTAGGGAAATTTTTAAATTCTTTTATAAATTGCCTTCGTGGTGTAATGCATAAGGTGTTGATATTCGGTGTGA
Organism: Paralithodes platypus; assembly: GCA_032716605.1. Taxonomy (NCBI): domain Eukaryota; kingdom Metazoa; phylum Arthropoda; class Malacostraca; order Decapoda; family Lithodidae; genus Paralithodes; species Paralithodes platypus. The sequence goes on from CM064523.1 coordinate 15,167,515, forward strand.
GCATCCTGGGTTCGAATCCACGGACTGCCACATGTGTTTGTAATATTTCATTAATCGATTTTAGGAGTAGAGTTGGTTGTTGGATAGAACATAATAATAAATACCGGCCCAGTGTCGCAAGCACCACCCGTGGGAGTCTATGCACGTGATGTGTAGGCCTGGGACCCCTTCACCCAAAGTATATAGACATTAGTGTCTATATACTTTGCCTTCACCCACCTACACACGTGGAGTAGGCCTATGTAGGCGTGGAAAGATCTACGTTTCCCACGACAGGAGGCCTTTATCTGATATTCCGTGTGACTCTGCTGCATAGACTAGTGTGACACCAGGGCCGGTATTTATAAAGCACTTTTAGGCCTAAAAGTAGCTTTTAAAGATGGCGCCAACTTTTAAAACTTAAAAGTTGGGCAAAAAAACTTTTAGCGGCTAAAAGTAGTTTTTAAACCCAGCGAAAACTAAAAGCTCCCCTTGGGACTGTTAGCGCTTAAAAATTACTTTTAGAGGACGATGAAGATGATTGAATAACAAATCCGCCACCCCCTGCCAAGGAATGTTCATGTTAGACAGATTAATTGGATTAATAGGCCTATAGCGAGTTAATCGAAGTACACCATTTAAACTATGAAGGAGACAGAAGAACAAAGCTCTTAACCCAGAGATGAAAGTGTGTAGGCCTAGTACCGGTACCCTACGTTATTTGACAACGGTCAAAATGTAACTGAATGAGTAACTCATGGTGGTATGATTGTAGGTTAGATATATTATCAAGTGCAGTATGTTAGGTAACTCTTGATTCTATCCATAAATTCCATATACCACCCCGTACATCATACTACCCAAAGGTGATTCACTGTGTGTTCTCCAACGAATAAGCTATATTAGAAAGTAACCTACCACCTTATGTATCAACCTACTTTAAATATTTCGATTCATACTGTATATATGTCCGACTACATTTTTTGCCGCGGTCGGTCTCTCTATTTTTAGATGGGTAAATCCTCCTCCTCCTCCTCCGCCCACAACCTCGACAGTTCCAGCGTCCTCGTTGACAAATGCCTATACTGTACTTGTTGGAAGAACACTAACAAATAGACCAAATTAAAGGAGTGTAGAAGGACTAAGATATAATATTGGATTGTCACAAGATAGGCCTATTTCATAACATCCGAGAACAAGTAGCCTATTTGCACCCTATTTTTTCGCAAATTACCGTAAACTGGGGTGATTTCGGATAGGATAAGGATAAGGATATTATGGGGGATAATTTTAGGAGGCTTCCTGGATTACTGCGCACGGCGCATTATCACTACACATCACTTGACCTAGTTAAATCTCTACAATGTGTTTACAGTCATGAGAAATTGTAAAAAACAAACTCGAAAAATTTCCGAAATTACCCCACTTTACGAATTGTGAAAACTCGCGAATTTGGCAACTATCTCAGATGCTGCCACACCGGAGTATGCAATTGTTTTCGTATGGAAAATATATTACCCTTTCAATTTAGCAATATATAATAGATTTCACAATAACAAAATATTGCATAATTATCCTAATGTTTTATAGTAATTAGTATATGCAATTAGAAGCCTATACTTACCTATTAAACGTTATTCATCGATTGTAATCTTGCTAGATGTAGCGAACTAGCGGTTGTGGCAGCCTTCTTAACGCTCCACTAAAAGCTGCTTTTAAATATTTTATGAATAACTTTTAAGGATTTTCTTTTAGTTAAAATTACTTTTAGGATTTTTTTTCAATTATTTTATAAATACCGGCCCAGGTCTCTTGCCGAAAATAGAGCATGGGAAGAGATGTGTATAGGGAGGGAAGAGTTGAGAGTTATTACCTGTTGGAGAGCCCGACGAGGCAGAGGTGGGAGAAGTGCTCCTGTTCACGCTGGTCTGGTTACACCCCTGGACATGCGTGATGTGTTGTCTGCTGGCTTGTGTGTTAAGACAAGTAGGTATAGTGTACTGTTTGTCTCTTTGAAGGGGAGATGAGACAGCATAGGTGCATTATTGTGTATGTGTAACGAGCCCTAGTGTTGTGAGGAGCTCTGAGTTTTATTGTGTGTTGGGTATTGTGTAACGAACACTGATTAGTGTTCTTGAGTACACACGTTGTCCGAGCGTGTTGTCTGGTGATATCATATGGTATCATATATCGGTCTGTAATTGAGTGTGTTCCAGTTTACTGCTCGGCGTGCTAGGCGTTGATTAACCGTTGTCTTCAAATGTCCTTTTTGCGTAGCGGTCATTCCTTGTAACGAGTGCATATTATACTCGAAGCCTTCACTCGGCGCTTAGCCTATTGTTATTCTTTGCCGTGTTTAACTGAATTGTCATGCCTATCAACGTGTTCGTTTTCCCTAGTTAATAGTAATTATAATTAATACGAAAATTAGAAGTGTTTAATATCATCCTTCTTCATTAATTTGTGATTATCTAAGACATTACCCCTTTTGGCCTTCTGAAACGCAACAGCATGCTAGTTGCCCTTGCTTGAATTTTAATCTCTTGGGTTCAGCATTGTAGGGCCGTAACAGTATATATATATATATATATATATATATATATATATATATATATACCGGTATATATTATGTATATATATATATATATATATATATGTATATATATACAGTATGTATATATATATAAGAACATAAGAACATAAGAAAATGGGAGTCTGCAGAAAGCCGATTGGCCCAAGCAAGGCAGATCCCTGTCCCACACAACCCCAATTCAATTACAAAGCCCAATTATAGGCTCAACACTCTAATACCCTGAGGATCATCTTACCAAAACGGTTAGAGATTAATGCAGGATTATGGGGGTCTGCAGAGCGCTGATTGGCCCAACCCGGCTGATCCCCCTTCACACCCAACCCTTCTCGTCCATATGATTATCCAATTTTATCTTAAAGCTCCCCACCGTTTTAGATCCCACTATAGCACTTGGTAGTCCATTCCACCCATCTACAACTCTGTTACCAAACCAATATTTGCCTATATCTTTTCTGAAACGAAATTTATCTAATTTGAAACCATTGGTACGAGTTCTTTCGCTATCACTGAGCTTTAGTACATTTGTCATGTCCCCTTTGTTAATCCCACTAACCCACTTGAACACCTCTATCATATCCCCTCTAACTCTGCGTCTCTCTAACGAATGTAAACCTAATTTCTTCAACCTTTCTTCATACGGAAGATTTCTAATATTATGGATCATTTTTTTGTCATTCTGCGCTGTACTCTCTCCAATGAATCTATGTCCATTCTGTAATAAGGACACCGAAATTAGACAGCATAATCCATATGGGGTCTCACTAATGACAAGTAAAGTTTTAAGATAACATCAGCAGTTCTGTTACTCACACTCCTAGAGATGAACCCGAGAATCCTGTTTGCCTTATTACGAACGCTTATACACTGTTTTCTAGGTTTCAAATCATTGCTAACAAACACACCTAGATTTTTCTCGCAGTCTGAATTTTCTAATTCTAAATTAGCTAGTTTATATTTAACATTTGTTTGCATCTTCCCTATCTTTAATACCTTGCATTTGTCAATGTTAAACTTCATCTGCCAATTTACTGATCATTCATGTAAGGTATCTAGATCCCTTTGGAGGCACTCTATATCGCTATCTGAATCAATTGATCTCCTTATTTTAGTATCGTCTGCGAATTTACTTATCCTACTAGTTATACCTAAATCTAGGTAATTTATGTATATAAGAAACAACAGGGGACCTAATACCGATCCCTGGGGGACACCACTTTTGACTGCTCCCCACTCTGACTTGGTACCATTTATGCTGACTCTCTGTTTCCTACCAATTAGCCATGACCTAATCCATCCTAACAACGCCCCACCTATTCCATGTGCCTCAACCTTTCTCATCAATCTCTCATATATATATATATATATATATATATATATATATATATATATATATATATCAAATAGAAATGCATGTATAGTGAAAACCGTGAATTGTTACTACACACATATAGATCAAATAAATTGAAATATGCGGAGAGTGTGTGCATTTGTCAATTCGATTGAAGTCTATCACGTAAATATATAGACTATAGTATATAGAAAATATGTAAAGTGTTGTACTGTATGCAATTTTGTAAACAAAAACCAAATGTCTAAATTTATTCAAATTACTAAATAAATACAAAACAAGAAACATACAGACTTAAAGAAATGTATTATATGAATAAATTATATAATATTTGTTCCCTGTTGGCATCTGTGTATTTGGTGGATTGAGAGACCTATATTTGTGTGGCTATTGGAATATGGCCCCGGGTCCGATAGAATAAATAACACCGTAAACACAGAGTGCAGACAGTTTCTGAATATGACTGGTCGCAAAGCCGAAAATAGAGTATATCTTTCAGAATATTAATGTGTGCACAATTTATAATTCACATGGCTGGCTACCAACCTTAACCCCTTGAAGTTCTGACGCGTTTGAGCAGTATATTTTGGCTATCATTAGACGATTTTATGCAGCTTAGGAAGGATCTGTGGGTATTAGAAGGGTAAAGACTATCTCAATCAACCCTCTGACTTCCATATACCCTTCCTAATCTTAATAAAATCGTCTAATAATTACCAGAAAACAAAACAGAAATGCGTATTGGAGCTTGAAAGGGTTAATATTCTGAGGACAATAATTTCCAAGCACGTTCTAACTTTCCACAACACCTACACTAAGAAAATAATAATAATAATAATAATTAAACAAATATTTAATTATACTGCAATAGTAATAGTAATACTAATGATAATATCAATACTTATAATAGTAATAATAATAAAGTACTACTTCCATATATTAATTTGGCAACAACTGCATACCCTAATCTGAGACCTTAGTTGTTTCAAAGTTCAATACTAAATGATAAAACATATAATATAAACACTGGGCCGAAAGTGTATGCATATGGTTCCCGCCAAAAGTTGAATATTCTGGCCGGTATTCTCCCTAACTTTCCAAACATCAACATTGGTCACAAGACTTATCTCGACACTGTGGCGACGTCGGCTTGTGGGGACAGGGGCGACATTTTGGCTCCGGAAGTCAACCCCTTTTGTAACCCCTACTGTACCGGCGACGTTCTTTTTTGTTGTGTTCTTGCTACATTTAGACGATTTTGTGCAGTTTAAGAAGGATCTGTGGTAGTAAAACGGGTTAAGTGAGAGTTTGAAGCCTGTTGATAATTATTACCGGAGGCCCTTTTTGAACTGAATTAAATCGTCTAAAAGTAGCCAGAAAAATGTTAAAAGGACGGTACCGGCACTGAAAGGGGTAAGATGAATTTACAAGAGGATTTGTTAGGTTACATTTTGTCCGTAATATTATTCTGACATTCTGAGACATTTTGCACTGGCATCAGGAACTAGTCTGAAGGTAGATAATTTTAGACACAAATGTATTAAGGGGAGATATTTAATTTGCTGCCTAAACCTCTTATCATGCTTTAAAAACCACCCCAAGACCCCCATTTGAGATATATTTGTACATTTTTCGGTAGAAAACTGTCCAGGCCGAAGGCCGTTTCCTCCTAAATTGCAGGCTCGCTATCGCTTGCCAGGAAAAATGAACAGAATAAATGCATAATCGTACTGAAAGGGTTAATATGACTCATGCAAACGCTGGACACAGAATGGCGGAAGCTGGACCTTGTTTTTCTCGCTTTATACTTTTCAGTTTTACCGGGAAGACCCCAAAAATACCCGAGACATCAGCTGGGGCGAAAGTTTATGGGAAGAGCGTGCAAGAATGTGGGATGGGTCATTGTCGGCCGACGGATGAGAGCTCTAGCAGCGTTCGGGGACCCATATGTTTTCGCTCAAGTTTGGGGAAGCAAGAAATATTTTAACCCCATCTGTACCGTCGACGTCTTTTTAATTTCATTCTAGCTATATTTAGACAGCTTTGTGCAGTTTAAGAAGGATCTGTGGTAGCATAAAAGGCATAAGTGAGATAGTTCGAAGCCTGTTAATTGCTGGAGATCCTTTCTAAACTGAATAATATCTATTGGTAGAAGCCAGGATATAGTTAAAAGGACGTCAACGGCACAGAAGGGGTTAACCCTTTTAGAAACATGGCGATTTGTTTTTCTCAATTTTGTTTATGAGACGAGGACGAAAGCAAGTTGGAATAGATTGGACATTTGCTTTGTGTAATTATATAAACCCATGAACTGTAGTTAATCTGACATTAAGGGGGCAGTGTTTATTTTTTGGGGTCTATATATATTTTTAATATAAACGCAAGAGTCCGAGCCTTCTAATAAGATACTCGGACGTACTTTTTAAACCCTTATTGTTTGCATGCAATATATTTTAAATTCAATTTAAATTTAGCACTAACATTGTTTAAGCTTTGTGCAGTGAACCTTCCCTTTTCTACACACCTTTAGTGTGGAAAAATATATTTGCATATTTGTTACCACAAGAATCTATAATATATATATATATATATATATATATATATATATATATATACTGTATATACAGTATATATATATTTTTTTTAGTTTCCTCGCTAGACCTTCATCAAGCTTTAAAAAAAAAAACTTTGACACCCTTCAAGATAAATTTGTAAATTTTTCGATAGAAAAAGTCCCGGCCGAAGGCCGATTTCTCTTAAAATTTCAGGCTCGCTTTCGCTCGCCAGGAAAAAATCGACACCTAAATGGTACTGACATTGATCAAGAATTGGGACGAAAGGTTTACAAAATCGACAAACTAATGGGGCGAATGTCTTAAAATCTGAAAACTAAGGGAGAAAAGGGGACCAGAAAAACGACCCACCCCCTTGATGAGGCGAGGACCAAAGCAAGTTGGAATAGACTGGACATTAGCTTTGTGTAATTATATAAACACATGAACTATAGTTAAGCTGGCATTAAGGGAACAGTGGTTATTTTGGGGTATATATATATATATATATATATATATATATATATATTCTCTTTTAAACAGACGAGGTTAAAGGCAATAGCAGTTTCAGCATTCAGGATTTTATTGTTACAGCTTTCAATAGTTCTAACAATTTTCCTCTGGGGTTCAGAGATGAGGTACAACAGGTTAGCAAAATTCATGGTGGATCCAACGTTTCACAAGTAAACATCTTGCATCTTCAGGGAAAGAAGAGGTAATGATTAGAATAAGGACAAAGCAACATAATTATACAAAATATACCATACTCGACAAAGAATCAGACCCCAGAAGACTAGCTATTTTAGAAGCTCTATACATCCAAACACTCAACCCCAGCATCAACAACCAAACACAAGACCTTCAAATTCTTCCTTCAGGCAAGCGCTACAGGCATACTGCCCCCCTTCCTCTCGCCCTGTGCCCCCCTCCCTTACCTTTCCGCGCTCAGCACACAACTGACAACACCAACCAATCACAGCCATCCACAGCCAACAACCAACCACCGATAAGATTTAGTGCCCGTCTCGCGAATAGACTGCCTTCCACCAATGACCAGCCACCCCACACCCAGTAGCTCCGCCCACCTACCTATTCTTGATCCTCTAATTTTGTATAATTATGTTGCTTTGTCCTTATTCTAATCATTACCTCTCCTTTCCCTGAAGATGCAAGATGTTTACTTGTGAAACGTTGGATCCACCATGAATTTTGCTAACCTGTTGTACCTCATCTCTGAACCCCAGAGGAAAATTGTTAGAACTATTGAAAGCTGTAACAATAAAATCCTGAATGCTGAAACTTCTATTGCCTTTAACCTCGTCTGTTTAAAAGAGAATCTATTACCTGGCTATACTAACATATATATATATATATATATATATATATATATATACCAGGGTGTTTCATAAATACCTTTCATAAATTATTATGTTCTATCCAACAACCAACTCTACTCCTAAAGCGAGTAATGAATAAATTTCATACAGTCCTCCTGAGTGTTGCCAATTTAGCTACTTTCCCGCTAGATCTAGAGGTGTTTACTTTGATCTAGAGGCAAATTTACCCATCTAGCGACATGAATTCTAGCGATATTCTGGAGATTTGAGCCATTTACGAGTATTATTCTAGAGATTGTGGCATTGTTCTAGCTATTTTTGGCTTTTTATATACTATCTAGCGGACTTGATTTGGTAACCCTGGGACTCCAACTCTTCCTGGCTAATAATATAATATAGGCCCAGAATTAACACCGAGACATCAGAAGGGACTAGGGTTCTCTGGCTCCAATCCTGACGCTACTCTTAACTTACCAACACTTAATATTCCTGAAGGGTTGGTAAACTCTGAAGTCCTATTTTAACTAACAACTTCCTCTCGCCCTGTGCCCCCCTCCCTTACCTTTCCGCGCTCAGCACACAACTGACAACACCAACCAATCACAGCCATCCACAGCCAACAACCAACCACCGATAAGATTTAGTGCCCGTCTCGCGAATAGACTGCCTTCCACCAATGAACAGCCACCCCACACCCAGTAGCTCCGCCCACCTACCTATTCTTGATCCTCTAATTTTGTATAATTATGTTGCTTTGTCCTTATTCTAATCATTACCTCTCCTTTCCCTGAAGATGCAAGATGTTTACTTGTGAAACGTTGGATCCACCATGAATTTTGCTAACCTGTTGTACCTCATCTCTGAACCCCAGAGGAAAATTGTTAGAACTATTGAAAGCTGTAACAATAAAATCCTGAATGCTGAAACTTCTATTGCCTTTAACCTCGTCTGTTTAAAAGAGAATCTATTACCTGGCTATACTAACATATATATATATATATATATATATATATATATATATATATATATATATATATATATACAGGGTGTTTCATAAATACCTTTCATAAATTATTATGTTCTATCCAACAACCAACTCTACTCCTAAAATCGATTAATGAATAAATTTCATACAGTCCTACTCAGTGTTGTCAATTTAGCTACTTTCCCGCTAGATCTAGAGGTGTTTACTTTGATCTAGAGGCAATTTTTCACATCTAGCGACATGAATTCTAGCGATATTCTGGAGATTTTAGCCATTTGCCAGTAATATTCTAGAGATTGTGGCATTATTCTAGCTATTTTTGGCTTTTTATATACTATCTAGCGGACTTGATTTGGTAACCCTGGGACTCCAACTCTTCCTGGCTAATAATATAATATAGGCCCAGAATTAACACCGAGACATCAGAAGGGACTAGGGTTCTCTGGCTCCAATCCTGACGCTACTCTTAACTTACAGTGTGCTGGCTTAATATTCCTGAAGGGTTGGTAAACTCTGAAGTCCTATTTTAACTAACAAATTTACTAACAGAGACATCGTAACAAAGACAGAGGAGCTCCTGAAAACACTAAGCGTCGAATGTTTTACCCATTCCGGACCGGTGACATCCTTTTCATTATATTCTGGCAACTATTAGACATTTCATTCAGCTTAGGAAAGACGTCTACACATTAAAAGAATGCAGACTATATCAATTAATCATTTTAGCTACCATATATCCTTCCTAAGCTTCATAAAATGGTCTAAATGTTCCTGAAAAAAAGTCACCTGTATTGAATGGGATAAATATGTGGGTGGTGTGTGTGTGTCTGTGTATTGCTTTCCCCATACCAAACGAATACAATGGGGAATGAGTGCTGTTTCAAGAGAGTGCATTGATGAGCACTCACATTTCTTAGGGTAACGTAATTTTTCTATTTATTTCGTCCATTTACGCGAAAGTTTTCCCTATAATATGGCGGTTGTTGTATAAATATTGTGCTACAACATTAACTCTATTAAAATACGATGACGCATTTCTGTTCGGTTTTCTGGCTATTATTTGAATTAGAGGGTAAATTGGGATAGGCTGTACCCTTTTTAATTCCCACAGATTCTTCCTAAGCTGAATAAAATTGTCTAAGGATAGCCAGAATATACTGTCAAAACGCGGCATAATCCTCAAGGGGTTAAGGGGGTATTTTTTCTGGACCACTTTTTCCTTCATGTTTATCCTCATTAGTTTTTTTATATTTTATGACGTTGGCTCCATCAGTTTGGCTATTTTAAGTATTTTTGCTTCATTTCTGTGTTAATTGTGAGACCTTTCATGCACTTGAGTTGTCGTTTTATTTTTTCTGGTGACCGATAGCAAGCCTGCAATTTGGAGAGGCATTTGTCTACCGAAAAATGCACAACTATATCTCTTGGAGATACAGTGCCTCCGTTGACCGTAATTCAGTTTTATAGGTATAAACTAAGAGCGACCTAAGGAATCCAGTGGTCAGATCCAGTGATTCAAATTGTGAAAGAGCCCCAGTGGGACTAGTATTGACAGTTCGAGGTTCCTCATCGTCTCAAAGTGGAAATTTGAAAGCGGGAGCTTTGCCGGGGTTGTGCATTACATCGTCAGGTGTGGGTACCACGCCTGATCTGGTTAACCTGAGTAATCACTGTCGACTACCTGGCACATACGTCGGAAGGTGGAAACAGAGAGATGAACGTCCTGTCCCAATTTTCGCAAAGCACATCCAGACCGCCTGTCGGAGCCTGTGTCCAATAAGTCGCGCAGTGAAGTAACTTGCTTAGCTGGGAGGAAGTACCGGTAAGTCTCAAACCTCAGTCAGCTAGCCTCAGGCCGCTGGCCTATTGCCGGTCCCAGTCACCTAGCCTTCGAACACCAGCCTAATGCCTGTCCCAGTCAGCTAGCCCCAAGCTGCCGGCCTAATCATCAGTCCCTATCATTTAGCCTTTGGCTGCCGGCCTAATCCCGGTCCCAGTCAACTAGCCCCAGTCAGCCGGCCAAACGCCGGTCCCAGTTAGCCAACCCCGGGCCGCCGAGCTAAAGCCAGTTCAAGTCAGCTAGCTTAGGGCCCTGGGCTATAAATACATTTTACGTTGTCAAACTGTAAGTTTATCTTCTAAGATTATATTTATATATTCTATTCTATATTTGACATTTAAAAGTCTTCATAATATTAATTTTAGGTGCGATTTTACTTTAGTTTTACAGGTACCACCACAAACTTATTTGAGAGTTATTTTAGGTTTCCACGCATCCATTAATAAGCTACACCCTTTTCGGGTCTGGTACTAGTAATAGAAACGATATAATAAAAGTTTTTAATGTGGTTTTTCGACGAGAATAAAACAGTACGTTTGGACCAAAAATCGGAAGTTTACCATCTTCCGATCGTCGGTTTGTTGACATGACGCTCGAAGTTAGTTACATTTGCTGTTTTTTACCCCTGCTGACAATATATATGATTATGCCAATATGTCTAGGGGGGGGGGGGGGGGGAGGTAAGTGCCTCAACACATACTGTATCCCACGGTCTAAATTTTAATTCAACTGCCAAGGTGCGAAATAAATTAGATGCGCTAAGTAGCCTACTGACCTCGAGGGTATTGTAAACAAAACGATCGACGTAACTCCCGTGAACGCAACTCTTCCACAGACTTATCTTTATATTTTGCTTATTATTATTCATATTAGAGTGTCTCATTTGCTCTTTGGGTGTTTCGTATTCCAGAAAAAGGTCTAGCTTGATGCGTGGAAGCCTAATAAAAGTCTCGAATAAGTCTGTGGTGGTACCTGTAAAGTAAATGCTACTAAAGTTAAATTGCACCTCTATTAAATATATTTAACACTTAGTGTACATGCTATTTACATATAATTGTATTTATTATAGATTGCATACACGTAAGTTATACTGTACAATAATATATTTATTTGTAATAGTTAGCCATAAAATATCAGCTTTCTTTGATAGTAAAAGAAAAAGAAAACGGCATACCATGGCTAACTAAATTATGTTTTGCAAGCCATTAAACGCTTACACAAATTTACACTTATATTCACAAATACACATCCATTCAGCTACATCTTTACAAGAGTTGTTGGGGCTTGTACTGAAAGGTGAATTCAGAGTAGGAATAAGAACAGCTACATTCCCAACACGCACGAGTAGGCCTACAATTATATGCTTATCAGGGCCCGATTTACATTTTACGAGACACCTGAGAAGGGTGTTAGCCTGTTAGGGGCAAGCGATGTGAGTCTCTGCATGTGGTGGGGTCCTAGGGGGTAGCTGTAAATCTTCCCCCTCCCCTCCCCTCGTTTATTTATTTTTATTTTATTTGTTTATTTTTTTTATTAAGCTTTTGGTGGCTTTTTGAGGCCTAAGGAGGGAGTAGAATGTTGTGTGATCCCTGTACTATATAGTAGTGGTTTAACAACTGCTCAATGTTTCTCAACCATGATAATCAAAGACAGATGATAGTGAAGAAAATATCATTATCCGAGGAAGGCTTGTCTGAGTTAATCTTATTTATTTATTTCACTCCCAACACCAAACACCTCCCTATGAAATTAATGAAAGCATGTGATCCTACCGGGGTTCGAACCTGGATTACCACATACAGATCTTAAACACTCTAACATCTAGGCATCAACAAAAACAGTAAAGCCAGTAACCTCCAGTATATCCACGAGTCTTTTGATATTTCGTATAAGTAATTTTTACGGATAATACGCAAACAACCCTAATAAAGACAGTTCATGTTAATAGTGTTTTAATTCCTATCTATCTATATGCTCAGGCCCAATCCCCATTTTGGGGATTGTGTAAATATATGTGTAAATATACGAAACCTGAGCGATGAAACGTAAACAATTATTTAATATTGCACGCAATCCTTGCTCGCTGAATGTGAATGAATGATACAAGGTGAAAAGGAAGTCAAAGCTAAATTCATACAGATATAGGCCTAATCATGTTACCAATTTTTTTTTTGAAAAGACAGCCCATTCAGCTGTACAATGACTTAATTAAGGAGGAATGGGCGTAATTATTTGTTCATTTATGTATCTGGTTATTTCCTTCGCAGACCTCCATCAAGCTTAAAAAAACAAAAAAAAAACACTCCCCAAGACCCTCCTTCAAGATAAATTTGTTCATTTTGAGGCATAAGGAAAGCATTTGAGATACATATTGGTACAATACAATCGATGCAGTATTGCTATTTTTGTATCTGTGTTAGTAATATTGAAGACTGGAAGAAAACACGAGACATACAAAGTAAATCAAAGAGATATATGAAAGGTGTGTAGACGAAAATGAGAGCTGCCCTTCTGTCTATCTGGCAAGGCCTAATATTATCTGTCTTTTGCAGGTGGGGATGATCTGAGAGAGAGAGAGAGAGGGGTGGTGGAAGTGCATTTACTGTACGTGTGCCATTTGTATACGTGTGAGAGCGTTTCATTGTTTGTGATTATTGTGAAATCGCATACTATAAGGTCTATAGAAAAGAATGAAAATTAAAGTGAAGAATAACGAAAGAGTACCGGTACTGAAGATGCCTAGAAAGGACGAACTTAGGAGAAAAATATGTATACGAACCCAGGAAAATGAGGGATGGAAAAATTATAAGTTTCTTGGTTTGGCGTATAGATATATGAGGACTAAACCTTAAGTATCTCAAACCAATTTAACTATTAGGTACATAGAGGCATAGGAAAGGACATCTGATATCATAACGGAAGCTTAGGTTTTGTTGGTTGGTGATGTAGTGAGGAAAAGCTGGGACTTGCATTTATGTAGCCCAGGTTCGATCCCAGGCATAACAAAATAGTGTTTCTTGCATAATTTAGCGGTTTCTCAAGCCTTTGTTTTCATATGAATTAGTTTGTTTCCTAACCACTGCACCCCTGCCTATAATTTAAGTGAACTTCTGATTCTCCCATATATCGGGGTTGAATGTCCCTTGGTCCTTATAGCATGAACTCTATATATCACATCAAAAATACCCCTCACACCCAAAACTTCCCTCATGCAAGAATAGTGTGCTCTACTAACTAGGATGATAACGTTAACAGCGAAAATATATTTTTCATGGATGCTGTTTCATTTATGGATGGTATGAGAAACGAATGCCATCATATTTCGGCTATACTAATATATATCTAAACAAAATATAGCTAATTCAGTATCTCTCTCTCTCTCTCTCTCTCTCTCTCTCTCTCTCTCTCTCTCTCTCTCTCTCACTTACTGTTACTCTCTCTCTCTCTCTCTCTCTCTCTCTCTCTCTCCACAACTCACAACCTCCCGTGATAAAAGAGACTTGCCAGTGTAAACAAATGAAGACAATTCAGACAGCAATATCCTGTGCTGTTTGTCTTTCTCAGTGTGTGTGTGTGTGTGTGAGAGAGAGATAGATAGATAGATAGAGAGAGTGTGTGTGTGAGAGAGAGAGTGAGTGAGTGAGAGAGAAGGGGGATGAGTGCATTGTACTTGAGAGAGTATGTGTGAGAGAGAGTGAGAGTTATGGTATTCTTATGTTAGCTACGGTAATATTGCAAATGTTGCTATTCGTGTGTGTGTGTGTGTGTTTGTGTGTGTGAGAGAGAGAGCGAGCGTTAATGTGATATTTCTATGTTAGGTAATATTTCGAATGAGAGAGAGAGAGAGAGAGACAACAAAAAGAGCGAGAGAGAGAGAGAGAGAGGGAGGGAGAGAGAGAGAGAGAGAGAGAGAGTATATTTATGTCTGTTAATAGTTCCGTTACGGTACCGGGGAAAGGAAGAGAGTTCACGTATTTATGAGCGTTTCTATTTTACTACCGGTATATATTATACAGTATGTGTACGTTTGTTGTTGTTGTTGTTGTTGGTGGAGGTGGGGTTGTTGTTGTTGTTGTTGTTTAACGTGTTAGTTTAGTTGTTATTGTTATTTTTAATTTATGTTATTATGGGTGTTGCTGGTGGTGATTGTGACTATTGTTAGTTTTGTCTGTTGTTAAGTTAGTAATGTTGCTGTTATTTTTTTCTTCTTATTCTACTTCTGCTTCTTCTTCTACGTCTACGTCTTCGTCTTCTAGTCTAACGTTATTATGTTTTATCTTTCTTGAGCTACGAAACGTCTTCCATTAGTTAGGAGACTATGAGCTACGAGGATTGGTTGAAAGTTATATAAATTATGAACGCTCCAGGGTAAAAAACATCCAGCCATTGATTATAAAGAATAACAAATATTATACACGCTATGCAAGAAGTTTTTTTATGAGCAATTATACTTATTTATATAATAGTACTAGGAGGGGTACCCGGCGTTGCCCGGGTTTAAATTCTACTACCATAATCACCATTATCAATCACTACTACCACAATCATCACAATACTACTACTACCATAATCACCGGCTTCGACCTCCCTGTGCCTCATTAAACGGCGACCTCGATTTCGGCCACTAAATTACCTCCGATTTTGGATCTGACCTCATCCGTACCCCCATTTTGGGGGGCTGCGAACAACTTTCGTTCCATACACCTTTTCGATCGGAGGCCTCCTTCTGCCCCAAACGGCAATTTGTTTCGCATTTTTTTCGCTCCCGTATACCGTACTACATAAGTTCTGCCGAAAAATTTATTAAACAAAAGTGTCTCTGATTTCCACTAAACTCGCCTAAAACCATCTCCAAAGCATGGGCTTTCCAACGGTGCCCCACACTCCCACCTGGCACCAAAACTGTGGGAGGAGTTTAGTAACAAAGGTACAAAGGTCGGGTAACTGACAAACAGACAAACATTGACCTTTATTTATTAAGATTTGTATTTTTATTTGATTCAGGTAAACTGTCTCTTTCGAATAATCTGTCTTATCTTTGAGTTATTGTTTGTTGCTATCTCTTTATTTTTTGTCCTAGGTATTTTCTTATTCCTTTTATCATTGTTATCAGATATTAATTTGCTGATCACATTTTCTTATTGGTTCGAATATATTTTGCATTTAATTGTATCACGCGAACTAACTGGATGGCTCACTTTTTGGTCGATTTGTTTTTTCTTTTAATTTATGTATATTTTTTCTAGTTTCCTCCCTATACCTCCATCAAACATAACAAAAAAACATCCATTAGATCCTTTTTCTAGATTAATTAGTACATTATTCGATAGACAATGTCCCGACCAAAGACTGGTTCCTCCTACAATTACAGGCTCGCTATTGCTCGCCAGGAAAAAAATCGACACCTAAATGGCACGAAAAGTCCTAATATTGACAAAGAAATAGGATGAAAGGTGTTAAAATCGCCAAACTAAAGGGTCGATCTTCTTAAAATATAAACACTAATGGAACCAAACACGAGGGAGAAGGGGATCTAGATAAATGACCCATCTTCTCTTTCACCTTACTTTATTATTACATTTCTTACTTATAATTTGTTTTGGCTGGTAAAGGTAGATTTTGTTAATACATTTTAAAAGGGCACCGAGGACTCAAAAGATAGATTGAAATAATGTAAATTCTTTGCTTCCACAGACTCTTGTTAAACAGCATAACATCGCCTAATAATGACCACAATAAAATGAATGGATGCGCCATGGTAAATTGGGATGCGATTCTTCATTATTTTGTTGCTATTATTAGAAGATTTTTTGTAGTTTAGAAAGGTTTATAGTAATAAAAGTAGCCAAAACTATCTCAACTAAACCTCTAAGCCAGTGGTCTTCAACCTGTGGGCCATGGCCTACTAGTGGGCCATGGGCTGGTTCTCAGGTGGGCCACGGACATCTACTAAGTAAGGTAGAATTAAAAAAAAATAAAAAATAATAATAAAAGGTGAAGATATGAAAAAGGTAATTCATGGTTTGCATTAGGAAGCACTGTCGTCGGGGAATATGTGTGACGTGTGTACTGATGGGGCACCTGCAATGTTAGGTTCAAAGTCAGGGTTTACATCCAGAGTTTAAGAGGCTACTCCTGGGTTTACAGTGAATCATTGTATGATTCACCATCAGGCACTTGCATCCAGAACCCTTCCTAGGGAAATTCAAGCCGTCTTGGACAGTGCCATAAATATTGTCAATTATGTAAAGTCCAAGCCTGACAACTCACGTCTTTTCAAACAGCTCTGTAAAGACTTCGATTCAGAGCATCAATTCCTGCTATTCTACACTAAAGTTCGATGGATGTCAAAAGGCAACGTTCTCAGTCGAGTCTTTGAACTTAGAGAAGCTCTAAAGACATTTTTGGACATGCAATATAAGGAATCTAATTTTTTCAGTGACTCACTGTGGGCATTAAGTTTATCATACTTAGTTGATCTATTTGACCAGCTTAATCAACTTAATCTGAAACTTCAGTGATTCCTTATGTTGTCCCATTGCATGATTGTATTGGTAGGATCCAGAACTGGGCTAGTAGAGTTAACACAGGTAACTTTGCAATGTTTGAGAAGTTGCTGAAGGAAAAACAAAATAGATTATTGTCTCCAAGAAATAATCAATCACCTGCTACATTAGGACCAAGATTTTTCCAGGTCCTTCCATGATCTTGAGGGCATAGATCTGTCATTGTAAGAAATCCATTTAATCTTGAACCAGATTCTGTTCCAGACCCTGACCAAGATGAATTACTTGGAAATAATAATTGGTTCAGGTGTAAAAGAATTGCATAACAAACTTTCTGTACAGGAATTCAGGGCCCAAGTAAGTGCATCATACCCTAGAATAGGAAAGATTGCACAACAAACACTTGTACATTTCTCTTCCACTTATTTGTGTGAGTCAGGCTTTACTACCCTACTTCAAATTAAAACAAAATCGAGAAAGTACTTAAAGGTGGAGGATAATATGTAATGTGCCTTAACGGCAATTTCCCCCCGATTTGATAGTCTTACAGATACGAAGCAAGTACAGCCATTATATTACAGTACCTTCCTAACCTAGTTAGTAGTTACATGGTGAAGCAGAGTAGTTTTGTTATATATGTCTTTTGTCTGTTAAAGTATATTTAAAGTTTTAAGTACAGTACACAAGTTTTATTTACAGCGATTACAGGACAGTGGTTAATTTTTTTAAGACAAAAGTAAACTGTAATAACATTTCATAAGTGTGTAATATATGAATGCATTAAAATCATATTCAAAATCTGAAGGAAAGTGGGCCACAAGTGTTTGGGAATGCCAGAAGTAGGCCATGGTCTCAAAAAGGTTGAAGACCACTGCTCTAAGCGGATAAAAATAGTCTAATAATTACCAGAATAAAAAAATAAAGTCTAATAATTACCAGAATAAAAAAAAATAATAGTCTAATAATTACCAGAATAAAAAAAAAATAGTCTAATAATTATCAGAATAAACAAAAAGGCGTGCGTCTTCAAAACTGAAAAAGTTATATTAACATCGTAAAGAATAGACAAATTATATATACTGCAATTTCATTATTTACTTATTAACTTTTATTTATTTATTTATATATTTATCTATTAATATATCTTTAGGTTTATGTGTAAGTTAATTGGTGGGGTGGTGATAATATTAATGTAATATATATATATATATATATATATTAGGGTGTTTCATATTTATATGGGAAAAAATAAAATGAAACTACGAGTCATATTGCTTTTCCACAGTTTCTATTTGAGATTATTAAGGCAACAAACCCAAATTTACAATGCTTGCTCAATATTTACTGGTCGCACACTTTTGAAAGTTTACACGACATTTCCTGTAAAATAAATACAAAAGTTGCATAAGTGTGCAACCTATAAATGTTAACCAACAGAGCATAAATTTTGCATAAATCATATTCAAATGATACTGATAACAGGGAGCATCAATATGGTAATAAACATCTTAGGTAGATATAATGAAACACCCTAATATATATATATATATTATACAGAGAGAGAGAGAGAGAGAGAGAAAAAATTTGTGTGAGAGTGACTGTGTGTGTACTTACTCTAGTTGTACTTACTCTGTGTGTGTGTGTGTGTATGTGTGTGTGTGTACTCGAATATCTATGGTGGGTTTTTTTTCAGCTGAGGGTAAATTGCCATGTCACTATCTTGAATACTCAGCCATTACGAGGATTTTGTAGCGAAATATGAAAACCTAGCCTTAACTCTTTCACGCATTTATGATGCAGAGGTTTCCAGATTAGCAATAATAAATAGAGTTCTCTCACTCTTATAATTACCTCTCCAAAATTAGTTTTCTGCCCACAGCTAACTCAAAGACAACTGCAGAGGTTGAAGTAACTAAACTAAAGGTTTCTAAATACCCCTGATGGTAACAAAGGCTTTAAAGTATCCCTAATAGGCTCAACATTGCGTCATAAGCGTGAACAGGTTAATACGATGCAGACTTAGTAGTTTCATATGTTTCCATTAAGGGGAGGCTGGCCGTTTGTTTGGTCTATTAATTCATTTATTCATATATTGTTTTAGTTTCCTGCCTAGACCTCCATCAAGCTTTGAAAAAAAAACCCTAGACTCCCCTTCAAGATAAATTTGTAAATTTTTCGCTAGAAAAATTTCCCGGCCGAAGGCCGATTCCTTTTAAAATTGCAGGGTCGCTACCGCTCGCCAGGAAATAATCGACACCTAAATGGCACGAAAGGTCTTAAAATTGACAACGAAATGGGGCGAAAGGTGTTTAACCCTTGTCTAGCGGGGGGTTTTGGGCTTATTTGGGCATATTCAGACCCTCCTGAATGATAAATCAAGTATCTGCATGAAAAGAAATGTATTCAGCAAAAAACTAGGCGCTAAAAGCTTCAACATGAGACCAGAACGAGCTACCTAGCACTCGTGGTTCTCATACAGTGGTACCAGTAACATGGGAGTTTAGCGTATAGCGGTATATTTTTCCCAGCTACGCTCACTACTGGCTACACTGCCGGCCTCTCGAGAACACAGGGAGGGTGAGTTAGTGGGCGGCGGAAAGCCCTGGGTGTCGGCCGTGTGGCCTGCTGCGCTCCCGGCCATTTGCACTCTATTTTAAACCTTTAAAAACCTTAATAATGCTCCTAACTTGCTGCTTTTTGGATACGGACTTAAGTCGGTCCCCGGTCTTTAAGTGTTAAAATCGCCAAACTAATGGGCCGAACGTCTTATAATCTCAAAACCAGTGGAGCTAAATATTAGGGAGAAGGGGGTCAGAAAAACAGTCTTCCTCCCCTTAACCCTTTCGCTGCGGGTGACGTTCCGGAACGTCCTGGCAAGTTACAGCAATTTCCAGGCTTTAACCCTTCTTTGGCGGCGCCCGGCTATAACCAATTCCCGGCGAGAGAACCAAGGACTATGTGGCGGGGCCCGGCTATAGTCGCATGCAATTTTGAGCACGTTATGTGCTCTGAGAGAGAGCGGAGCAGTGGGAGGAGCGTAGGTTACCTCATGACCGCTCGCCACGGTGGCCGTGGAGCTACTGAGATGTACTCCGCCCTACTCCACCCTCCCTCACTCGTTTCACACGTAATAAT
Organism: Paralithodes platypus; assembly: GCA_032716605.1. NCBI lineage: Eukaryota > Metazoa > Arthropoda > Malacostraca > Decapoda > Lithodidae > Paralithodes > Paralithodes platypus. Next base: position 15,187,790 of record CM064523.1, read on the forward strand.
GTAAGGAAATGACCGTATTTTACCGATTTTGCCCTTCGGTTGCACGATCGTTGCAAGACAACCAGTGATCGTAGAAGGATGGTTCTGGTGTCATTGGAAAGCTCATTTAACGCCCTTTCAGGGATACATACTTTTATTACGCTCTGGCTCTTGTTTATGCATGAAAACGAGCACGGAAACAAGCTCGTTTACGGTAAAAAAAAAACGCTGGGCGGCACAGTCAAATATACTCCACCACCCGCTCTTTGAGTGTTAAAAGCCTGTAGAAAACGTAAAAATCGAGTGTCAGTGGGCGGGAGCGTAAGGGGCCCACCTCCGACCCTCAGAGCACCGAGCGGCTCACTGATGTTGAGTGTGTCTCGCGCGGGCCTCTCTCTGTCTCTCTCAACAGTGTAGCCATGCGAGCGAATCTTACATAATGGCGGGTTTCCCGCGTTTCACTGACACCACTGCGGGTGAGCCAGACCACGTAGGGGGCCCGTTCTGGTGTCATTTTGAAGCTATTCTCGCCTAGTTTTCGGCAGAATACACTTAATTTAATGCAGATGCTTGATTTATCATTCAGGAGTGCCTGAATATGCCCTAAATAGCCCAAAATAGGCCGCAGCCAAAGGGTTAAGTATCGATAAATAAGCTGCTAAAGGATTTAATTTTCCACCTGGTGAGACACGTGGGACTAGTTCTTAAGCCTTTGATACCTAGAGGTCCTTACTAAGCAAAATAAAATCACCAGGGGTCAGCTAGAATGATAGAAGAGAGTTATCAAATGCTTAAGGTTCTGGTCCTTACAGTCACATTACAGTACATGTTTAGGAATAATCTCTCTCTCTCTCTCTCTCTCTCTCTCTCTCTCTCTCTCTCTCTCTCTCTCTCTCTCTCTCAGCAACGAGAGGAACGGACAGCAAAATTGGATGAAGCCCACAACAAGATCAACGCCCTCACCAGGAAGCTGGAATCACTCCAAGAGTTTGTAACACTCAACGTTGGAGTATCACTAACTCCAATTGTTTCAACTCCAGCATCCACCACCGCCCCAACGTCATCTGCCAACAATCCAACACCTGCAGTAGACACTGCAGCAGATGCTTCTGACGAACCTGAGCCGACATCAAACCAGGACAGCCGCCCTGTTCACCTTAGTCTCTCCCCCACTCCTCGTGCAAGAAGCCTGCTAGCACGAACAGTACCAACCCCTCGCCCCCGTTCTAACCACTCCTCTCCCCGACCTGTACATAGAGTCCCGCCACCACAGGTTTCCGGATTTACACCAGTGAGGAACGGTGCACGGCCAACGCAGAAAAGGTCTCATCTACCAGTCACAATGTCAAACAGATTTGAGATATTGGTAGAGATGGAAGACGAACCAGAGGAGACCAGGCTCGTTGGGGATTCCATCCTACGAGGACAGGTCGAAGAGTTCTGCGACAGAGTCCCAAATCAACGAAAAAGATTTTGCATCCCAGGAGCTGGACTGGACGACATTGTGGAAGCCTTCGAAGATACCACAAAGGATGCAAATGAAAATACCCTTTTTGTCATCCATGCTGGTTCAAATGACGTCATGCGCACCAGATCCGAAGAGTTGATGGAGAAATATCGCAAGATGATCCAGCACTACAAAAACAAGTCAAGGAATATCATCATCTCAGGCATTCTCCCCAAGATCGACGCACCTGACAAATTCTACGACAAGGCCTTCAGCACAAATAGCCGACTAAAATATTGTGTCTGAGGGAAGAAGTTGAATTCATCAACCTCTGGGACAACTTCTACAACCAGCCTACTCTGTTCCGCAAGGATGGCACTCATCTAAACCCTGTGGGTTCAGCACGCATGGGTCGTCTCCTACACGAAGCAGTCCGCAGCCATGGATAAAAAAACGCCATCCGAGAAGAAGCAGCAGTGACATAAATCATCCAACGCCAACAAAAAACAGAGGCAACCGAGGACCACCAGCGATAAGGACCGAAGACAGCGAGGACCGAGGACAGCCATGAACATAAATGTAGATCCGACAAGAACCAAAAATATTATTAAAGAGCGTTCCGTGAGTTCTAAAATAACAAATTTAAAGGTTTTCTATGCAAACGCTCGTAGCATACGCAATACATTTTCAGATTTAGAGGAGCTAGTGTTTACAGAAAATTATGATGTGATTGGCATAACAGAATCTTGGCTCAATACAGAAGATAGAGACTTTTTAGCAGAGTATTCACTTCCCGGTTATGTAATGTTTGAGAAAAGCCGAATAAATCGAAATGGAGGTGGCGTTTTACTTTATATCAAAGAAAGTCTTAACCCTACCCTCTTGTCAAAACCTCAAATTGTGAACGTCGACGCATCTTTTGTGCTAATAAAGAATAATAAAGGTACAAAAATAATACTTGCATTAATATACAGACCTCCAGCTCAATCAGTGCAAACTGACCGAGAAATTTACGAACAAATTGCAGATGTAAGTAACTCACAAGATACCGTAATTTTAGGCGACTTTAATTTACCTGTGACCAAGTGGGGCGATACTCTTACTTCACACTCCGGACATGACTTGTATACGAACTTGCAAGAGAGTTCGCTTTATCAATTTGTTCGAACGCCAACCCGTGGTAATAACGTTCTTGACATTGTACTTGCAACAAAAGAAGAATTAATAGAGAATTTGAATGTTGGTGATGAATTCAGTAACAGCGACCATCGTACGATAACTTTCACTTTAAAGTTTACTAGTAATGAACCAAATAGTAGCATCGAAAAAGTCCCTAATTTCAAGAAAGCAAACTTCCATAAACTTAGAGCTATGTTTAAAGAAACTGACTGGAGCTTTTTAATTCACAATAACGACATAAATACATCTTGGAAGTTATTCGAAGCCACTTACCTAAAAGCAGTGCAAGACTGCATACCATCGAAAATACGGCGTCCAGGCCATAATAATAAGCCCAAATGGTGGAATAAAGATATTTCAAACTGCCTGCTTGCTAAAAAATTTGCTAATGATAGATTAAAATCCTCACAAAATGACGAAGAACGGGTGAAATTTGTAGAGCTACGACGCAAAGCCAAAAAGTTAATTAAGCAAAGTAAAAAGACCTTAGAGTTACATATTGCGAATCAAAGTAAAACAAACCCGAAAGAATTCTATAGTTATATCAGAAAGAAAAAAGTAGTTACTTCAACTGTTGGACCGTTAGTCGATGAAAATGGAGAATACACCAAAGACGAAGTACAAATGAGTAATGCCCTCAATACCTTCTTTGCATCAGTTTTTACAACAGAAGACCTCAGTGATATCCCTACATCATCGCCGATTCAGATTGATAATTCAGATGTTCTAAGCAATATCACCGTTACAGAGAGAGAAGTATTGAATTGTTTAGATAAACTCAAGGTAAATAAAACGCCAGGACCTGATAAAATCTCGCCTAGAGTTCTAAAGGAAGCTAAGGATGAGCTCTCCAAACCACTGACATTACTATTCAATAAATCCTTGCAGTCTGGAACTATGCCCGATCAGTGGAACCTAGCCAACGTAACACCGATATTCAAAAAAGGCAGCAAATCCCTACCCAGTAACTATCGTCCAATTAGCTTAACCTCAGTTGTATGTAAAATGCTAGAAACGGTCATACGAGACAGACTCGTAAATCACTTAGAGGAAAATAACATACTTAAAGATACTCAACACGGCTTTCGTAAAAAACGTTCCTGTTTAACAAACCTCTTAGACTTCTTCCACGATATCCTCAACCTCTACGATGAGAGTAAAGCTGTAGATATTATATACCTTGATTTTCAAAAGGCCTTTGACAAAGTTCCCCACAAACGTTTACTGCTAAAACTAAAAGCGCATGGAATACAAGACGGTGTGTTGAAATGGATAGAAAATTGGCTCAGCGACAGAAAGCAAAGAGTAGTCATAAACGGTAAGGCATCTAAATGGACCAATGTAAGTAGCGGGGTACCCCAGGGATCGGTACTAGGACCAATTCTCTTTCTAATTTACATCAACGACATAGATGAGGGTCTCACCTGTACAATCTCAAAATTTGCTGACGATACAAAAATTGCAAATAGCGTACTCTCAAAAGAACAAGTTGACGTAATGCAACACAATCTAGATAAATTGTCATGTTGGGCCCAAATTTGGCAAATGAGTTTCAATGCGGATAAATGTAAAGTACTACATATCGGATACCTAAATGAGAAAGCAAACTATTCGATGAATGGCACTCAGCTTAAGAATGTAAACAGAGAAACCGATCTGGGAGTAACAATATCGAGTAACCTAAAACCGAGTCAACAATGTTCAGAAGTTGTTAAGAAGGCAAACAAATAATTGGCTTTATAGGCAGGTCATTTGAGCATAAATCCAAAGAAGTTATCCTAACCCTTTACAATTCCTTAGTCCGCCCTCTTCTGGAATACTGCGTTCAATCCTGGTGCCCTTATTACCAAAAAGATATAAACAAGCTAGAACGAGTTCAACGTAGAGTTACCAAAATGATACCTAGCCTAAAGAACAAACCATACGAAGAGCGTCTTAGAGAATTAAATCTATTTCCTTTAACCCAGCGCAGATTAAGAGGTGACTTAATTCAAGTGTTCAAAATCATCAAAGGCATCGACAATATGAACTGTAGTAAGTAATTCACTATCGACCAATCTAATTACACGCGGGGAAACGGTTGCAAAATTATTGGTAAATCTTTTAACTCACACGAATCTAAGAATTTCTTCTTCAATCGAGTTGTCAACTTGTGGAATGGGCTTCCCCGAAACGTTATAGACTGCATCACCGTTGATTCATTTAAACTCCGCCTAGACAAATATCTCGCATCAAACCCGCGACTGACTGCGTTTGTAAATGAATAACTTTATTTTATCCCCCCCTCAGTTACTAACCCATCTGTCCCCTACTAACTTCCTAATCCTGCCACGGACATTAGTTCCAGGGCAGTAATTCGCTTTCCAATGTTCCCTTACCCACTCTAAACCACTGTTTGGACACTTGATCCTCAGTGTTTTGGAGGACAAGCAACCTAGAAGGGTCACTAGATCTGTTGTTGCTTGATTTCCTTTGATTTCCTTTGTACTCTCTCTCTCTCTCTCTCTCTCCAACACAGTGTGACATAAGCAGAGATGGAGGATAGAAGATGACGCAGACTCGTCTTTCACGTCGGTTAACTCTTCACCTTCAGGCTGGAGCCATCAAAGACCATTATCTCACCCCTAACCACCCCCACCTCACACGCAACGAGTTAGAGAAACACACCACCATACTCGATAAAGAAAGTGACCCAAGGAGATTACCTATACTCGAAGCGTTATATATCCAAGCCTTACATCCTAACATCAACATCCAAACTCTGGACCTTCAGATCCTTCCTTCTGCCAAAAGGCACTATCCTACAGGACCTAACGCCCCCCCTCGCCACCCGGTGCCCTTGACGCAGCTCTCCGCGCTACCTCCTTCAGCTTCGTCTTCTGCCGGGGCCACACGTACTACGCAACTTAGGCCACGCCCCTCGACACGCAACCAATCAGCTTCGACCCCGCCAACCGACCACCACCTTCCCGCATCCAGTGCGCCTGCGTGACGTGGATCTCTCTTTAACACTCGTAGAATACCCCTCCACCAATAGCAGACTTTTGCCCCCTGATTTTCGCCTCCTCTGATCCTCCACCCTCTATATATACCCTTCCTGTTTACCTTTTATATCATTCTATCCTTACTTGATAATGCTGGTTGTCCAGTGAAATGCGTCGTATATCCTGTATCATCATGTACATTAATGTAACCCTGTACCACCATGAATTTTGCTAATATCATTCATCTACTTACTGCCACCCAGCGAAAACTCATCAGAGACCTGGAAACTTTGAATAATAAAATTTCCAACGCAGAAATTGCCATTTCTTTCAACCTCGTATGTATTAAAGAAAATATATATATATATATACCTGTATATATATATATATGAGTGGATGAATATATATATATGTATATATATGTATATATATATATATATATATATATATATATATATATATATATAGATAGATACATTGATATGTAGATAGATAGATAGATAGGTAGGTAGTTAGAAGGATGAATGGATGAATAGTACATCTAGATTAATAGGTACACATATAGAAGCACAAATGAATGGATAAAGATAAAAAAATACATAGATACATAGAAAGAGCTAGATGGTGGATAGTTAGACGGATAAAGGCATAGAAGTGATAGCCTAAACTAAAGATAAAATAATTGCAGCGTATTGACAAAACAAAGCATCAGAACAAACTTTGCTTCAAGGGGACCAGAACAAAACTCTTTGGGATCAACGCAACTGATGTCTAAGTACCAGGAGGATAGATATATAGGCAGGTAGATACAGTAGATAGATAGATAGATAGATACATATATAGATAGATATATAGTAGACTAATAGATAAATAGATAGCTAGATAGATAGACAGACAGATAGATAGACAGACGCACAAATCAAAAGACATACAGATACATATACCTTCAGAAACAGAGAAAGCTGACAAGAATATTGAGAAATTAAATACTCGATTAAAGATATAACAAATGATTGTGTTGGCTAAGTGAAACAGGAGAACACACTTTGCTTCAAGGGAACCAGAACAAAACTATTCAGGATCAACGCAACTGATGTCTAAGTACCAAGAGAGCCAGATAGACTAGTAGATAGATAGATATAGATAGATAGATAGATAGATAGAGAGTTAGATGATAGATAGATAGTTAACTACACATATATATAGATAAAAGGATGAATGGATAGATACACAGATAGACAGATAAATAGCTACAGAAACATACCAATAGAGAGAATGAAAATAATATAATGAAATAGAGACAATAAAATTACTTGTCCTGGCCCCAATGAAGCAGCAACGGAACAAACTTTGCTTAACCCCTTCTGTACCGGTGACATCCTGTTCGTTATATGCTGGCTACTATTAGACGATTGTATTCAGATTAAAAAGGGCCTCCAACAATCAACAGGCTTCGAACTATCTACTTTATCCCTTTCAACAACCACAGATCCTTCTTAAACTGCTGAAAATAGTCTAAATAAAGTAAGAAAATACATATAAAGACGTCACTGGTACAGCAGGGGTTAATGGGGACCACAGAAAAACTCTTGAGGATAAACACAACTGCAAGAGCAACAGGAACAGATAGAAAGGTGGATAGATAGATAGACAGACATAGCTAATAAATGCAGGTTAAATTTACACTCGGATACCATAGTCTCTAGCCCACCCCACTCTGGCACGAGGTGAGGCCAGGACCCTTTCTGGACGGTGGCCCACAGTGATAGTTACGGCTGGGGTTATGGGCTGGGGTTTGGGAGAGAGAGAAACGCACACACGAACACAGCGTGAAGCATTTGGGACAGGATTCGAAGTCTTCAAGTGCTTCACACTGTGCTCGTTTGTGTGTTGCCTTCTCTCTCAAACCCTACCCCTCACCATCACTGTGGGCCCTCATTGAGAAAGTGTCCTGGTCTCACCTCGTGCCAGAGTGGGGTGGGCTAGAGACTATGGTATCCGAGTGTACTTGAATACACTAATGAAAGCATATGGTCCTCCCGGAATTCGAACTCGGGACACCACACCCAGAATAGAAACACCTAATCTATTCAGCAACAGAACCCCCGCAGCTCTGCATTGACCTGTGACATGGTGGGTCGCTCCTCCACACTGACCTGCACCATCCGGGTCACCAGCTTCTTGAGGTCAGGAGTGAGAGTTCCTGTGGCTGCCAGCTTAGTGGTCAGTTCCATGGCCAAATAACCCAGAGAATATACGTCACTTTTGGCATCAGATGTCAAGCCAAAGAACATTTCTGGAGCATACCAATAGAATTTTTTGTATGATTCCAATGTGGCGGCTGCTAAATTAATAGTCTTCCCTGGGGTGGTTGAAAGGCCTAGATCCAGAATATGCACGGAAATACAGCCATTGCTAAAGTCAAGCAGAATATTGTCACCTTTGATATCATTATGAACGAAGCCTTTTCGGTGAATTGCATTGAGACTCATTGCAATTTCCATCAATACGGTTATAACCTGTCTTTTGGCGAGGTTGTCATGGGTCTGCCGCCACCTGAAGAATGTTATACCTTGACAGAGAGAGGTTACCATTATCGGGCCGTCGGTAGCAAGTGCCAACAAAATGGGTACCCCCCCAGCACCATCAAGCTCTTTCAGCCTCATCGCCTCCTCCATAAACGTATTTTTATGGCCAGCAGTCTTTCCCACCTTCATACATGCTACCTCCCCGCGATACAATATCTTATACACAATACCATAAGTCCCCGAGCCAATCTCGCAAAGTTTTACACAATGCTGCATTATGTCGTGAGAAGTTAACATCATGACATTGTTAACCGATTCAACCTTATTTTGACTCAACAAATCCCAGCAACCGAAAAGGCGGCACATATTATCAATGCGGGTTTCATCTTTTGCATTATCTTTTAGCAGATAAGAGCACCCGAAGGCCTTGCAGAAGCCATCCATGTTCATTTTATCTATGTTCCCTTCCACCAAGTAATCGCAATCAGGAGTGTGTATGAACACGATGTTTATAGTACGACTTGCGAAGTGAAGATGAGCTGGTGAAGGAGAACGTTTTCAAAGCATATGGCGGGAGGGATGAAGGGTGCGGGCGTAGCCCTCTCTCTATGTATCATCCTTCTCAACATCCAGAGGGGCTGTGCTGATATACAGGTGCAGAGGGGACCGGTAGTGTACCAGGTCAACACTAAACAAGTATTGAGGGACCTAGTCACACAGAAATCACACACGAGTGAAATTTCTGTCACCATTCCTGCCTGGTCTATTTCATATATCGGGAAGACGCCGCGACTGGGCAAATACTCTGGCACAACCTCGCTACAACACCTATTGTGCTACACTCTAATTAGCTGCGGAGATGTAGAGACCAACCCCGGCCCTAGTTCAACGTTGAAGAAACCTCACCACCAAACAAGTAAGGCAGACACCGACATTTCAACAGTCCTTAGCAGTAAAATTCGTTATAACAAACTGGGCCAGCAGGCACCCAAGTCTCCCGTCACGCTCCAACTCACAACCAAGACCGCAGGGCAACCGCCAGCACAGTGCCAACATTCTACCTACTCAACATTACCCTCAACTGTATCATCACTACCACAGATATCGGTGACCCAAGTAACACAACATGCAACCAGAACACCCAAACAAACAGGAAGCTCTAGCAAACACATCGACAATGAAGTAACAGCAACAACGGCCAAGAACAAGGACATAAAACAACAAATACAGGTAGGGGTGGGAGGGGGGCAAGGGGGAGCCACAACCTGTCCTCATCTCACGCGCTCACACACCATCAGCCGCTCACGGCGCACAGCTGATCACCACACCGCCAGACGTACGATGAACAGTAACAGGAAAATATGTATAGTGTGCGATATTGGATTCAACAAAAGGAGTACAACGTCACAATGTAGTAGTTGTAATGAAACAGTACACGATCGATGTACTTACGTTACTAGCAGAAAAGAAGTGGAATGTGATAAATGTAGGGAAATAGCTATTAAGGGTCCTAAAATCATTTGTGAAATATGTGAATCACTCATAACAAGAAAACAAAGGATCATAAACTGTTAAGTGTAAAACTGTAGCTCACATGAAGTGCATCTCTAAGAAGACCAACAGTGAAGAACGGGAATTCCTATGCAACATGTGTGCCTTGCATTCATTACCGAATATTAATGTAAATGAACCAATAAGTATTAACAACTCAGAATCCAGCCAGGACACATTCAAAATCAAAGATGAATACAGAGTGTTCACCAACAAAGGGCTCCATCTTATCCACATTAACGCCAGATCAATGTACCATAAATTGTCAGAATTAAACTTGTTAGCTAATAAGGCCAAAGCTTCAATAATTGCAATCACAGAAACCTGGCTGGATTCAAGTATAAACGATGGTGAAATAAACATTCAAGGTTTCAATATGGTTAGGAATGATCGCAATAGGCATGGGGGAGGAGTATGTCTGTATGTAAAAAACAACCTCACACACACAACCAGGACCGACCTCCATGTAGAAAATCACGAAGCTCTGTGGATCGATCTACACCTGCCGAGGACAAGACCCATCACAATTGGGGTATGCTATAGGCCACCAGACGACACACAATTCTTGACCAAATTTGAACGAACGTTGTCATCGCTAGACCCTCGGAATGAATCCATCATACTAGGGGATTTTAACCTGTGTTACAAACAACGAAATGATAGGCTTGTACGAGAATATAGGCATATACTGACAATGCACAATCACAAACAACTCATCACAACCCCCACACGTATCTCTGAGAACACTGCCACAATATTAGACCACATAAACTGTAACAGAGAGGACAAAATATCCCAATCAGGGGTTATACAGACTGGGATAAGTGATCACTTCGTCACATATTGCACACGAAAAACCACAAAAATTACCCTAGAGAATCACAAGATTATCAAAACAAGGTCACTCAGAAACTACAATAAAAAACATTTCTGGACATTTTATGGAATACAGACTGGTCTCCAGTGTTTGGAAGTACAAACGTTAATGACGCATGGGTTGGCTTCAGAACCATCATCACAAACATTCTAGACGAAATAGCTCCTCTGAAAGACATACGAATTAAAGCAAGGTCAGACCCATGGATCAACAATGACATACTACACCATCTGGAACACAGAGACAATCTGTTAAAAAGGCTAGCGAAACATAGACAGGATCAAGGTCTGAAACATGAGTTCAACAGGGCCAGGAATAAACTAAGTAGGAAAATAAAATCAGCGAAAACTAATTATTTTCACAATAAGGCAGAGGAATATCAGAATAACCCAAAGAAACTATGGAGGCACCTAAAAACAACAGGCTACAGCAACAAGACAAGGGATTCGTCTAACACTAATATTGCTCTCACCATTAATGATCAGATTTGCCACGATAAACGACAAATTTCAACCTACTTCAACTCCTTCTTCACCTCCATAGCAAACACACTTGCACAGAACCTACCTCAACCTCTCAATAAATACCCGACAACAACGGCCACCTTTCGAAATTTCTACAGAGATAAAGACATACACCCAAACACATTTGGATTGCAAAATGTTACACCAAAATACACTTTTGACGAGCTGTCTAACCTAAATGTACATAAAAGCACAGGACCAGACAAAATTCCTGCCAAATTTCTACGAGATGGAGCCATTGGTATAGCAGGCCCCCTAACCCACATCATCAACTTGTCAATTAACACCAACACTGTACCTGCTGAACTGAAGGAAGCTATTGTAACCCCTCTATTCAAGAAAGGAAATAAACTAGAAGTTGGTAACTACAGACCAGTTAGCATATTATGTATTGTATCTAAAATCCTTGAAAGAGCGGTATACACCCAAATTGAACACTACCTCAAACAAAATGATCTATTCTATAAGTTTCAATCAGGTTTCAGATGCATGTACTCGACAGACTCCTGTCTCATCCACTTAACGGATCACATTCGTAAAGAAATGTCTAAAGGTAACTACACCGGTATGGTTCTTCTTGATCTACAAAAAGCGTTTGACACAGTAGACCATGATATCCTATGTAATAAACTACAAGCAATGGGCATAGGATCTGTGAACTGGTTTAAATCTTATCTTAGTGGTAGAACCCAAAGAGTCAAAATTGACGATAATATATCTGATCCTATGCCAATTAACTGTGGGGTTCCGCAGGGAAGCATCCTTGGTCCCTTACTCTTTCTCTGTTATGTGAACGACATGGAACTGAGCGTCTCATGTAAATTATTACTGTATGCAGACGACAGCGTGCTCCTGGTTTCAGGAAAAGACCCAATAAGTATTGCCGCTTCACTTTCCAAAGAACTAGAATCATGTAGTGAATGGCTAGTGGACAATAGACTATCTCTTCACCTGGGCAAGACGGAATCCATCTTATGTGGAACAAAACGCAAACTGAAAGACATTGTGGGCTTCTCGGTCAACTGTAATGATATTCCTATAACAACAGTGTCACAAGTTAAATATCTCGGACTAAAACTGGACGCGAGTTTGTCAGGTGAAACAATTTTGGAATCTATCCTGAGTAAGTGTAGAGCACGTATAAAATACCTGTATAGACAGGTGGGATGCTTGCCCGCGGCGACCAAAAAGACCCTCTGCCAAGCGCTTGTTCAATGTCATTTTGACTATTCTGTGTCATCCTGGTACTCTGCATCATCTAAATCAGCACAGCACAAACTTCAGGTCACTCAAAATAAAATGGTTAGGTTCATGCTGAACCTAGGACCCAGATCACATGTTGGCCAGGAACAACTTCAGTCACTAGGTATGCTCAATGTCGCTGACAGGGCCAAACAAATCAGGCTCACTAATGCCTTCAAAATTTTCTATGACAGAGCTCCAGAGTACCTAAAGAATGATTTTGTTAAAGCAAATGAGAGGAGTGGACATAATACAAGAAACAGGATGTTTAATTTTAAGGTCCCGAGAATCCAAGGACAGGGTAAGCAAACATTCTTCTTCACCGCCATCAAAGACTGGAACGACCTACCCCAGTCAGTCCGTGAAAAGAGAACACTGTATTCCTTCAGACGTAGCCTGAAGGAACACCTGAACCGGACAGCTGCGAGAAGGGAGCACCAAGCTTATGTCTACTACTAAATGCGACATAAGAGATAGACAAACCAAACTGAAATGATTACTGATTACGGATTACTGATATTTACTATAGGATGTAAGGTATCTTAAAATAACCCCCTAGAAATACTTTCTCTAAAGTATCTATTTCTTTATCCTCCCCTTTTTCCCCAGCTAACCTAATCCCACAAGGACCCCAATGGAAATACGCCTAACGGCCTTATTGGGCTATCCTTAGTTGGAATTATGCAAGGCATAATTATGCATTAACATGTCATATTTGTAACAAACTATGTGGTACCAACTCTGTAAATTGCTAACTGAATAAATATTATTATTATTATTATTATTAAAGTGATCTCGCAATGCTCCAAAATGTAGAGATTATACTAATTTTGAAGAAATCCATTAATACAACAAAATTATACTCGTAGGAGATTCTCTTGCACTAATACAGACATTGGACTGTAATTAAATTGAATATTTTACAAATATATGGCTACAAATTGCTTTCATAATTGATGTAAATTGAGAAAATATTTTAGTTTATGATAAAAATAATTTTCTTTCGAAAGAATTATATAATAGAAAACTTTCTATAATAGGTGGGTAACTATAGTGTTTTATGAAGCACCGCGGTTTTTTTTTTTTCAATCTTGAAATGAGGATTTTTTTCTGGCCATACTTCTCCCTCATGTTTAACCCCAATAGTTTTAAGATTTTAGGACATTCGTCCCATTCGTTTGGCGATTTTCAGACTTTTCGCCCCATTCATTTGTCAATATTAAGACCTTTTGTGCCATTTAAGTGTCTATTTTATTCCTGGAGAGCGATAGCGAGCCTGTGAGGAAACGGCCTTCGGCCGGAACATTGTCTAACGAAAAATTTGCAAATTTATCATTTTTTTTTTTAGGGATCTTGGGGATGTTTGTTTTAAGCTTAATGGGGGTCTAGAGAGGAAACTAAAAATTAATAACTAAATATATTGACCAATAAATTTGTAAATTTTTCGATAGAAAAATGCTTGAATACACTTTATAGTCCATGAGCCAAGACCCGAATTTTGGGATATCGGTACCACCCGGGGTGACTAATTCTCTTAGGTGTTTTTAGCTTGCTACATGTCTCTAGTTTATGTTTTGATATGATAGCCCTTGCACATTGGTAGCTTAATGGTCGTTATCACTTCTTGAATAGACATACCCTACCGAAAATTCCGAAATTTTTTAAAATGTCAAATTTGGGGACAGGAATGCCTAAATGTCAACAAAATGCATATAGTAATTGTCACATTTAATACAAGTCCTGTAAATACACACTAAGCATGCCATGGGCTTGTACATACTATTATGGCAAATTACTACTCCTAAATATCATCTACGTCAGACTCGGAATCTGACTGTTGTGCCACCGGCTCTTCTTCAATAGCCTTGTTCTGACATGTCTGTAACCTGCACATGTCCGTGCATTTTAGACCATTGCTGAGGCAAGTACACTTAGGGAGTTCGCATGACCGCACACACTTGCAAGACAGTAGCTGCATAACAGCATCTGGTGCTGGTGAGCCTCGCATCCAGTTGACGGCAAGCTTACCGTCCTCATCTGTCATCCAACCGCAGTCTGTTGGGTTCGCAACAAATGGCTGGCTCTGAAGACTTCTCCTCCAGATCGCAGCCTGGTAGTTTGCACGCAGTGCATGCATGAAGAGGCAGTCCTCACAAGGAGGGAGTTGACTTGACTCTACCTCTCCACGTCTTGCACAGAACAGCTCATACCGAAGCTTGTTTACCTTAGTTGTGTGGGTAGATGGTAGGTACATGTGGCAGGTGATTTCCTGTAGCTTCTCAAAGAGTTCAGGAGACACTTCCCATGAGCGTCCAAGTTCGTGAAAAGCATGCTGGTATGTCTTGTCCATCTTCACCTGCTTGAGTGTCGTCATCTTCCCTCGGCCAGCGAATGCACTGACGGTATCACAGCCTGTAAAGGCATGCATACCAATCAATGAATCACACACGCTGCCTCCCAGTGTGCGGCTCAGTGTGGTGATATCCAGGAATCTTGTCCGGTTCTTCGTCCCGCACTTCTGGAACAGATGGGATGGGATCTTGTGGCACATGCCAAGACACAACACCATGACGTCTGTATCTTCTGCAGTGATGATGACAGACTTGTTCCCAGATTCTGCTGCATGAAGTGCATGGAGAAGAAGGCGTGTGTCTGCTTCTTCTTGAGTTGACTTAAGCTCAGGAGCCTCTTCCCACTGCTCTTTGGTGATCTTGAAGCAGCGCTGCTCACATGTGACATACAGCTCCTTGTCCTTGAGCTTCTCCCTGTGCTGTGGTGCCTTCCATTCTTCTACCAAGAACTTGATAAGACTTGCCTTGTTGGAGGAACTACCGAGTAACTTTCTCCACTGCTGGATGTTGTGCCCAGGTTGAATGTTCTTGAAATGAATTCCTGTGCCTGCACTTCTTTTGGCTCGTTCTGCATCCTTGATGGATGTCTCCTTGTAGATATCAAACACAACATCAATGCGCCTGCTCTTAGCACCTTCATGAACAGCGTGACTCAGTGCTGTACCTGTAAGCTGTGAAAAAGTTTTGTCGTTTCCCTTCAGTTTGTGGACCAGGCTCATCCCATCAATTATGGTAGCAGAGGGCTCGGGTATCACTTCTGCAGGAGAAACATTCCTCTCTAACTCCTTTGCGAGGGCAGCCTTGTTGGTCTTGCGGAGAGACCCATCACCGCTGGCAAGTGCCCAAGGCAAAGGCCCCAGGGGATGAGCCAAGACATCACTCATTTTGAGCTTTCTGTTCTCGGCAACAAGGATCATCTGGCCAAATAGGTTCCTGTCAGCCTTTAAGATAACCTCCTTGGCATGGTCTTGTGAGCGTGGCTTCATTCTGATGTTAGTGAACGTTCTCAGTTTCGTCTTCGTCATCGTGTCATGAAACTGTATAGTTGGCGTATCGATCTCCAGGCGCTCTTCCTTGAAGGCTTGATATGCATCCTCTCCTATTCTGTAGGCCCCTAGAAGGTCTTTGACAACTTCTGGTGGTGCCATAGTCGCAGTTGACAAACTGACAAGATCTTCTTGCTCTGCGTTGAAGGGGTTCAACCAGCTGGTCTCCATCAGTTGAACTAAAGATTGGACATCGGCCTCATCTCTTCTAATCCTGGGCATCTGTAGGTCTGGGTGGCTGAAGTCAGTATACTTTTGGCCTACTACCATAGTCCTGAGCTGCCTTAAGTACCTGCTGCGATACTCCGATGTCAGGTAGTACCTGGCGACAGCTCCGCCTTTCAGGCTGAAGCCTTTTGTGCCCCCTGGTGTCTGGGTGTCTTTGTTGATCGTCTCTTCGATTGTCTGGTCCACAGGGATCCGTCCAAAGGGATTCTTGCTACCGATCTGGACCGAAAAGCCACCTTGCATGAAGTGTTCATGGACCTCTGGGTGTTCAATGGGCAGTCGAGACATCAAGGCATAGTAGTAGGTTAGGAACCGGGCATAGTTCACTTTGTCATAGGCAAAACACCACGGTATCATCTGTCGGATTGCTCCTAGGTGGAGCATCCAGTTGCCTTCTCTGGAGGCTCGAATTAAGTCCAGCATGATCTCAACCATGTCCAGGTATGACATCCAGAATGCTGAGAGGTTGTGTTCATCTCTGAGGGTCTCAAGATAAACTTGGAAAAGCTTCATGATATGTGTGCATGATTCACTCTCCATCAGCTCTTGAAAGAGTCCCTGAGACACTACGCTGTGAAAGCTGTTGATGTCCTTCAGTGTTTCATCTAGATGGTGTATGTCCCTTGAATAGTTTTCTTCTAGCCATGAAAGGAAGCCTTTCCATGCAAGCCTCATCAGTGCTTCATACACGAGCTTGTGTAGTCTCACTGCTCTGTTGTACCTCTTGCCGTTCATCACTCCTGACACTGATCCTTCTGCGATGATACCTGATTCCACACACAGATCTCTAAGACCTGCATCTTGAAACCTCTTTCCTATGGTGGAGATGAGATTACAGATTGTGTGGAAGACGCCCATCCTGATGATAATGTTCTTGAACTTCTCTTGTTTCCAGATAACTTCGGCAGCTTTGGCATAGAGTGCTTGATCAAACACGCACACAATCTTGTTAAGCTGTAAGGACTGCATGATAGCATGCGTTTGTTCCAAGATTTCATTAACGGTGGACATTTCTGTTGCGGGAGCATTGATAGTGGGCAGGTAGCTTACAGTGTCAAAGGAGTACAAAGGAAATCAAGCAACAACAGATCTAGTGACCCTTCTAGGTTGCTTGTCCTGAACCACTGCAATGTCTCTGCGCATTTTGATGTTGAACCCAGTCCAACTGCTGATGGACTGGTCCTCATGGTCTGACATTCGAGTAAGAAGCCAGATATGGTTCTTTGTCTTTGAATCCTGGACTTCCTTGGTAGTGTCGACATACGCAGTCTCAATCCTAGGTGGCCCTGCCCGCCGCCCAACATTGTATATTGGCAGCATTGATGATGTCTGAGTGATGCTTCTTATCTTGGACTTGGTAATCTCTGGCAGGACTTTCTCTGGCACAGAGCCTGCAACCTTGGACTGGACAGCAATGCCATTGACTCTATGAGAAGTACCTGCTCCACTTAGGGTCTCTTCAAGTCGGTCAATGTTATCCCAGGCCAGGGTTGTGAACACACCAGGGTAGATGTTTGCTGGCAGTGGAATGTCATCCTTTGAGCATTCCAGCTTCTGGATACAAAGGGCTGTATCGATCTCCTCAAACATTGAGTAAGACACACAGTGACCAAGACGATTCAGAGTTCGGATCAGTTCTGTGTTTCCTGTCAAAGACTTTACAGCATTGGTCAGCAGTATGTGCTTGGGTGGTTTTGTCTTGCCACTGGTAACAGCAAAGACCAAGTCACTGCCAAAGGAAGTGGCAAGACGTTGAGCTCTTTCAGAGGGAGTTTCACACTCACACTCTCCTGTCAGCAGGGTGTGCAGGAATTGAGTGACTGCTGCAGGAATGACATTCTGATCTGTATCGGGAGGCCATGGCTGACTCACATCTTGTTTATTGATCTCATTCCTCAGCTGCATTCCTGCTTTGGTTAAGACATCTTCAGAGTTAGCTGCTCTTGCTTCTTGCAGGTCTTTTGCCATTTTGTGTGCTTGCCGGGCAAGGTCGTCCATTGAGAGGCTGCGTGGATAGATTAGAAGCTTTCCTTTCTCATCTGGGACAAAGCGTAGTGATTCTCCAAACTCGGTTTCAATCTTTCGGCGAACATGTTTCTTTGTCGCTGGTTTCAGTTGGATAATACCACGGGACATCATGGATCTCTCAAGCCTAGATGTGAGGTTTGTCATAGGCAGTACCTCTGGGTTGGGGAATAATTTGGTCCTTATATACAAGCAGAGTTCCTCGAGGGCTTCTGTCTCAACCTCTTCGTAGCGTGCTTCCTCGCTTTCTTCCTGATTTTCACCTGCACCCGACCTGGCGGCCGCTGGGAAATCATCTTTTGTGAAGAGTTTGTAGCACGACTTGTGGTAGTGACCCTCTGCAGCAACAAGGTCTCTGCTAACTAAACCAAGGATTCTCTGGTTGAGTTTCCTTATTGCTGCTCTGCGAATCTTCTCATCTGCTCGTAGCTCAACACACTGTATGAGTGGCTCCCTTGTCTTTGTTGTTTTTATGTACTTGCTTGACTTCTCGCAGAAGATACATACTTTGGCATACACCCTGCTAGTACTAGGGGCATCCCTTGATGCCCTCCTCCTGGGGTCGACGCTTGCTGATTCTATCTTGACACCCTTGGCAAGGATAGAATCCAGTGACTTCTTCATTGTAAAGAGACTACGACATTTACGGTGATAATGTATGTGTGGTATTCCTCCTTCTTCAAGGCCCTTGGCTGCTTCCAGGACTGGATCATGCTGCCTGATTTCTGCAGCCCTGAGCAATGTGTTCCAGGAGTCCAAATCCTGTGGTGACACCAGAGCATCGCTGTCATCATCAGAGCAGTGGATGATACAGTCGATCCGTGCTCTCTTCCTCGCAGATGGTTCCATCCTGCCGTCAAACAGTCGACACACACCTGCAAAAAATATCACCATTAAACCATGAACAAACAAACACATTACATGGAAACCACTCTACATATGTTTGCTCCTTCCAATAATAAATTATCCCCAAAATATAACAAAAAATCCCCAAATATGAAATAAACCCCTAAATATGGAGAAACTTGAAATACACATCGGAATAATTCTTGTAGAGAATCAAATAAGCTACAAGAGCTGTTAGAATATATTTTTCAATGTTCCCCATATTTAAGGATTTATTCTAGATTTAGAGGAAAATACCCAAAATATAGAGTATATTCCGAAATATGAGGAAATTTGAAAAATACCTAGGAACAACTCTGGTAGAGAATATAATTCTACATAGGTGTTCAAAGTTTCGCGATGATTGTGTGATGGATTTTAAAGAAAATGAGGAAAACGCCGAGCGTCACGCTAAAAATCTTTATTTTTGGGTAGCGCCCCTATTGCATCAAAAAAATTAGACTAAGCTACCAGTGCGAGAAGGCTATCATATCTTAATGTACTTACAGTCACTCTATAAACATTTTAGTACCATTCGTGTTTAGTCACCCCAGGTGGTACCGATATCTGGCCTGGCTCATGGACTATTAGTAGCAATGACAAGGGTTGAGCGGAATTCGGGTTGACCGATGTTTCTTTTGTCTGTTCTCGTTGTTTACCCATAACTATACCTTGTTCCAAATAAGTAGGCTAAAACTCTTGAAAAATTAACCTCTATCAGGTGAAGGCATTGAGGGATAAGCCTTTACAACGGCACAAAACGAATAACGTAATTTTCAAGCTAATATTTCTGGCATTTGGGAAGGGGTCAGCCAGGGAATAGGCGTGGCAATTTACAGCGCATTTTCGTTAGCCCATTTTGAGTTATAGTTATATTTGTGTCTTACAGTGCAGGACCTATACCCTGTTTAAAGTAAGTAGGCCAGTTATCGTGATCCACAACCTCTGTAACTCGAAAAGGGCTAGAGCAAATGGGCTGTAAATATCCACAACCCTTCCTAAAATGTAGAAATATCAGCTCGATTACTCTAGTCGTTTGTGAGTTACAGAGATTAGTGTTCAATAATTTTGGCCTAATTATTCGGAACAAGGTATAGCAATAAGTAACACCCCCTTCTCAACATTAATCATCAATTACAAACCTCAATGTACTGTACACTCGGATACCATAGTCTCTAGCCCACCTCACTCTGGCACGAGGTGAGGCCAGGACCCTTTCTGGACGGTGGCCCACAATGATAGTTAGGGCTGGGGTTTGGGAGAGAGAGAAACGCACACACGAACACAGCGTGAAGCATTTGGGACAGGATTCGAAGTCTTCAAATGCTTCACACTGTGCTCGTTTGTGTGTTGCCTTCTCTCTCAAACTCCACCCCTCATCATCACTGGGCCCTCATTGAGAAAGTGTCCTGGCCTCACCTCGTGCCAGAGTGGGGTGGGCTAGAGACTATGGTATCCGAGTGTACATATACCGTACATACACACATACACACACACACAAACATATATATATATATATTTTTTTTTTTTTTTTTTTCTATGTGATTGAGGGAGGCAAAAGGCATAACTGCCTATAGCGAGTGCCTCCCCCATAGTTGAAAGAGTGACAGGGCCAAAATCAAGGGACGTTCGAGCCAAAATGCCTGGACACACGGAGTTTGAAGCAATTTAAGTCATAGGAAGAGGGAAAGACTGATTCTGGGAGAGAGTTCCAGAGCTCAGATGTTGAGTAGAAGAAAGTTTGAGAGTAACGTTTCACTCTTGGGTTGGAGAGTTGCACAGAGTAGGGGTGGGATTGAGTTGCAAGACGGGTACCACGTGCCCTACGTAAAGGAGGTGGTATGCACTGGGATAGCTCTGAGGAACACTGATTATTATAGTAGCGATAGAATAGCGAGAGAGATGCAACATTGCGGCGGAGAGAGAGAGATTGCAGAGAGTTGGTGAGTGGACGGGAGTTAATGATACGAAAGGCCTTCCTTTCAACTTTGTCTAGGAGAGCGGTGAGAGGAACCTCCCCACACATGTGAACAATACTCAATACAAGGGCGCACTATGCCCCTGTACAGAGCAAGAAGCTATGCAGGGGAAAAGAACCCCCTAAGGCGGTTGAGCACACCCAGCTTCTGGGAGGCTGCCTTAGCAAGACTGGTAATATGGTCCTTCCAAATGAGAGCAGAAGAAAAAGAGACACCAAGAATATTGAGAGAAGATGAAGGGTTGATTTTTGTATTGTTGAAGAATAAGGGATAGTCCGCTGGGAGATCCTGACGGGTAGATAGATGGAGAAATTGGGTTTTGGAAGCATTAAAGTTAACAAGGTTTTCTCTGCCCCAATTGGAAATAGTATTTAGATCAGAATTTAAGAGTTCTATGGCTTCATTACGTTTGTCGTTGAGGGATTGCTGGCTGGGGCGTTCTGAAAAACTAATGGAGTAGTGTAAGGTTGAGTCGTCTGCGTATGAATGGATGGGAATTAAGGTACAGTTAAGGAGATCATTTATAAAAATTAGAAAGAGAATAGGAGATAGGACAGAGCCCTGAGGAACACCGGAGTTTATAGGGTGAGGAAGTGAACAATGGCCGTCCACAACCGCAGCTATGGAACGGCCGGAAAGGAAATTAGAGACAAAGGCACAGATGGAGGGATAGAAACCGAAGGAGGGTAGTTTAGAAATTAAAGATTTATGCCAGACTCTATCGAAGGCTTTCGATATGTCTAGTGCAATAGAAAAAGTCTCACCGAAGTCCCGAAAGGAGGATGACCAAGAGTTAGTAAGATATGAAAGAAGATCACCAGTAGAGCGACCCTTAAGGAAGCCATACTGGCGATCTGAGAGCAGATTATGAGAAGAGAAATGCTTAAGAAATTTGGAAGCAAGAATAGTTTCAAAAACTTTAGAAAGACAAGAGATAAGAGCAATTGGACGATAGTTGGAGGGTTGAGAGCGGTCACCCTTCTTTGGGACAGGTTGAATGTGAGCAAACTTCCAGCATGAAGGGAAGACGTTAGAGGATAGACAGAGACGAAAGAGTTTGCCTAGGCAGGGAGTCAGCACGGAAGCACAGTTTTTGAGAACATATATATATATATATATTAGGGTGTTTCATATTTATATGGGAAAAAAATAAATGAAACTACGAGAGTCATATTGCTTTTCCACAGTTTTTGTTTGAGATTATTAAGGCAACAAACCCAAATTTACAATGATTGCTCAATATTTACTGGTCGCACACTTTTGAAAGTTTACACGACATTTCCTGTAAAATAAATACAAAAGTTGCATAAATGTGCAACCTCTAAATGTTAACCAACAGAGCAGAAATTTTGCATAAATCATATTCAAATGATACTGATAACAGGGAGCATCAATATGGTAATACACATCTTAGGTAGATATAATGAAACACCCTAATATATATATATATATATATATATATATATATATATATATTTGTGAATTTCAACTCTCAAGATAGTGTCGAATTTCTTGCGTGGAAAGACAAGAAAGACTGCCTGGGAAACTTTGGTCCAGAGAGAAAAAACAAAGTTTGCAAAGTTATATTTTTAAAAGTGTTGCAAGTTGATATAAGAATAAAGGTGAGAATCCAGCTTAGTTGCTAATACCTTGGCCATTTTCAGTCTGGATTCTATACTACTACTACTACTACTACTACTACTATTATTATACTACTACTACTACTACTATTATATTATACTACTGCTACTACTACTACTACTACTACTATTATTATTATTAACTACTTCTACTTCTACTACTGCTACTACTACTACTACTACTACTACTACTACTACTACTACTACTACTACTACTATTATTATTAACTACTTCTACTTCTACTACTACTACTACTACTACTACTACTGTTACTGTTACTAATGTATATACTGAAAATAGAAGGCCTCACTCCTTTCCCATTCTTAATGTTAAGAAAAATGTATACATGTTCCCTAACATGCTATAGTCTATTCGCTGTAAGTAGGCGAGAAATCATGACATCTATTATCTGCAACTTTAAAAGTGCTAAAGCAAATTGGCAGTAAATCTCCACATTTATTCCTTGACTGATTCTTCCCAAATGGTAGAAATATTAGCTCGATTACTCTAGTCGTTTTTGAGTTACAGAGGTTAGAGGTCATGGTTTTTGAGTTACAGAGGTTAGAGGTCATGGTTTTTCGCCTACTTACAGTGAATACACTATAGTAGCCATAGCGTACCTGAGTTGGTTATTTATCATTATGTAGCAATAATTCTAACTAGATCATTTCAGGGGGGTCACCGTTTTTTGTTTATCTTTCTCTCCTGTTTTCTCTTTCCCTGGCTTGTATCCATTCGGCCCCATTCAGCCAACTGTTTTAAGACATATATCCCAATCCAGGTGTCGATTTCTTCCTGGTGAGCGATAGCGAGCCAGCATTGTATGGAAAAATCCGGCTTCGCCGCAGGCATTTTTTCTATCGAATAATGTACAAATATAGCTTGCTGTCAGAACAAAAATATATATATGCTGGCTCCCTGCCGCTCGCCAGGAAAATATTGACACCTGGATGGGAGTAAACGTCTTAAAATAGTAGGCTGAATGGGGCCGAATGGATACAAGCCAAAGAGAGAGGGAAAAAAGCGAGGTGGGCTCCCTTAATCAGCCTTAGCCTACTTTAATTTCATTAGCCTATATATAATACCTCTCAGCATTATATTATCGAAGAGTGGAGTTTATACTTTTAATTTCTTATATTTGGTGGTGTTCTATCAAAAACCCTCCAATTTACTAAGTTCAAATAAGGTCTCCTGTATCCAAAAAGTTAAATTCGAGATGTAGGGAGATATGTGGATGATTGGATGGATATAGATGGTTAGACAGATCAGGAGAGAGAGAGGAGAGAGAGAGGAGAGAGAGAGAGAGAGAGAGAGAGAGAGAGAGAGAGAATCACTATTGATATGTAGTCCTTTAATCTACTAATAACTATGAAAGTTCAGAACAAGAATAATCATTGTAACCATGAATTGGCAAGTGTAAGAGAGAGAGAGAGAGAGAGAGTTTGTATACTTACTTCCAATTCAAGGGTTTCAATTTCTCTGGGATTCCACCTGGCTGCAGGAGCTAACTTTGTGGCAATGGATTTAGTTACTGCCGATTGAACCAGAGAGTTAGGGAGACGGAGGAGAGTGAGTGAGTGGAATGAAGTGTGTGGGTGTGAGAGTGTGGGTTGAAGAGTGAGTGGGTGAGTGTGTGAGTCTGGGGGTGAGTGAGAGTGTGAGTGTGTGAGTCTGGAGAGGGAGTGAGAGGGCGAGTGCAAGTGTGGGAGTGAGAGGGTGAGTTAGGGTGTGAGTCTGAGTCTGAAAGTGAGTGGGTGAGTCTGGAGAGTGAGTAAGGGTGTGTAAGAGTGAGAGTTTGAAAGTGAGTGGTTGGTTAGAGTAGTAGTTTGAGAGTGGGTGAGTGAGTGAGTGTGACTGAGAGTGAGTGAGAGTGTCAGTTTGAGAGTGAGCTGGTGAGTGAGCGTGTGACAAGGAGTGGGTAAGTGCGTGTGTGAGTCTGAGAGTGAGTAGGTGAGTGAGTGTCAGTCTGAGAGTGAGTGAGTGAGGGTGAGAGTCTGAGAGTGAGTGGGTGAGTTAATAGGAGAGCATCGTAAGTGAATGAAGAAGGGCGATTGTATGAATGAGTGAGGCTTAGTGAGTAGGTGAATGAATGAATGAGTTAATAGGAGAGCATCGTAAGTGAATGAAGAAGGGCGATTGTATGAATGAGTGAGGCTTAATGAGTAGGTGAATGAATGAATGAGTGAGTAGGTGAATGAATGAGTGAGTGAGATTGAATGATTAGGTGAATTAGTGAGTGAATAGGGAAATGAATGAGTGAGTAGGTGAATTAATGAGTACGAAGTTAATTGAGAGTGTGAGTAAAGGTGAGAAAATAAAGACGAGCCATCACATTAACCCGAGATGGGGCTTCACAATTGGGCTAAACATGAGGGAAAAGGGAAAAAACACCCCTTAATGATATTTGTTCACTAACCAGCTATGATAATGATGGAGATAGGTCACTGTTTTTTTATTGTGCCTGTACATTAACCCTTTTAGTACCGGTGCCGTCTTATTAAATATACTCTGGCTACTCTCAGACGATTTTGTTCAGTTTTAAAAGGCGCTCTGGCAATTACCAAGTTTCGAGTTATCTCACTTCTCCAATTATGCTACCACAGATCCTTCTTAAACTGTACACAATCGTCACAATGCAGCTAGAATAAATTAGCTGGGTTAAAATACAGGAGGATACTGGAAACAAAGAATGATTTATTAGAGTAATTTAATTTCCACAACCGTGTTCGTTATAATTGATGAACTCCACTCCCCCCCCCCTCTCTCTCTCTCTCTCTCTCTCTCTCTCTCTCTCTCTCTCTCTCTCTCTCTCTCTCTCTCTCTCTCTCTCTCTCTCTCTCTCTCTCTCTCTCTCTCTCTCTCAAACACACACACGCGCGAACATACACATAAGCAAACAAACAGTCACCTACATACACATATATACACAAGTGCACATATGATGCAAACTGTATATGCCAACAAAAATAGCACCCACCCACACCTAAACAATTGTATTAAAACACACCAAAACTCAGACACACATACACACACGTACATTATCGTCTCCCACACACAAAATATATTAATATTTGTAATATATTAAACTTTTTCTATTGCTCTAGGCATATCGAAAGCCGTCGATAGTGTCTGGCACAAATCTGTAATTTCCAAACTTCCCGTCTTTCGGTTTATATCCCTCTAGTTGTGCCTTTGTCTCTAATTTCCTTTCAGACCGCTCCATAGCTGCAGTTGTGGACGGCCATCGTTCACTTCCTCAACCTATCAACTCCGGTGTTCCTCAGGGTTCTGTCCTGTCTCCAATTATCTTTCTAATAGTTATCAATGATCTCTTCAACTGTACCTTTAGTCCTATCCACTTATATGCTGATGACTCTACCTTACACTATTCAACTAGTTTTTCCCATCAACCCAGCATGCAAGCACTCCTAATCAAACATGGCGAGGCCATAGAATGCCTATTATCTGATCTTTCAATTATATCTGATTGGGGCAGAGAAAATCTTGTTACTTTAAACGCCTCCAAGACCCAGTTTCTCCCTTTATCTCTCCATCACAATCTTCCACAAGACTATCAACTATTTTTCAACAACACACAACTCAACCCTTCATCTTCTCTCAACATTCTAGGTGTATCTTTTTCATCTGGCCTTTCATGGAAAGATCATATTACCATTCTTGCTAAAACAGCTTCCCAAAAGTTAGGTGTACTCAACTGTCTCCGTGTGTTCTTCACCCCCGCACAGCTTCTTGCTCTGTATCAGGGCACAGTGCGC
>CM064523.1:15216531-15244031 GCA_032716605.1 Paralithodes platypus
GAGTGAAGGAAATGGAGAGAGAGAGAGAGAGAGAGAGAGAGAGAGAGAGAGAGAGAGAGAGAGAGAGAGAGAGAGATAGATAGATAGATAGATAGATAGATAGAGAAAATTAAAGGAACGAAAGCAATGAGCGACGAAAGAAGATAATATTGGAAATTAAGGGGAAAAGGAAATACAGAAGGGAGACACGGAGACAGTAAGAAAGTAGAGAAAGAGAGATAAACAAAATGGGAAGGAATGAAGTAAGGAAGAAGACAAAAATCAAAACAAAGTCAAAACAAAACAAAGACAAAACAAAGACAAGACACAACAAAGACAGCAGAATGTGAAAGGGAGGAAAAGCATACACTTAACCCCTTCTTTACCGGTGATGTATTTTTCAAGATATTCTGGACAACTCTTAGACGATTTTGTTCAGCTTAGGAAGGACGTCTACCCATTAAAAGGCTACAGGCAATCTCGGTGAATCCTTTTGGCTACCATAGATTCTTTCTGGGCTTCATAAAATCGTCTAACTGCAGCTGAAATCGAATTAAAAACACGTCGCCGGTACAGTAGGGGTTAAACAAAATGATATGCGTGAAAAGGGTAATTCAATTGTTCATATTTTGGTAGTAATAAACTCGTCTAATATAAGGACACAACAGATCAATCACTATCACCCGAGGATTGTATATATATCTTGATTATACCTTGTTCATGTTTTTAATTGATAGCGAAATATATGACGGTGAGATATTTTATGAGTGAGAATGAGTTATAAAAGATGTATTGATTGTGTGTGTGTGTGTGTGTGTGTTAATGTAAATTATGCGTTTGTCTGTTAATATGAATTTATGTATGTGTGTGTGTTAATATGAATGTATGTATATGCCTGTATTACTATGTATGTATATATGTATGTATAACAAAAACAATATTAAAGCCTTGACCCAGCTAGCCCCATAACAGAGTACCCCATAGATTTAATCACTCATAGTTTATCACAGTGGCCGCTTCCCAGTAAATGTGACCTAATTCTCAGTATATAGAAAACGGATTCACAAGACCTCATCTCCCGACAACATTCTCTTATTATTTACATTATTCTGGCGATTTATAGACTTTCTGTTCATTAGTTTATTGATTCCATATCACTTCGCCCCATTCAGGTGTCCACTTTTTCCCCTTTTCCACTTTTTGAGCCTCCAATTTAAAAGAAAACAACCTTCGGCCGGGATTTTTTTTTTTTTTTTCCGTAGCATGCATAAAAATAACAAGACGTAGGGTCTGGGTAGCGAGGTGTAGTGGATATCGTAGCCGAGACGTCAACAATGATATTCTAGTTTCGAATCCTGGACATGAACAAAGATATATATATATATATATATATATATATATATATATATATATATATATATATATATATATATATATAGAGAGAGAGAGAGAGAGAGAGAGAGAGAGAGAGAGAGAGAGAGAGAGAGCTACAGTAGATTAGAGAGATCACCTACAAAGAGAGTGAAGACAAGCCAGCCAAGGAGAAGAATTACCATAAGTCGGTCATTTATATTTATTAATGTATAAGCCATGCCAAGAAAGGAGGACGATCTGCCTTGTCCTCTCTCACTCATGTTTATATATATATATATACGGAGTAGATGGCAAGTTGCTGAAAGCAGTGACGAACATGTATGAGAGTGCAAAGGCGGCAGTATGTGTGGAGAATGAGCAGAGCGAGTTCTTTGACCTGCATGTTGGGTTGAAACAGGGGTGTGTGATGTCCCCGTGGTTGTTTACTGTATATATGGATGGAGTCATGAAAGAAATACAAGGAAGAGCAGTGAATGTTGGTGTGTCGCTGATAAGGGAGGGAAATGAGTGGAAGCTACCTGTACTGCTGTTTGGTGATGATACAGTTCTGATGAGCAATAATGAATGGGAGTGTCAGGGTCTGGTAAATGTGTTTGGAACAGTGTGCAAAAAACGGAATGCGGGGAAGAGCAAGGGTATGGTCTTCGAAAGGAGTGAAGCCACAGAGTGTGAGGTGAAGTTGAACGGTCAGGCTATGGAGATTGTCAGCTCATTTAAGTATCTGGGCAGTGTGTTTAGTAAAGATGGGACTATGGATGAAGAAGTGAGGGAGAGGGTGCAACAGGGGAAGAGGGTTGTTGGAACGTTGAGAGCAGTAACAAGAAATAGGGTGGTCAGTATGGAAGTGAAGAAGTCCTTGCATGACAGTGTGGTAATCCCGACACTAACTTACGGAAGCGAAGCTTGGACGTTTGGGAAGAGACTTGGACCAAGAGCGAGAGCGGTGGAAATGAGTTACTTGAGAAGTGCGTGCAGAGTTACATGGAGGGATAGACAGACGAATGAGGAAGTAAGAAGGAGGTGTGGTGTGGAGGTAGATGTGCTAGAAAGTGTGAAAAGGAACAACTTGAGATGGTTCGGCCATATGGAATGTATGGAAAGCGAGAGAATGACTAAGAGGGTGTTCGAGAGCGAGGTGGAAGGACAGAGAGGGAGAGGTGCACCGAAGGAGAGGTGGAAGGATGGAGTGAGGAAGTATATGGATGAAGGCAGTGCTGGTTGGGAGGAGGGGCGTCGACTGACTGGGGACAGAGGTGCATAGGGGCAGTTCGTTCGTGGCCCCACCTTCGGGGATCACGGCATCAGGCAATAGATACATAGATAGATATATATACATTTTATATTCACAGCCGGACTCGACCCACGGACAGTCAAGACGTAGCTCACTTGGTTTACTCACACTTGCTCTACTGCTGTCCGCAATAAGGAGGAAGCATTCAAACGGTACCGACACCTTAAAACTCAAGAATCTCATTCTTCCTACTTTTCTGCCCGGAATCAAGCGAAATCTGTTCTTCGCCTCGTCAAGCATGCTTTCATCAATAATAAATGCACCGAACTATCCAACTCCAGCTCCTACCAAGCCTTCTGGCATCTAGCCAACCTCTCCAACAATTTTTCTTCTTCGTCTCTCCCTCCTCTTTTCCACTCTGACGTCACTACCGTCACTTATTCCTTTGACAAAGCTGAACGCTTCGCTAACACTTTCGCTGAAAACTCCACTTTGGATGATTCCCTTGGTGTTCCTCCCTCTCCACCCCTATCTCTCTTACTTATGCCTAACATCATAATCTCTTCCAAGGACGTACTTTCCACCCTCTCTGGGCTAAATACTAAGAAGGTGTACGGACCGGACGGTGTTCCTCCTTTTGTACTAAAAAACTGTGCTTCCGTGCTGACTTCCTGCCTAGGCAAAGTCTTCCGTCTCTGTCTCTCCTCTAACATCTTCCCTTCTTGCTGGAATTTTGCTCTCACTCAATCTTCCCAAAGAAGAGTGACCGCTTTCAACCCTCCAACTATCGTCCAATTGCTCTCATTTATTGCATCTCTAAAGTTTTTAAAACTATTCTTACCTCAAAATTTCTTAAGCATTTATCTTCCCATAATCTACTCTCAGATCGCCAGTATGGCTTCCTTAAGGGTCGTTCTACTGGTGATCTTCTTTTATACCTTACTAACTCTTGGTCATCCTCCTTTCGGGACTTCGGTGAGAATTTTTCTGTTACGCTATACATATGGAAGGCCTTCGATATATAGAGTCTGGCACAAATCTTTAATTTCTAAACTACCCTCCTTCGGTTTCTATCCCTCCATCTGTGCCTTTGTCTCCAATTTCCTTTCCGGCCGTTCCATAGCTGCGGTTGTGGACGGCCATTGCTCACTTCCTCATCCTGGCAACTCCAGTGTACCTCAGGGCTCTGTCCTATCTCCCATTCTCTTTCTAATTTTCATAAATGATCTTCTCAACTGTACCTCCAGTCCTATCTATTCATAAGCAGACGACTCTACCTTACACTACTTAATTAGTTTTCGAGAACACCCCAGCCAGCAATCCCTAAAAAACAAACGTAATGAAGCCATGCAACACTTATCTTCTGATCTAACTACTATTTTCAATTGGAGCAGAGAAAACCTTGTTGCCATTAATGCTTCCAAAACTCAATTTCTCCATCTATCTACCCATTCGGAACTCCCAGCGAACTATCCCTTATTCTTCAACAATACAAAAATCAATCCTTCATCTTCTCTCAATATTCTTGGTGTCTCTTTTTCTTCTGCTCTCACTTGGAAGGACCATATTACCAGTCTTGATAAAGCAGCCTCCCAGAAGCTGGTTGTGCTCAACCGCCTCAAGGGGTTCTTTACCCCTGCACAGCTTCTTGCTCTGTACAGGGGCACCGTGCGTCCTTGTATTGAGTATTGTTCACATTTGTGGGGAGGATCCTCTCACACCGCACTCCTAGACAAAGTAGAAAGGAAGGCCTTTCGTATCATTAATTTCCACCCACTTACCAACTCTCTACAAACTCTCTCTCTTCGCCGCAATGTTGCATTTCTCTCGCTATTCTATCGCTACTACAATAATCAGTGCTCCTCAGAGCTCTCCCAGTGTATACCACCTCCTCTACGTAGGGTATGTGGTACCTGTCTTGCAACACAATCCCACCCCTACTCAATGCAACTCTGCAACCCAAGAGTGAAACGTTACTCTCAGACTTTCTTCTGTTCAACAGCTGAGCTCTGGAACTCTCTCCCAGAATCAGTCTTTCCCTCCTCCTATGACATAAATTGCTTCAAACTCCGTGTATCCAGGCATTTTGGCTCGAACGTCCCTTGATTTTGGCCCTGTCACTGTTTCAACAATGGGGCTATGGGGGAGGCAGTTGCTGCGGGCAGTTCTGCCTTTTGTCTCCCTCACTCACATTAAGAAAAAAATATATATATACCGGTATATATATATATATATATATATATATATATATATATATATATATATATATATATATATATATATATATATATATATATATATATATATATATATATATATATAATTATACTGTATATATATATTGATCTACCATCAGGTAACTCATAAAGCTCTTCCACCCTATTGATAGAGAAGGGTGATATAAAAGTAAACATGTGCACTTCAGAACACCACCGTGCACTCGAATACATTACTCTCCCTCTCTTCTTGAACGCTCCATCTCCATGCAGCTTGTTGCCACAGAATATCAAACAAAGCACCAGGACTACTCGCCATATTCAAAAGATTAACCAGATTAGCCATATCTAATGCTAACAACTACTTAAGGGAGCCCACCTCGCTTTTTTTCTCTTTCTCTCCCTCTCTCTTTGGCTTGTATTAATTCGGCCCCATTCAGCCTACTGTTTTAAGATGTTAAGATGTCAATATTTTCCTGGCGAGCGGTAGTGAGCCAGCATATATATATTTTTTGTTTTGACATCAAGCTAAAGTTGTACATTTTTCGATGGAAAGATTTCTCCGGCGAAGCCGGATTTCTCCATACAATGCTGGCTCGCTATCGCTCGCCAGGAAGAAATCGACACCTGAATGGGGATAAACGTCTTAAAATAGTTGGCTGAATGGGGCCGAATGAATACAAGCCAGGGAAAAAGAAAAGAAGAGAAAAATAAAAAGGCCGGTGACCCCCCTTAAAGAACCCTTACAAGAACACCGATCAAGTAGAGCAACCAGACGCTGCGTGTCCTACCATCGATCCTATGTCCTTTTATACAAGTCCTTTTATAAGTAACAGTCTATAAGGTCACTACTGCAACGCTGTATGTCTCACCAGCCCCGCCTTGATTCTAAGCAATATTTCTACCACAAACTCAATGGAATTCGTGCAACCCTCCGTGTGTTATACCAGAACTCCTTTGGAATTTGTGCAACCCTCCGTGTGTTATACCAGAACTCCTTTGGAATTTGTGCAACCCTCCGTGTGTTATACCAGAACTCCTTTGGAATTTGTGCAACCCTCTGTGTGTTATACCAGAACTCCTTTGGAATTTGTGCAACCCTCTGTGTGTTATACCAGAACTCCTTTGGAATTTGTGCAACCCTCCGTGTGTTATACCAGAACTCCTTTGGAATTTGTGCAACCCTCTGTGTGTTATACCAGAACTCCTTTGGAATTTGTGCAACCCTCCGTGTGTTATACCAGAACTCCTTTGGAATTCAGCAACAATGACGCTGGTCTGATCTGCTGTGTCATTAATGGGCTACACAAAGGCTGGATATCTTTAGGGGCACAGGGCCTTGAGGGGGCTCTGGTTTCCTGTGCGTTTCCACACCCTCATCAGCTCCCCGCCTTGGATTGGCTTCGGTCACCTGGGCTTTATTAGTGTTAAGCAGGGAGGGTTCTGTGGGGGCGCTCGGTTATGGTCTTTGCATTGCTCGGGACCTTGGGGCTGCTCGGTCAGACAGCCTGGGGAACAGCAACAACAACAAAGACTGGATAAAAAAAAACCATATGAGGAGGAACACTTTGTTGACAACGTTTCGCAGATAGCTTCTTCAGTACACAAAGACTCTCCAAGCTCAGCACCTTCAACACCATCGCAAACACCTGGAAGACTCATCAGATTCGTGGGCTCCGGATCTTGAACCCTGCGGTGAGACGTAGCGCCGAGACGTAGCGCCAGAGACCTACCAGCCGATTATTTGTGACATAATCATTCCTAAATAAACATAACAATCCAAACCAGTGTAATTGTTGAACCCTGCATATGTATCGATTTTCGTACACCTGTATATATATATATATATATATATATATATATATATATATATATATATATATATATATATATATATACGATCACACACCCTTCCTCTCTCTAGCTATATCTCTATTTTTCAGCGAATAGAAGAGGACAAGATAAAAAACCATATATACGAGGTGCGACTGACAAAAAAGGGGTGGGTTGGAGAACACGGTATGTGGAAACCAGAGAACATTGAATATAAAAATAGAACAAGGAAGTAAAGGGAGGACCGAGGAACAGCGAATGGAATAGTA
The DNA here is from genome assembly GCA_032716605.1 of Paralithodes platypus. Classification (NCBI taxonomy): domain Eukaryota; kingdom Metazoa; phylum Arthropoda; class Malacostraca; order Decapoda; family Lithodidae; genus Paralithodes; species Paralithodes platypus. The sequence goes on from CM064523.1 coordinate 15,223,434, forward strand.
GGCCACGGAAGGGGATAAGAGAGATTTACATAGATACACTGGCCACACAGACCTTACTATCCAAACGAGGTGGTCAGGACTAAATTCTAGTAGAGATGGCATATTCAATAGAAGAGGAAAGTTGAAGGAACGGATAGAAAAGAAGAAGCGAGAGAGAGAGAGGGAGATATATTGTTAGACTGACAGTCCTTTTAACACTGATACACATTCAGATAGAAACATATATAATATAGCTATATATATATATATATATATATATATATATATATATATATATATATAATGGTATATATATATGTATATATATATACTGTATATATATATATATATATATATATATATATATATATATATATATACTGTACCGTATATAAAAGGAGAAAGAGAGAGAGAGAGAGATAACACACCCATTGATACACACACTCTCTCTCTCTCTCACACACATTTTCTATAGCAGCCTGTATGTGTGAGAAAGAAAGAGAGAATGTGGGTCATGGTGAGTGAGAATGTGGGTCATGGTGAGTGAGAAAGTGGGTCATGGTGAGTGAGAAAGTAGAATGTAGGGTAGTGCAGTGAATTTAAGAGGGCATATAAAATAGATAGGGTACGAGAAAGAGAGAGAGAGAGAGAGTGTGTGTGTGTGTGAGTGAAACTGAGAAACGATGTGCCCCCGCGAGTAGTTAGAGCTCTGAAATGTATAACTTTGATTTCAAAGGTTCAATTCCATTGTATCTAGGAATTGTATTATTGGGATCTCTCTCTAGAGATCCCATCGCGGCACCAAGTATATTTCGATCAATAATTGGTATCAGCACTATCTTAGCATAAATGTATCGTTTCGAGTGAGATATACACATATGTATATGTCCCTATCTATACACATCCTAGTCAACATCAGACAGACATTAATACAGCACACAGAGAGCAACACGTAATGACAGCGGTGACACTACTTATTTGGCCGACTGTATATAATACCCATGACCTATGCATCAACACCAGTGGACTTACCTAACTATCGGCCACAATATATGGTTTGCAAGGTGAAACACTGTGGAGAATTATTACCAAGAATTAAGAGAAAATGTGTAAACAGTTTTTCCTATTTTGTATTTATATAATTTCAATTGTTTTTAAATTAGTTTTATGATTACTTTTCATGATTTGTTATTATTATGTGTTTGTGATGTTTATAATAATATTCTCATGATTTGATATTTCCAATATTATTTGATTTCTTTTAAATATTTAAAACAAAACATATTTATATTATATTGTTTTATTTTAATTCATTTTTTAATTTTTTGTTTCAAGAATTTTTATTATCTATTTTTTTTTCATTTAATTTCATTAATTTTTAATTATTTATGTTTGTACATTTTATTTTAATTTACATAATATTTTATTATCTTTAATTATTTTAATATGTTAATTTATTTGTATTATTATTTTAATGGAGTCAGTACATACAACTTGTATCCTTCATTCATGGACATTTATACAATATTTCTGTAAACTTGTAAAATTAGGAAGACCCTTTGAATTCAAAGGGGTAAAGTCTGTTTCCATTAACCATTTAACTCGCACAGTTCCTTTCGAAGTTGAATAAATAAATTAAACCGTCCAATGAGCTGTTAAAATGCATCAAAATTCTAATGGGGTAAATTTGTCAACGATTAATCCCCTTGATGATTTGAGGATGTATTTTATTAATATTATCTTTGCTGTTATTAAGGGAAAGTATTGTTTTTTTTTCTGGACCCCCTTCTCCCTCATGCTTAGCCTCATTAGTTTTCCGATTTTAAAACGTTCGCTCCATTTGTTTGGCATTTGTTATTGCTTTCGCCCCATTTCTGTGTCAATATTAAGATTTTATAATGCTTAACACACACGCACACTTACTCACACACACACGTGCGCGCGCAATCCATCTCCCGTCTCATAATTTATTCACAGTTCACAGTATTCATTTGGGCAATATGCTCTCATCAACTCCCCCCCCCCCTCTCTCTCTCTCTCTCTCTCTCTCTCTCTCTCTCTCTCTCTCTCTCTCTCTCTCTCTCTCTCTCTCTCTCTCTCTCTCTCTCTCTCTTTCTCTCTCTCTCTCTCTCTCTCTCTCTCTCTCTCTCTCTCTCTCTCTCTCTCGGTGATCACCTATTACCCGTACACACAAACTAATACAGTATGCTCCCCTCGACCACCGAACGAGTCATTGCTGTCAGACGCCCCGGGGCCACAAATGAAAGATCCAGTAAGAATGAAAAACAATAAAATTAATGTATTTTAATGCCAGCAGTCTACGGAATAAGATGGACGAACTAAGACTTATGTTACTAAATGAAGAAATAGATATAATTGCGATAACAGAAACTTATCTAGACACCAACAATATCAATATCTTACACGAATACCACAGATCAACTCATATAAACTATATCATAAAGGTAGGTAAGAGAGGAGGCGGTGTAGTACTTTATATCAAAGACAATATAGGCTCACTTGAGGCTCAAATTCCTTCTAATAACTCAGAACCGTTATGTGTCAACATTAATAACAAGGATATGGACGTTAAGGGGGGTGACCTGTTTTGGTTATGTCCTTTTCTATCTTTCTCTGGCTTGTATCCATTTGGCCCCATTCAGCCTACTGTTTTAAGACGTTTATCCCCATCCAGGTGTCATTTTTTTACTGGTGAGCGGTAGCGAGCCAGCATATTTTTTAGTTTTGTTTGACAGCAGGCTAAATTTGTACATTTTTCGATAGAAAAATTTCTCCGGCGAAGCCGGATTTCTTCATATAATGCTGGCTCGCTATCGCTCGCCAGCAAGAAATCGACACCTGGATGGGGATAAAACGTCTTAAAATAGTTGGCTGAATGGAGCCGAATGGATACAAGCAAGAGAAAGAGAGAAAAGGACAGAAATAACAAAAAGCAGGTCACCCCCCTTAATGTGGTTGTCGTATATCGTCGTCCAACACATACTTATCAAGAGGATAATTATAACCCTTTACAATATTTTAGAAACAAAATCTATCAACAAAAGAAACCCTTATCATAGGCGATTTTAATCTTCCCAATATTCATTGGAGAGAATTACAAGAATCTGGCCATGCATCAGAAAAAATTACCCAATGTATTAACGATAATTTCTTATATCAATTAGTCCAGAAACCCACGAGGGGAGATAATACTTTAGACCTAGTAATCACGACCCACGAAAATTTAGTTTCAGACTTAGAATATTGTTCATAATATATATTAATGATAAAGACAACGGCATCAATAATATTATTTCCAAATTCGCCGATGACACTAAGATAGGAAATGCAATAATCTTGGAAAGCGATAGAATTAGCCTGCAGTCAGATCTAAGCAAAATATTGGAGTGGTCAGAAAATTGGCAGATGCCCTTTATTGTAAAAAAATGCCAGATACTACAAATAGGCTCCCAAAACAACACATACGAATACCACATTAATGAAGAAAAGATAAAGAGCGTATCACAGATAAAAGACCTAGGAGTGCTTATCAACGCAAATCTAAAATCTACAAGCCAATGCACCGCAGCATCTAACAAAGCAAATAGAGCACTAGGATTCATAAAAAAAAAAAAATCATTATCATAGTAAAGACATAGTTGTACCATTTTATAATAAGTATTGTTAGGCCGCATCTGGAGTATGCTGTGCAGTTTTGCTCTCCCTACTTAATAAAAGACATAGAGAAACTCGAATCCGTTCAGCGTAGAGCAACAAAGTTGATCCCTTCCCTTAAAAATAAACCATACAATGAGAGATTAAGAGAACTCGATCTGTGTTCGCTTAAGAAACAGAGAATAAGGGGATAGTGTTTTAATTAACAGGATTTAGTAACGTAAATTCTAATAATCTATTTAAGATAGCCAAAGAAGGTTCCACAAGAGGAAACAATTTAAAACTAACAGGCAGGAAAGCGAACCTAGACATAACTAAGCATTCCTTCACCCACATTATTATTAGTGAGTGGATTAAGCTCCCTAATGAAGTTATAGACAGTGACTCAATATACACATTTACAAAAAGGTTCGACTCATATCACAGAGAAATTGGTCTGCAGTATAGAAACTGATCACTGACAAGAGAACCTGGCAGACATTAACACCGTTTGCAGTTGAAGAGAACAGAGAAAAAAGTGAAGGTGTGCATGCCTTTCCCTTTCAATTTCTAACTATGCTATACATTCCTTCAGGCGATTTCCTAGCCCTGCAAGGTTATTCACTTCTAACTGTTTTCATATACGGCAAATTGCCGGAGGGAGCAGAGGGTGGGGAGAGAGCCTTCATCTTTGCTATACTTTCCTTCCACTTTCTCTTAGGGTTGCTATCTCTACTACGATTAAGTCCTGGCTACATCGCAGGGATCGTAAGATCTGTGTGGTCAGTGTATTTATGTAAATCTATGTAAATCTCTCTCGTACCTAATTATACTGTATATCTTAAATTCGTCCTCCTTCCCATGTAACTCTCTCTCTCTCTCTCTCTCTCTCTCTCTCTCTCTCTCTCTCTCTCTCTCTCTCTCTCTCTCATGCATCCATGGCTGGAAATTGGAATTGAAAAGGTTCAGCACTAGTATTTGTTGACACTTATTGACATATAAGATCTGTCTACCTGGAATAAAGTTCCTTCCGATGTTGTAAATAGTTCTTCAGTAGAACAGTTCAAGAAGAGAGTAGATCGTATTTTGCACACTCTGTAAAGGGTGTAGTGCACTAAATAGTTTTTCTCCTTCCACTTCGAGTATCTCCTCGGAATGGACCGCAAGGTCTCTGAGATACTAACTATTCCTTGTAACTCTATCTCTCTCTCTCTCTCTCATGACCTATTTAAATATATATACCCTCTTAAATTCTCCCAACTTCCTTATAAGCTATTCTCTCACTTAACACATTTTAACATACAAGACACACACACACACACACACAGCGTACACCTCTCTCTCTCTCACACACACATACACATACACACACACACACACACAAACACAAACACACACTCTCTCTCACGCACAAACACACACACCCTCTCTCTCTCTCTCACACCCACACACATACACAAACACACACACTATCTCTCTCTCACACACACACACACACACACTGTCTCTCTCTCTCTCCCACCCACCCACCCACCCGCGCATCAAGGCTATATTATCTCACCCACTCTACTATTTAGGCTTCATCACGCCCCCCGAACACACACACACACACACTCTCTCTCTCTCTCTCTCTCACCCACCCACCACCCCCCAAGGCTATATTATCTCACCCCCTCTACTAATTAGGCTTCATCACGCCCCCCGAACACACACACACACACAGTCTCTCTCTCTCTCACCCACCCACCCACCCACCCACCAAGGCTATATTATCTCACCCACTCTACTATTTAGGCTTCATCACGCCCCCCGAACACACACACACACACACTCACACTCTCTCTCTCTCTCTCTCTCACCCACCCACCCACCCACCAAGGCTATATTATCTCACCCACTCTACTATTTAGGCTTCATCACGCCCCCCGAACACACACACACACACACTCTCTCTCTCTCTCTCTCTCACCCACCCACCAAGGCTATATTATCTCACCCACTCTACTATTTAGGCTTCATCACGCCCCCCGAACACACACACACACACACTCTCTCTCTCTCTCTCTCACCCACCCACCAAGGCTATATTATCTCACCCACTCTACTATTTAGGCTTCATCACGCCCCCCGAACACACACACACACACACTCTCTCTCTCTCTCTCTCACCCACCTACCCACCCACCAAGGCTATATTATCTCACCCACTCTACTATGTAGGCTTCATCACGCCCCCCGAACAGGTACAGTCACAATCAGTAGCTCCCTTACACGCTTGCGTAAGGGGAGATGGGGCGTTGTTCTGGTCCCCCTTCTTCCTCATGTTTAGCTCCATTAGCTTTCAGATTTTATGACGTTTGGTCCATTAGTTTGGCGATTTTAAGACTTTTCGTCCGATTTCTTTGTCAATATTTAGACATATTTACTAGGCTACTTCGCGCATCTAACTAATTTCCCATTTTGGCGGTTCAATTAAAATTTAGGCCGCGGGATACAGTATGTGTTGAGGAGGTGTTTTCCCCCCCCACCCCCCCCCCCCCCCCCTTAGACTTATTGTCATCCTCATATATATTGCCAGCAGGGGGCAAAACAAAACAAAAACAGCAAACGTAACTTAGTCGAGTTTCATGTCAACAAACCGACGATTGGAACAGGCAGTAAATTCACGATTTTCGACCCAAACGCGCTTCTTTATTCCCGTCGAAAACCACATTGAAAACGTTATTAAATCGTTTCTATTACTAGTATCAGACCAGAAAAGGGTGTGGGTTGTTGTTGATGGATGCGTGAAAACCTAAATTCGATCTCTAATATGTACGTGGTGGTACCTGTCAAATGGGCGGGGCCGGGGCCCCGTCAGTAAAATTCTACCCCTATATTTTTGTTCAAGGAATATAGTGTTTTATTTTTGTTTGTCATGGTTTGAGTGGAGGATTTGCATTCACTTATCCATTATCCATCAATGTGAAGATACGGCGTCAAATGGCGACATTTATTGGGTGAATCGCGGTTTTACAGTAGGTAAGGGAAATTGTGGGGTAAATTGGATACATAATGGGTTGAGGGGGGGCGTTAACCCCCCTTGACTTACTGTCATCCTTTTGTATATTGATCTGTATGGGGGGCAAACACAGTTTGTCGGTACTCTGCTTTGGTGAGTAACGGTCGTGCCATTTATTGGGTGAATCGTGCCTGCCTCATCGTTCTAAAGAAGGAGAAGGAGGTCAAGTCTACGGAATGCTTTGTTTACATTCGGGACTGATTATTTTTGGTGTTATTTTTCGATGTAATTGTTTTTTTTTTTAAAGTTGTCGATAACGAAATTTCTCCCTGTGGACTATAATGAAAACAATATGGCGAGTCTATATACAGTAGGTCCCTATTTTCCCTAATAAATTGTTTCTAATAGTGCGGCGCAAGACGTCTTTATAATGATATCAGGACAGGTTTTGATTAGGTTAGGTTAAGTATATTGTTCAATGTTTCTTAGTAAATAGGCACATGAAAAACAGTTCTACACAGGATCTTACCGACAAGTCTTCCGTATAAGGGAATTACGACCCCCCCCCCCCCCCACGATTTTCTTTAGCCTATAACCTACCTCTAGAACTCGAAGGGGTAAAGGTAAGATCCTATATAGCGGGGAGAACCGTTTTTCAGATGCCTACAGTACCCGTGAAATGCCCTAGCTTCGGACGGGGGCTATACTTCGGACACTTCTGGATAACAGTATGTAAGCTACAGTTATGGAAAAATGACTGCATTATGGAAGAACACCGCAGATTTACTTGTTTTTCCATAACATCATGTATTTATCCCATAACTGGGGTTCATTGTATATGTTTTCTAGAGTGTCCGAAGTTACCTCCCCGTCCGAAGTTACGTCATGTTACCCGTACCGTATATACTAAGCATCATTGAACAATATTTTTAACCTAACCTAACTTAATCTAGTATATTAGTGGACTATTTATGAATGTACAAATATATTGTAACCTTACCAAATTATTGAGATATAAGTACAGGTATCCCGCTACACAGGATTATGCAGGGGTGAATACTATCTGAGTAAACCATCTCAGTAACGTGGTCCTTCTGAAGCTGCATAAAGTCGTCTGACGTTAGCCAGAATAAAAGGCCAACAAAGGCGTCTTATTGCTAAAGGGGTTAATATGGGGTGTTCCAAGGTAGTAAAGGGGGGAATGGGGCGCTTTTCTGGTCTCCCTTCTTCTTCATTTTTCCTGGCGAGCGATAGCGAGCCTGATATTTTAAGAGTAACCGGCTTTCGGCCGGCAAATTTTTCTACCGAAAAATGTACAAATTTATCTTGAAGGGGGTTCTAGGGGGTGTTATTTTGAACTTGATTTTTGTCTAGGGAGGACATTAAATAAAATAGTAAAAAGATACACAAATAAGGATATAAATACGCCAATTTCTCCTTAAAAGGAGCATTGCCTCAATTAGTGTAGAAGTAGGTTGTAGATTGTAGTAAAGGAGTTAACCCTCTCAATCTTCGAGGTCGCTTTTGTATTTAATTTTGGCTAACATCAGCCCATTTTATTCGGGTATGGTAGACCCTCGATCATTCAAATGGGTAATATCTATCTTGGTGGTTATATCTATCTTGGTGGTTATATCTATCTTGGGTATATCTATCTTGGGTTATATCTATCTTGGTGGTTATCTATCTTGGTGGTTATATTATCTTGGTAATATCTATCTTGGTGGTTATATCTATCTTGGTGGTTATATCTATCTTGGTGGTAATATCTATCTTGGTGGTTATATCTATCTTGGTGGTTATATCTATCTTGGTGGTTATATCTATCTTGGTGGTTATATCTATCTTGGTGGTTATATCTATCTTGGTGGTTATATCTATCTTGGTGGTTATATCTATCTTGGTGGTTATATCTGATTCCTACAATTCCTTCCTAAATCTAAGGGGTTATAATTATGTAGTGGCCGTTTTTGGTCTATTAATTAATGTATTATTTACCTATTTAGTTTCCTCGCTAGACCTCCCTCAAACTTGGAAAAACACACCCCTAGACACCCCCCCCCCCCCCCTCCCTCAAGATACATTTGTAGATTATTTGGTAGAAAAGTTTCCCGGCCGAAGGCCGGTTCCTCTTATAATTACAGGCTCGCTATCGTTCGCCAGGAAAAAAATCGCACCTAAATGGCACGATAGGTCTGAAAATTGACAACAAAATGGAGCTAAAGGTGTTAAAATCGACAAACTAATGCACCGAACGTCTTAAATTGTCAAAACTAATTGGGCTAAACACGAGGGAGAAAGGGGTCCACAAAAACGATCCATCTCCCCTTAAGAAAAGTGTCTTACTAATAACCAGAAGACAAGAGGAAGATACTTATACCCTGTTTCATTCCACCTGACGGTAAATTGAATCCCTTACCAGCTATAATGTCTCGATACTTAATAATGGAAACATATGAAACTACTATGTCTCTGCATCATATTCAGGGAGCCCACCTCGCTTGTTTTTTCTCTTTCTCTCCCTCTCTTTTTGCCTTGTATCCATTAGGCCCGATTCAGCCTACTGTTTTAAGACGTTTACCCCCATCCAGGTGTCAATATTTTCCTGGCGAGCGGTAGAGAGCCAGCATATATATATTTTTGTTTTGACAGCAAGCTGAATTTGTAAATTTTATATTAGAAAAATGTCTCCGGCGAAGCCGGATTTCTCCATACAATGCTGGCTCGCTATCGCTCGCCAGGAAGAAGTCGACACCTGGATGGGGCCGAATGGATACAAACCAGGGAAAGAGAAAAATTGAGAAAAAGATAAAAAAAAAAGCCGGTGACTCCCCTTAAGACCAAGTTTATATAATTAGCACCATATTTCACTACAAAATCTTCCAAATACCTGAGAAATCTTGATGGAAAGTTGGCAATTTACCGTCAGTTGAAATGAAACTGGGTATAGTGTCTTCGTACCTTGCTATCATCTTAACCCTATCTGGTGCAACGTCTTTGGGGGTTTATTATGACATTTTGTTTAGTTATTATGGAGGGTTTCAATCGTGTTTGCCATAATTCGAACAATGTATTTTTTAGTTTACTCTCTAGTCTAGAAAATGCCTCTCTAGACCCCTCTTCAAACTAACAAAAAATGAAAAAATAAAATTAAATAAAGATATATATATATAAACAAGTTTCCCAGACACCCTCAAGATACAATAGGTATTTTGGGGGTAGAAAATTTCCCGGTTTCTCCCAAATTCCAGGCTCGCTATCGCTCGCCCAAGAAACTATAGATATCTTATTGAGTTGAAGCGTCTTGTAATCGCCAAACTAATGAGGTGAAACGTCTTAAAATCTCCAAACTAATGGAGTAAAACACGGAGGCTCCAAATGTATCCACTCTGTATACCAAAAATTAATAAGGTTCAGACCGAATAATTATATCTACTTATACAGCTATAAGTCCTATATAATACTGGCGCCAAAGAGGTGTGTGTGTGTGTGTGTGTTAACCCCTTCTGTACCGACGCCGTCCTTTTAACTTTATTCTGGCTACGATTAGACGATTTTAGTCAGTTTAAAAAAAAAGAGCCCTCCAGCAATTAAAAGGCTTCAAACTATCTCACTTGGCCCTTTTTACTACCCCAGGTCCTTCTTAACCTGCACAAAGTCGTCTAAATATAGCTAGTATATAATGAAAAAGACGTCGTCGGTACAGAAGGGGTTAAGGGGAGATGGGCCGTGTTTTGGGTCTATTAATTCATTTATTCCTACATTGCTTCGTTTCCTCGCTAGATCTCCATCAGGCTTAGAAAAGCACCCTCTAGTGTGTGTGTGTTGTGTGTGAGTGTGTATGTATGAGTGTGTGTGTATATATGTGTGTGTGTGTGTGTGTGTGTGTGTGTGTATGAGTGCGTGCTTAACCCTTTGAGTACCAGCGACGTGTGTTATCTTTTATTCTAGCTATATATAGACGATATTTTGCAGCTTAGGAAGGATCTGTGGTAGTATAAAAGGGTTGGTTGAGATAGTTTGAGGCCTTATCATTGCTAGAGGTCCTTCCTAATCTGAATACAATCGTTTAAGGGGAGGTATTTAGTTTGTTCCCTAGACCTCCATCAAGCTTAAAATTACACCCCCTTGAGTCCCTTTCAAGATTAATTTGTACATTTTTCGGTAGAAAAATGTCTCGGCCGAAGGCCGGTTCCTCTTAAATTACAGGCTCGCTATCGCTCGCCAGGATAAAATCGACACCTGAATGGCACGAAAGGTCTTAATATGGGGTGAAAGTTCTTAAAATCGCTAAACTAATGGGGCAAACGTTTTATAATATCAAAAGCAATGGGGCTAAACATGAGGGAGAAAGGGGTCAAGAAAAAAATCCCTCAAGTGGAAATCCCCCCCTTAATAGTTGCCACAATATAAAGCAAAGGACGTCACCGGTACTGTAGGGGTTAAGGGGAGATTTCCACTTGAGGGATTTTTTTCTTTACCCCTTCCTCCCTCATGTTTAGCCCCATTGCTTTTGAGATTTTAAGACCTTCACCCTAGTAGTTTGGATATTTTAAGACATTTTGCCCCATTTCTGTCAATTTTAAGACCTTTCGTGCCGTTAAGGTGTCGATTTTTTCCTGGCGAGCGATAGCGAGCCTGTAATATAAGAGCAACCGGCCTCCGGCCGGGAATTTTTTCTACCGAAAAATGTACAAATTTATCTTGAAAGGGGGTCTAGGGGGTGTAATTTTAAGCTTGATTAAAAAGTAGGGAACAAACTAAATACCGGTACCTCCCCTTAACTTTACCTGTCTCAATTGCTCCTATTAACCCCTTTCAGCACGATGACGTTTTCTTACCTTTGGTGCTGGCTAAACGTAGACGATGTTATGCAGTTTACGAAGGACCTATGTTATTCAGAGGGTATATTGGTCGTTTGTTGCCCTCTGAGTCATAGCGGTAGATTATAAGCTAAAGAAAATCGTATAATGGTAACCAGAATAGGATAAACATTACGTCATCGTATTGAAGGGGTTGAAACCTAATCTAATCTAGCTTAACCTAATCTTAACTAGTCTCAACCAAGACTAGCCAAATCTAACCTAACCAAGACTAGCGTATAGTTTAACCTAACCAAACCTAGAATACTAGGTTTGTGTGGCCGTTTGGGAGTGTGGCCGTTTGGGAGTGTGGCCGTTTGGGAGTGTGGCCGTTTGGGAGTGTGACCGTTTGGGAGTGTGGCCGTTTGGGAGTGTGACCGTTTGGGAGTGTGACCGTTGGGGAGTGTGGCCGTTGAGGAGTGTGGCCGTTGAGGAGTGTGGCCGTTGAGGAGTGTGACCGTTTGGGAGTGTGGCCGTTTAGGAGTGTGGCCGTTGAGGAGTGTGGCCGTTGAGGAGTGTGACCGTTTAGGAGTGTGGCCGATCTGACCTTCTTTCCACATTAAACTCCTCTACTTCCTCCTTCCTCTCTACACTCGTCAAGTATACACAGTATATATACTGTATAACCCGAACTCTTCATTAATTCCACACACACACACACACACACACACACACACACACAGGGTAGCCAATTTACCCCACAATTTAGCCCACAATTTACCCCACAATTTACCCCACAATTTCCCTCACCTACTGTAGAAGAGCACTAAATGGCGCGAGCGTAACTCACCCGCCATTGTTAGATTGATGGATATTAAGTAAGTACCAACTTTCAGTGGGCTGCAATATTAAACATGTTATGGCCTTGGCCTTGCTCGGGGCCTTGGGGCTGTTCGGCCAGGCAGCTTGGGGAACAACAACAACAACAACAACAACAACCATGAAAAACAACAAAAACTACAAAACCAAATATATAAACATACAGTATAATATAGCTGTATTTCCCTCTGATTCCTAGCCCTACCCACTAATGAGAGCCGTATCTTCAGATTGATGGATAATGGGTAAATACTCATTTCCTGTGGTCTGCAAAAAATAAAAAAAAATAACAATAAAAAAAAATAAAAAATAAAAAAATATATATAAATATCTATCTATTTATCTATATATATATATATATATATATATATATATATATATATATATATATATATATATATATATATACTGTATATATATATATATATTATACTGTATATAATTTGTGTATGTATATACTCAGGCACATAGGCCTACCCCATTGCTGGAGACAGAGCCCGAACCGAAACCGTTAAAGTTCCAATTCTTATAGTCCAGGACCAATTTTGCGTTCCCTCGCCCCTTTCTCTGTCTATTTGTAGTTGAGTAGGAAACATTTTTAAGGGGAGGTACACAAAATCTACATTGATCCTACTATATGCATAGAACATATAATCTCTCTCTCTCTCTCTCTCTCTCTCTCTCTCTCTCTCTCTCTCTCTCTCTCTCTCTCTCTCTCTCTCTCTCTCTCTCTCTCTCTCTCTCATTTGATACGGTCACGATTATCGGTGACACCTCTGAATTTCATTATAGTGTCATCATGCTTATAACACGTCGCCGCCGTCAGTGGAGGTGGTGGTGGTGGTGGATGTACAAGTTAGTGTGGTGGTGGAGATGGTGGTGAAGAGAGCAATGTGGTGATTGGTGTAGCTTAGTTTGATGTTCTGGTGGTGATAGTGGTAAAGAGAGCATTGTGGTGATTGGTGTAGATTAGTTTGATGTGATGGTGGTGATGGTGGTGAAGAGAGCATTTTGGTTATTCTTGTAGATTAGTTATGGTGGTGTTGGTGGTGGTAGAGTTAGTGTGGTGGTGATGATGGTGGAGAGAGCATTGAGGTGATTGGTGTAGATTAGTTATGGTGGTGTTGGTGGTGGTAGAGTTAGTGTGGTGGTGATGATGGTGGAGAGAGCATTGAGGTGATTGGTGTAGATTAGTTATGGTGGTGTTGGTGGTGGTAGAGTTAGTGTGGTGGTGATGATGGTGGAGAGAGCATTGAGGTGATTGGTGTAGATTAGTTATGGTGGTGTTGGTGGTGGTAGAGTTAGTGTGGTGGTGATGATGGTGGAGAGAGCATTGAGGTGATTGGTGTAGATTAGTTATGGTGGTGTTGGTGGTGGTGGTGGTGGGGCATTGTGTAAGTTGAGGTGTATGTTGGCGTATTAAGGAGAGGCAGACCGTTTTTCTGGACCCCCTTCTCCCTAATGTTTAGCCCCACTAGTTTTGAGATTATAAGACGTTCGGCCCATTAGTTTGGCGATTTTAACATCTTTCGCCCAATTTCGTTGTCAATTTTAAGACCTTTCCTGCCATTTAGGTGTCGATTAGGTGGCGAGCGATAGCAAGCCTGCAATTTTAAGAGGAATCGGCCTTCGGCCGGGACATTTTCTACCGAAAAATTTACAAATTTATCTCTAGGGGGTGTTTTTCTAAGCTTGATGGAGGCCTAGTGAGGAAACTAAAAAAAATATGAATAAATTAATTAATAGACCAAACAAACGGTCAGTCTCCCCTTAAAGTAGCTAAGTTGTGGGTAAAGTGGCTGTATGTTGGCGTATTAAAGTAGCTACGTTTTGGGTAAATTAGCTGTATGATGGTGTATTAAAGTAGCTACGTATTGGGTAAATTAGCTGTATGATGGTGTATTAAAGTAGCTAAGCAGTGAGTAAAGTAGCTGTATGTTGACGTATTAAAGTAGCCAATTAGTGGGTAAAGTAGCTGTATGTTGGCGTATTAAAGTAGCTACGTTTTGGGTAAATTAGCTGTATGATGGTGTATTAAAGTAGCTAAGCAGTGAGTAAAGTAGCTGTATGTTGACGTATTAAAGTAGCCAATTAGTGGGTAAAGTAGCTGTATGTTGGCGTATTAAAGTAGCTACGTTTTGGGTAAATTAGCTGTATGATGGTGTATTAAAGTAGCTAAGCAGTGAGTAAAGTAGCTAGTGACCGGTCAACTCAACCAGTAGACCATTTCAACCAGTAGCTCAACCAGTACCATATCAACCAATACAGTTAGGTTAGGTTAGGTTAGGTTAGGTTAGTTTAGTACTATATTTTGACACTGGTTTGGTTGGTCTGGGTTGATTTGGCACTGGTTCAGAGCTACTGGTTGAAATGGTCTACTGGTTGAGATGACATGGAACCGTTTGTGGTATATTTGCTGTGTTGGGAAGTTACGGTAATTGACACTTTAATTACACTTTTCATTCCCCTATATATTTGACAGTGTGTGATTAAGTTACGGTAATTGACACTTTAATTACACTTTTCATTCCCCTATATATTTGACAGTGTGTGATTAAGTTACGGTAATTGACACTTTAATTACACTTGATTCCCCTATATATTTGACAGTGTGTGATTAAGTTACGGTAATTGACACTTTAATTACACTTTTCATTCCCCTATATATTTGACAGTGTGTGATTAAGTTACGGTAATTGACACTTTAATTACACTTTTCATTCCCCTATATATTTGACAGTGTGTGATTAAGTTACGGTAATTGACACTTTAATTACACTTTTCATTCCCCTATATATTTGACAGTGTGTGATTAAGTTACGGTAATTGACACTTTAATTACACTTTTCATTCCCCTATATATTTGACAGTGTGTGATTAAGTTACGGTAATTGACACTTTAATTACACTTTTCATTCCCCTATATATTTGACAGTGTGTGATTAAGTTACGGTAATTGACACTTTAATTACACTTTTCATTCCCCTATATATTTGACAGTGTGTGATTAAGTTACGGTAATTGACACTTTAATTACACTTTTCATTCCCCTATATATTTGACAGTGTGTGATTAAGTTACGGTAATTGACACTTTAATTACACTTTTCATTCCCCTATATATTTGACAGTGTGTGATTAAGTTACGGTAATTGACACTTTAATTACACTTTTCATTCCCCTATATATTTGACAGTGTGTGATTAAGTTACGGTAATTGACACTTTAATTACACTTTTCATTCCCCTATATATTTGACAGTGTGTGATTAAGTTACGGTAATTGACACTTTAATTACACTTTTCATTCCCCTATATATTTGACAGTGTGTGATTAAGCCTCATTAAGGGGATAGTGCTTGGTTTGTGGTCTATATATTTATTAATTTGTACATTTTTGAGTTTCCTTGCTAGACCTCCATAAAACTTAAAATAACACCCCCTAGACCCCCTTTCAAGATGAACTTGTACATTTTTCGGTAGAACAATGGGCCGGCCGAAGGCCGGTTCTTTCTATAATTGTAGCCTCGCTATCGCTCGGGTGGAAACAAATCGACACCTAAATGGCACGAATTGTATTAATATTGACAAAGAAATGAGGCAAAAGGTTTCAAAATCGCCAAACTAACGGAACGAACGTCTTAAACTCTCAAAACTAATATGCTAAACATGAGGGAGAAGGGGGTCTAGAAAAAGCGACTACCTCCCCCTTAAATCAAAGTAAACTATCCATCTGGCTCCTAAAAATACTTTGATAATTTGTCAGCTAAGGGGAGACTGACAGGTTTTTTGTTTGTTTGTCCATTAATTCATTTATTCATATATTTCTTTATTTTCCTCCCTAGATCTCCATCAAGTTTAGAAAAACACCCCCTAGACCCCCCTTCAGGATACATTTGTAAATTTGTCGGTAGATAAATGTCCAGGCCGAAGGCCGGTTCCTCTTAAAATTGCAGGCTCGCTATCGCTCGCCAGGAAATAATCGACACCTAAGTGGCACGAAAGGTCTTAAAATTGACAACGAAATGGGGCGAAAGGTCTTAAAATCGCCAAACTAATGGGCCGAACGTCTTATAATCTTAAAACTAGTGGGGCTAAACATTAGGGAGAAGGGGGTCCAGAAAAACGGTCTGCCTCCCTTTAAGTGGAATCGTGTGGAGTTGACACTATCCGATCCGTCGCGTGAGAGGGATTGTTGCGGGTATTAAATAAAACAACTCCCGAAGGTTTTGATTGTATTTGTAATTTTGAATCTTCTTTTTAACCCCTTCCGTACTGATGACGTACTTTTAACTTTATTCTGGCTATTATTAGACGATTTTAGTCAGTTAAAAAAGGGCCTCCAGCAATAAACAGATTTCGATCTATCTCACTTAAGGGGAGGTATTTAGTTTGTTCCCTAGACCTCCATCAAGCTTAAAATTACACCCCCTTGAGTCCCTTTCGAGATAAATTTGTAAATTTTTCGGTAGAAAAATGTCCCGGCCGAAGGCCGGTTCCTCTTAAATTACAGGCTCGCTATCGCTCGCCAGGATAAAATCGACACCTGAATGGCACGAAAGGTCTTAATATGGGGTGAAAGTTCTTAAAATCGCTAAACTAATGGGGCAAACGTTTTATAATATCAAAAGCAATGGGGCCAAACATGAGGGAGAAAGGGGTCAAGAAAAAAATCCCTCATGTGGATATCTCCCCTTAACACTTTGTACTACCATAGATCCTTCCTAAGCTGCACAAAGGCGTCTAAATATAGCACAAATAAAATGTAAAACACGTCGCCGGTACAGAAGGGGTTAAAGTTTGCCCCTAAATTATCTTAAAGTTAAGAACGAAAAAATAAGTATATATATATTCTGTATATATAAAGCGCTACCCAGAACCCTTTGTAAGCTAACTATCTTAAGTGCATTCTTCGGTAGAACAAAGTCCCAGCTAAAGGCCTATTCGTTCCTAATGTGTACAATCGCGCTAATAAGTGATGTCTCGGCACCAAGTATGTTTTGATAAATAATTGGTATCAGCCATATCTAAGCTTCATTTCTTCATATCGAGTGAAATATACAGACATGTTCCTACAATTACCCACCCTATTCAACATCGGACAGACATTAATACAGCACAGAGCAAGCCAAACGTAATGACAGCTGGGACATGACTTATTAGCGCCACCGTACCCTTGCCAGGAAATAATATAGACACCTGAATGGGGCGAAGCTTCTCATAATTGCCAAACTAATGGTGTGAAAGGTCTTATCATCTCCAAACTAATCGGGTAAGACTGCCACGCATTATATAAGGTAAAGTCAGTATCACACGAAAACAAATTCCCTCAACATTTATCGTCAACACTGGTCTGGCAGCTTATGAGTTGAACGTTATGTATTATTCTGCCTTCTACTCTTACCTAATTCCAGTTTCATCTGATGGAAGGAGGGTTAATTGACCACTTGCGAGTTTTATTCTATAAGGAAGTTGGAGCTGTAGACATCGATATTTAGCAGAATTACCAGCTAAAATACGGCTGTAGTACATATATAAATACATAAAATCCAATTCAACATACTCTTTAGCCATCAGAAGCCCACATTATTATTGCATTTCTGTTTACTATCCATGTATACGGCTCCAACTTCCTTATAGACCAAAACTCGCAAGTGGTCAATTAATCAGACAATACTGTCAAAAAATCAAGGGTAAAACATAAAAGGCAAATCAAATCCTTGGGTATTTTGATAGGGATATACCTTGACATAATTATATCGGTCTCTTACTATCAATATACCTTTATAAAGGTATATTATTATTGTAATCATAATTTCCATACCATCTTTATCTATATTTTGATAGAAGGTGGTCTTTTCGGATATCCCGTGTTTTGCCCCATCTGTTTGGTGATTTTAAGCCGTTTCGCCCCATTCAGGCGAGCGATAGCGAACCTGAAATATAAGGGACACTGGCCGTGGGCTGGGGCACTTTTCTACTGAACAATATAAAAGTGAAGCTTGAAGGGGATCTGTTATATTTTCATTTGGCATATAAGGGGATCATTGAACTCAAAAAAAATAGTATGATTGCATGTAAAATGTCAACAATATCAATATTAATGTTAATAATGAAGCTCTGTCTCAGCCTCTCTCTCTCTCTCTCTCTCTCTCTCTCTCTCTCTCTCTCTCTCTCTCTCTCTCTCTCTCTCTCTCTCTCTCTCTCTCACACACACACATCGTTCAAACACGTCGGATCAACTAGTACTGCTTCCATAATCTTGAATAGTGTACGGAACAACATGGACAGAATTAAATCCAATGACTCATAATATTGATATCACACTGACAAGTAAAAGTGTTGAAGGATGCACTGTAAAGCAGGTGTCACACTATGCCGATTTAAGTGCCGACGCTCCACGACTTAAGGATCGGGAGCAGGTCTTTGCATACATCGCCGCGCGACGGGGGTGGGCGCCTACTCAAGAGAGCCGTCGGGAGAGGTCATCAGGGGCCTCAGGAAAAGTTCGACATGCGCAACTCTCATGAGTTGAGTCGGCGGCTAGTAAATTGGCGGGAGTACAAAGGAGTACAAAGGAAATCAAGCAACAACAGATCTAGTGACCCTTCTAGGTTGCTTGTCCTCCAAAACACTGAGGATCAAGTGTCCAAACAGTGGTTTAGAGTGGGTAAGGGAACATTGGAAAGGGAATTGCTGCCCTGGAACTAATGTCCATGGCAGGATTAGGAAGTTAGTAGGGGACAGATGGGTTAGTAACTGAGGGGGGGATAAAATAAAGTTATTCATTTACAAACGCAGTCAGTCGCGGGTTTGATGCGAGATATTTGTCTATGCGGAGTTTAAATGAATCAATGGTGATGCAGTCTATAACGTTTTGGGGAAGCCCATTCCACAAGTTGACAACTCGATTGAAGAAGAAATTCTTAGATTCGTGTGAGTTAAAAGATAAAAGGGACGGTGATGGTAGGCAGGTGGCGTCGGGCGGCATCCAGTAGGCGTCAGACGGTACAAGGGTGTCGACCTGTCTGCGTCAGACGCCGCTTATAAGGTAGGTCTCCTTCAGGCAGCGACCCGGTAACGCCCAGGCGCCGTCATACCGTGAGTCCGCGACCTGGCAGCTTCGCACGGGACATCGTTGATAGATGGTTTTGGGGGTGTTTTTGTTTTAACCTTGATGGAGGTCTAGCGGGTAAACTAAAAATAAATTAGTATATAAAAAAATAGACCCCAAAAATCACCACTGTCCCCTTAATCCGATCCCATGAACGAGTAACTATCTACAAACCCTTTCAATAGCGGTGGCGTCTGTTTTGCCATAGTTCTGCCATACTCTGACGATTTTATGCAGCTTAAGAACGGTCTGTGGGAGTTAAGAGAGATAAATGAGAGGAATGGAGGTCTTGTGATTGCTACAGGCCAGTTGTAAGCATAATACAATAACCTAATAGTTGCCAGACTATAACGAGAAAGATGTCACCGGTACTGAAAGGGTTAACTATAGATGGCCTTGTTTTACCAATTACTCAACAAAAATAACACTTAATTAAGGAGAGATGGGCGCATTTGTTTGCTCATTTATGGATATTTTTATTATGTTTTTAGTTTCCTCCCTAGATCTCAAGCTTAACCCCCCCCACCCACCCATCCACACACACACACACACACACACACACACACACACACACACACACACACACAACACACACACACACACACACACACACACACACACACACACACACACATACACACACACACACACACACACACACACACACACACACACACACCCCTGTGGTTCCTGTGGTGAGTAGTTTCAGGCAGTAGTTGCTGCCCGTGGCCACGCTGATGCGCCGCCACTAGTATAACCCGTCTGCTCGTCTCTTCGCCATTTGGTCTATGATGCTGTTGCTGGCAGCGCAGAGGTGGTAATGTGGCAGCTTGGGTTGATCGGGTATTATCCGTAGGAATTTATCTAGTTGGTTCTTGAAACGTTCAAGGTTATGTTCCGTTGAGTCACGCAGGTGTCTGGGCAGTGCATTGAAAAGGAGTGGCCCTCTTATAGCAAAAGCGTTTTCTTTGAGCGTCTTGATTCTTGTACTTGCTCTGGGGTATATCCTTTCAATATGGCAGAGCCGACCCCATCGTTGGTGGATGCTAAACCGTATATTCAAGTTATTTACAGATTTTTCGGTCAATATTTTGTAGATGTATAATATAGCGTACCTTTCTCTACGCCTTTCTAGTGAGTAAAGGTCGAGTTCACGTAACCTTGCCCAGTA
>CM064523.1:15249031-15380340 GCA_032716605.1 Paralithodes platypus
AGATGGAGTCCGGTACCCCTAGTATGGGGGGTCACTTCGGGGTGGTGGATGGGACGGTGTTCGGGCTGATGTTGGCGTGTAGTGTTGGTATTGGCGTCTACAGCGGCGTCCGGGGCGCCGCCAGTTCCACGCAAGAGTTCCTCCTGGGGGGGAGAAACATGTCGCCTATTCCGGTGGCCATATCACTGCTGGGAGGGATTATATCTGCTATTTCTATATTAGGTGAGTTTTATAGTAACCATTTTCTTTTAGTTTTATTCTATTTCCCTATTTCCATCTGATTCTAAAAAAAATCTGGTAGCCATATCACTACTGGGAGGGATTATGTCTACTATATCTATATTAGATGAGTCTTATAGCAGCATTTTTCTTTTAGTTATATTCTATTTCCCTATTTCCATCTGATTCTAACTATTTTCTGGTAGCCATATCACTGCTGGAAGAGAATTATTTCTGATATATCTAATTAGGTAAATTTAATAGCATTTTTCTTTTAGTTATTTTCAATTTCCATCTGTTTTAATTAGAGATCCTTCCTAAGCTACGTAACATTGTCTGCTGATAGCCACAATAAAAGGAATAAAGCTATCATCCCATACTGGAAGGGTTTAATAAAGCTATCATCCCATACTGGAAGGGTTTAATATACAAGCCTGGACAATTTAGTTGGGCAAAGACTCCACCGGGGGAAAAAATAATCCGGCCTTAAGGGGGGAAGGGTATATTTTTTGGTCGATTTTGTCATAATTACGTATTATTTGTTTAGTTTCCTCCCTAGATATCCATCAAACTTTAAAAAAAATAAAAAATAAAAATAAAAAAATACATTAGATCCCCTTTCGAGATTAATTTGTACATTTTTCGATAGAAAAATGTAATGGCCGAATTACAGGCTCAGTATCTCTCGCCACCTAAAGGAATCGAGAGATCTTCATGTTGACAAAGAAATGGGCCGAAAGATCTTCTATCTATCTATTTATATACTCAGGCCTAATCCCCACTTTTTTTTCATGTTTTTTTTTATTTCTTTTTGTTGTTGTTGGTAGTGGCCCACTCAAGACAGAGCAAGAATAGGGACAACATAAAACACAACAGAAAACAGTGAACACACAAAAACAAAATACAAATTCACACACATCTAGGTCATCCAGGAGAAGACCCAGAGACCAGGGGCACCAAGGTCCCTCCAGCACTCCCCCGGCCCCCGACCACCCGGAGAGGTTCCGATCTCGGCAGGCAGACATGCAGCGAAGCCGAAGCCTCAAACCCGCCCACCACACTTCCAGGCGCACCCTTCATATAAATTGTCTCCCCGGGCAAGGCGCCTGATGGACTATTATCTAGTCCAACTTGCGCCCGACCCCTTCCCCTAAATGACCACGTGTTCACTCATCTATCCACAAGCATTCTCCATTCGTTCCTGTTTATTACCACTTCCCTTGCCTGATCTATAGTCATTCCTCTATCATCCACATTCTCTCCATCTCAATGGGGGTCTTCCTGCCCTTTTATTTCCCCTTGTATCTGACTCACATATTCTCTATGTAAGCCTTTCATCTTCCATTTGTTCAACATGACCATACCAGCTCAGCACCCTTCTGTCCACTCTGGCTGACAAATGTTCCTGCTGCCCCACTCTCCTACGTATCTCTTCATTCCTCAATCTGTCTCTACGAGTAACTCCACACATACTCCTCAAGCAGCTCATCTCCATCACATCCAGCTTTCTTCTCTCCTTTTCCTTCAGAGCCCATGTCTCAGCCCCATGCATCACTGTTGGCACAACAATTCCTTGATACATTGCACTTTTTACTTTCATTCCGAGATTTCTCGTCTTCCACATCTTAAAATCGCCAAACTAATGGAACCACCGTCTTAAAATCTCAAAACTAATGGGGTTAAACATGAGGAAGAAGGGGGACCAGATATAAAACAACCATCCCCACTTAAGTTGGCCAAAGACCCGCGAAAAATTAAAGAAAAAAATAAAGAGGAATCCGACCTAAAGTTGGTATCCTGGGGTTCAGTAAGTTCTCTAAGACGTTAATATGTCTCAAGTTTTCTTACGGCACTGTCAGTAGGCGAGGGATTTATTGGTGTGTGTGTGTGTGTGTGTGTGTGTGTGTGTGTGTGTTACTCAGTTACTTGTTCGTCAAGGGGAATCCACGCAATGCGAGCTAAGCTCATTATTATCGCGTCTCCTTAACTGGGAATGTATTGCGTGACATGCATGTTAAGTGCTTTATGTACTGTTGGAATGGCTGTGGATGTGTGTGTAGTCTGTATTTTAGCCAATTGGCGACATCGGAAACGAAGGCTTAGGGTGGATCTGTATGGTACCATTCTCACTATAGACGGTACCGTCTCGCCCAAAGGCTTAGGTAGCCATCAGCTTAGGTGAACCATACGATACCCATCTCGCCTTGTACCATTTTTGCCAACCCCAGATGGGACGTCACAATGCCGTCCACTTATTCCAGGTACCTATTTACAGCTAGGTGAACTGAGGCTAGCACATGAAAGGAGACAAGCCCAATTTGTCTCCGCCCGGCCGGGGATTGAACCCCCGACCCCTCGTGTATGAGACGAGAGCTCTACCTACTAGGCTACGGGCTGTGTGTGTGTGTGTGTGTGTATGTGTGTGTGTGTGTGTGTGTGTGTGTGTGTGTGAGAAAGAGAGAGGAAGGGAGTTTGTGTGTGATAGGGATTATGTGTATTCTTAAGAACATAAGAACATAAGAAAATGGGAGTCTGCAGAAAGCCGATTGGCCTAAGCAAGGCAGATCCCTGTCCCACACAACCCCAATTCAATTACAAAGCCCAATTATAGGCTTCACACTCTAATACCCTGAGGATCATCTTACCAAAACGGTTAGAGATTAACGCAGGATTATGGGGGTGTGCAGAGCGCTGATTGGCCCAACCCAGCTGATCCCCCTTCACACCCAACCCTTCTCGTCCATATGCTTATCCAATTTTATCTTAAAGCTCCCTACAGTTTTAGATCCCACTGTAGCACTTGGTAGTCCATTCCACCCATCTACAACTCTGTTACCAAACCAATATTTGCCTATATCTTTTCTGAAACGAAATTTATCTAATTTGAAACCATTGGTTCGAGTTCTTTCGCTATCACTGAGCTTTAGTACATTTGTCATGTCCCCTTTGTTAATCCCACTAACCCACTTGAACACCTCTATCATATCCCCTCTAACTCTGCGTCTCTCTAACGAATGTAAACCTAATTTCTTCAACCTTTCTTCATACGAAAGATTTCTAATATTATGGATCATTTTTGTCATTCTACGCTGTACTCTCTCCAATGAATCTATGTCCATTCTGTAATAAGGACACCAAAATTGGACAGCATAATCCATATGGGGTCTCACTAATGACAAGTAAAGTTTTAAGATAACATCAGCAGTTCTGTTACTCACACTCCTAGAGATAAACCCGAGAATCCTGTTTGCCTTATTACGAACGCTTATACACTGTTTTCTAGGCTTCAAATCATTGCTAACAAACACACCTAGATCTTTCTCACAGTCTGAATTTTCTAATTCTAAATTAGCTAGTTTATATTTAACATTTGTTTGCATCTTCCCTATCTTTAATACCTTGCATTTGTCAATGTTAAACTTCATCTGCCAATTTTCTTAATTGAGTAAATTGTATGCATTTGTGAGGAGGGATGTTAACGTTGATATTATATATAATAATAATTGCTAGGCTAATAATAATAATAATAATAATAATAATAATAATAATATCAATCATAACCAAATACAATACTATTTGTATTATTGCTTTATGCTATGAAATGAAAACATCTAACAATATGACATGAAATATATATATAATAATAGTTATATTTTTTTTTATTTTTTTTTAAAGAGACAATGAACGGAGGAAGGAAAAACACAGATAAAAAAAAAGTCCATGTGCCTAAAGGCATCCTCCATTCATAAAATGTTTGTAACAACTGGATTTAAACTTTTGTAGATTGTAAGTTTGTGGAAAGCAACTCGAGGGAAGTGAATTCCAAAGAGTAGTAGTTCTAGGGATAAATTAATTTTGGTAAGCAGAAGTTCTGCATTGTGGAGGAGAAAGTGTAAATTCATGGGTGCTCTCAGCTGCCCTAGTTCTACGGGGAAAGATGTGGAGAGGCGGCACAATTGAAGCAAGTTCCTCGGAACAATTGCTGTAAAAATATCTGTAGAATAATGCAAGGGATGCAACGTTTCTTCGTATGGATAATGTTAGGAAGGTCCTGTGTGATTGCAGGGTTATTGATTAATCTAATAGCTTTATTTTGAATTTTGTCCAACTGCCTCAATGCAACCACTCCACTTCCACTCCACAGAGGTGAACAGTAATCCATCTGAGAACGCGCATGACTTTTATATATTACGGCCAACTGCTCGTCAGTGAAGAATTCTCGAACTCTGTACAGGAGTCCCAGTTTTTTAGAGGCATTCTTAGCAATGCTTCTAACATAATGTGTCCAGCTCAAGTTAGTAGTTAATGTTACACCGAGAATGTCAATACTAGGGGAAGTGGGAATATTTACATCATTAAAAAATATATGGGAGTCAGTGAGATTCTGTCGGTTAGAAAATTGAATGTACTTGGTTTTCTGTGCATTAAAGGAAACTAGATTCTTTTGTCCCCATTAATTAATTCTAGAAAGGTCCTGGTTCAGAGAAATTGCAGTGTTTATTTTTGAATTTATAAGATCGGGTTGGGTGAAAAAATTGGTAAATGTGAAGGAACTGTGGAGTGTTGAGTCATCTGCGTAGGAAGGTATTGGATTATGAGTGGTAGATATGAGATACAAATAATAAATATTCAGAGTATATCTCAATACAGGCACTGACTGGCAATATTTAGATCTAATTATTATAGGGGGGGGGGGGGTATTTTTTTCTGGACCCCCTTCTTCATGTTTAGCTCCATTAGTTTTGATATTATAAAACGTTTATCCCATTAGTTTGTAGAATTTATAATCTTTCGTCCCATTTGTTTTGTCAATTTTAAGACCTTTCGTGCCATTGAGGTGTCTGTGTTTTTTCTGGCGACCGGAAGCGAGCCTGTAATTTAGGAGGAACCAGCCTTTGGCTGGGATATTTGTCTTCCGAAAAATGTACAAATTAAGCACTTAACCCTTACAGTACCGATGCTGTCCTTTTAACTATATGCTGGCTACTAATAGACGATTTTATTCAGCTTAAAAAAGACCTCCAGCAATAAATAGGCTTCGAGCTATCTCACTTAACCCATTTTACTACCACAAATCCTCCCTAAACTGCACAAAATCGTCTAACTTTAGGTAGAATAAAATTACAAAGACGTCGCCGGTCTGAAGGGGTTAAGGGAGCCCATCTCGCTTTTTTTCTCTTTCTCTCCCTCTCTCTTTGGCTTGTATCCATTCGGCCCCATTCAGCCTACTGTTTTAAGACGTTTACCCCCATCCAGGTGTCAATATTTTCCTGGCGAGCGGTAGCTAGCCAGCATATATATATTTTTGTTTTGACAGCAAGCTAAATTTGTACATTTTTCGATAGAAAAAATTTCCGGCGAAGCCGGATTTCTCCATACAATGCTGGCTCGCTATCGCTCGCCAGAAAGAAATCGACACCTGGATGGGGATAAACGCCTTACAACAGTTGGCTGAATGGGGCCGAATGGATACAAGCCAGGGAAAGAGAAAAAAGGAGAGAAAGATAAACAAAAAAACCGGTGGCCTCCCTTAGCTCTCATAAACTGGTAGTAAATTAACACCAGCTGATCCGATATTTAGTGGCGTTATGGTGGTGCTTTAGTGGCGTTATGGTGGTGCTTTTATTATATGCAATGTTGTGTTTTGTTCTATTTTCAAGCAATTTCATGTGTTTGTATCTTTTCCTCAATGTACCACCCAATGTTCAAGCAATTTATTCTTAAGTGGTATCTTTTCATCTACCTCCCTCCCAATTGTCAAGCAATTTCTTACGTATTCCTTTATCTCTCACCCAATTTTCAAGCAATTTTTGTCTTTAGTTTGTATCTTATTTCTCTATCTTCCACCCTATTTTCAAGCAATCTTTTCTTGAGTTTGTATCTATATATCTATCTACCACCCAGTTTTCAAGCAATTTCTTCTTTAGTTTGTATCAGTCTATCTATCTCTCAACAAATTTCCAAGCAATCTTTTTAGTTTGTTTCTATTTAATTTATCTCTCACCCAATTTTCCAGAAATGTCTTCTTTAGTATGTATTTATTTCATCTATGTGTCACCCTATTTTCAAGCAATCTCTTCTATAATTTGTATCTGTATATCTGTCTCCTACCCAATTTCCAAGCAATTTCTTCTTAATTTGTATCTCTTCCTCTATCTCCCAACTAATTTTCAAGCAATTTCTTCTTTAATTTGTATCTATTTATCTATCTCCCACCCTCAGGTAATGCCACGGAGGTCTACTATTTCGGCACCCAACTCTCCATGTCTTTACTCGGCGCCATAGTTGGCACTATATTCGTCAACCAGGTCTCGCTGCCCATCTTCTATAACCTCAAGATCACCTCGCTCAATGAGGTGAGAGAGAGAGAGAGAGAGAGAGAGAGAGAGAGAGAGAGAGAGAGACTGCGAGAAACAGAGCGAGTGTGTGTGACTGTGTGTGTGAGAAAGAGAGAGAGAGAGAGAGTGAGTGACAGCGAGCGAGCGAAAGGGAGAGGAAGGAGGGGGGGGGGGGCACTCTTGAAAATACAGTCTGGGGTGCCACAAGGAAGTAGCCTTGGGCCATTACTGTGGGGCGTTTTCTTCAATTACCTCTTTCTAATCCCTGAAGCCAAGTGACTAGGAACTAGTCGCTAAACTCTAACCCAGCACGGGAGGAAGCTGGCCTGACTGCTAAACACGATACTGATTTGGAAAGATGTGGCAAGTCATGTTTCCACCATAGAAGACTAATTTCTTGGTTAAAGCAATATCAGATAAACATTTCCAATATGATTTCAATAACAAGCATTTTCTATCACAAGATGAAATATAAATATTAGAAGTCTCCTATGACAGGCAATTTACTTTTTACCCGAGATATGCGACGTACCTCTTAACCCATCCAATCCCAGCGATGGCTACTAGCCGTCAATAGATAAGTCACTCCCCAGTCTCATCGACGGCTGGGAGCCGTCAGTAATGTAGTTTCCTTGTAACTGCCTGTATCAGGCTGTGCCTGGTACCACGGCCGTTTGAGCACTGCTCTCGATATGGCAACACTTCTCAGCTTATATCCAACCCTCTGAAGGCTGAGAGAGCCAGTCTTCCTTCATCTCTTGAGGTGGAAGGTTGTTCTATCTTGCCATTTTGGCCACATTGCTTGGGACTGGGGGGCACTTTTATTACTGTATCCTACGGTACAGTAGGGGTTAAAGAGATTTGAACAGCAAAATGTGATATACCTCTTATGAGATTTTGAAATTTGCACTACAGGGTTTGTGGCTGGAGTTACGTCTAAATATTTGGCGAGTGTAATTGACTATATTGTCTGTTTCTTTTCAACTGAAGGTAAATTGCAAAGTTCCCATCAAGATTTCTCAGTTATTTTGAAGATTTTGCAGTGAAATTTAGTGCTTATTCTTTAAACATTGTCTTAATATGATACAGCGACGTAGTAGTTTCATGTTTGTGCATAAAGTATCGAGAAATTAGCTACTAAAGGATTTCATTTTTCGTCAGCTGGAAAGAAACTGAGTATAGTTATAATCTTGCAACCCTATATACCACCTCTTACTTGCTATAAGCCGGAGTCACACGAGCCCTTTTTCGAGCAATTTTTACGGGCAATTATTGTCTGGAAGCTTAAAAAATTACAGTTTATCAGAATTCAGCTGTCTAACATAATCTACCTTCAATCTAATTGCCGATACCAGTGCGAAAAAGTCCCGAAATAATACGAGAAAAAACTTGCTCATGGAGAATTGACGGAAAAAGCGCTCGTGTGACAGCGGCTATAGACACTTTCTTGCACATTTTATCGGTATCATACATCTCTTCCACATCTTGAAAATACGTAACAACAGTAATTACTTTCATAATTTGATGATTAAAAGCAAATCACTAGACAAACTGAGATTACGAAGGATATAGATCACGAGATACGGCGGATTAAGGGGAGACGGTCGTTTTTCTGGTCCCCCTTCTCCCTCGTGTTTAGTCCCATTAGTTTTGAGATTTTTAGACGTTCGGCCTATTTGTTTGGCAATTTTAAGACCTTTCGTCCCATTTCGTTATATATTTTAAAACATATCGTGCCATTTAGGTGTCGATTTTTTCCTGGGGAGCGATAGCGAGCCTGTACTTGTAAGAGGAACCGACCTTGGCCGGGAATTTGTTCTAACGACAAATGTACAAATTTATCTTGATGGGGGGTCTAGGGGATGTTTTTCTAAGTTTGAGGGATGTCTAACGAGGAAACTAAGAATAATATTTATGAATGAATGAATTTCTAGGCCAAAAAAGAAGTCAGTGTCCCCTTAACCCCTTCTGTACCGATGATGTACTTTTCTTTATATTCTGGGCACTATTAGACGATTTTGTACAGCTTAGGAAGGCCGTCTACTCATTAACCCCTTCTGTACCGGCAACGTCTTTTTAACTTCATTTTGGCTACTATTAGACTATTTTATGCAGTTTAGAAAGGGCCTCCAGCAATAAACAGGCTTCGAAATATCTCACTTAACCCTTTTTACTATTACAGATCCTTCTTAAACTGCACAAAATTGTCTAAATATAGCTAGACAAATATTATAAAGATGTCTCGGTACAGAAGGGGTTAAAATGCTACATACTCTCCTAATTAATCCTTTTAGCTACCATATATCCTTCCTAAGCTTCATAAATTCGGCTAAATGTAACTATAATAAAATATAAAAACGTCGTCGGTACAGAAGGGGTTAAACAAAAATTCTCTCTTATTTCAGTATATCGAGTTGCGTTTCAAGAGTGCAGCCCTAAGAAAGCTGATGACCGCTGGAGCGTTGGTGCAGTCATCAATCTATATGGGGATGTGTCTATATGCTCCTTCCCTGGCTCTGTCCACGGTCACCAGCCTCTCCACCTTCGGCTCTATGGCCATTATGGGGGCTATATGCACGTTCTACATCACCATTGTAAGTTTGCATGTGTGGTTTTGATGATATTCTAACGGATTTTGGAAGCTTAACAATTATTATTATTATTTTGTTTTCTTCTATATTCCAACTACTCCCTCTCGGGCATAGGCTGAGAGCCTGTACATTCTACCATTCAACACGGTGAAGCCCATGAGGTCTCGTTCCAGTCTAGGGAGTGAGACATGTGAAGTACCCACCTCACGGATCGAAGCAGCCCCATCTCTGAAGCTGCTCCGCCTCTGTGCTTCACTGTCTCAACCTTTAGACTCGGACCCTCACTATCAGAACGCCACCTATTGAGCGATTAACTCGCTAGGCATTGCCCCCATGTAGCATATTTTGAATATGTATGTCTACTCTGGCATGTTTTGTTTAAAATGCATAGTAGATTTGGTTAGTCTTCATTCGTTTACCTATTTACACATTCTCCATCACTATCATAGGTTTGGGGGTGCAATTATAGAGAGATTACTATTTTAAGTGGATATTGTGCATTAACATATACTTAATATAATTTAGATGAATGAATGTGATATCATTATGACTGGATTGACAGTGCACACAATTCTTCAACTAACACCAATTTACCTTTGGATTCTGTTTAACATTAGACATGTTTTTCAGTTTGCAAAATCTATTTTGGTGTCATCTAAAGTATATGTTACCCCCTGCGATTCACAAGTTGTTGTTGTTGTTGTTGTTGTTCCCCAGGCTGTCTGGCCGAGCAGCTCCAAGGTCAAAGCCATAACCGAGCGCCTCCCACAAAATCCTCCCTGCTTACCACTAATAAAGCCCAGGTGACCGAAGCCACTCGAAGGCGGG
This sequence comes from Paralithodes platypus, assembly GCA_032716605.1. Lineage (NCBI taxonomy): Eukaryota > Metazoa > Arthropoda > Malacostraca > Decapoda > Lithodidae > Paralithodes > Paralithodes platypus. Next base: position 15,259,008 of record CM064523.1, read on the forward strand.
GAGCTAAGGAGGGTGCGGAAACGCCCGGGAAACTAAAGCTCCACCCAAGGCCCTGTGCCCCTTATCAATAGGGAAAGTTGAAGGGCAAAGGAAGAATTAGACGCTTTGGATCCCAATCTGCCAACCTCTAGTAGGGAGGTCAATCCATGGAAGAGACGCTGTCACTTGAGATCTACAAATTATATAAGTAAAATATACAGTCAGAGTAAGCTATGGGTATGGCAGAGATCGCTCAGCTCTCACTCTGATAGACCAGCCCATCACCATATGACTAGAACCCCATCCTCTCTGGATCAGCTAGGAAAGACCCTAGAAAGCCGCCTTTGGCGGGGGGATAGCTCCCCTATTTCAACTCCTTTCGGGGTTGGGCACCCGCGATTCACAAGTTTAATAAGATAGTCTATTGTGTCTATAATTAACTGAATATAACGCTGTGGATATGAAAGGATTAAAATCCAACTTAACCCTTTCAAGCCCACGGTGAATGTTTGATTTCATTCTAGGTATCGCCAGACAATTATATAATCTTTGTTGTATATGCAGGACCTCTTGTTATGATGAGGTTGGGATTAACTCTCTGAGGATCGATGACGCATTGGCTATTCTTAGTCGATTTATTCAGATTAGGAAGGGTATATGGAAGTCAGAGGGTTGATTGAGATATACTTCACCCTTTTAATTCCCCCCGATCCTTCCTAAGCTGTATAGACTCGTCTAATGCTAGCCAAAATAAAATCTTAAAACGCGTCATGATCCTCGTTAATTCGCAACTCTACATCACTATTCCAGGGCGGAGTGAAGGCCGTAGTTTATACAGACGTGCTACAGACCCTGCTGATGTTCGTGGGTGTTCTGATCGTGGTGATACTTTGTTGTATTGACCTGGGTGGCGTCAGCATTGTGTGGCAGTATGCGCTGGAGGGACAACGCATCCAGTTCTTCGAGTAAGCATTATTAGACACGAAATAGGTAGGCCAGAAATCGTAAACCTTAACCTCTGTAACTCAAAAAGGGCTAGAGCAAATGGGTTGTAAATGTCCACACCTGTTTCCCGGCTGACCCTTCCCAAATGGATGAAATGTTAGCTCGATTACTCTAGACGTATGTGAGTTATAGAGGTTAATGATCAAGAGTTTTGGCCTACCGGTACTTCCTTGGACTAGGGTATAGGAAGTGGCTTCTGCTGCTGACAAGGTCGAGTATACCCCATACTATCCGAATCCCTCACCTTAAATTTGGTAAATGAAAGAAAATTAAACTGTAGTAGTAGTAGTAGTAGTAGTAGTAGTCAATCAATCAATCAATCAATTCCTTTATTTCGCAATACATATGTACAGTACACAGTACAAACCACACACATTACATAATCCAATAAAAATTATAGTAAAGTTAAATCAAAATGTATTAAACATTCAAAATTATTTCATATATACAAACTATTTACAATATTAGCTTCTGATAGTCAGGATAAAATCATCAAATAAAATATTATAAAAAATATATGCATTCAAAACTCAATTATGAGGATGGAAGTTATGCGATAATGAAATTATCGAATTCAATTAAAATGCAATTTCTAAAACGTATTTGTTGCATATAACCGCTGTTAAAAAATAATAGTTACGCCCTTCAAGAGCTAAAACCCATAATAGAAACATGGACCTCGCCTGTCCTCATGCCCTTGTACCCACTCAATCCTGGCTCTCAAAACATCTAGATTTTCTCCTAGTCCATCTACATTATAAGTTTTTCGAAACAAATTTACCACATTTTGAACCATGAAACCTTCTTTAATAATAGGAATATTATGCCTAATTATAGGATTTTGAGACCTTAATACTCTTTTGCAGTATCGTGCTTGAACTAATGCTGTATGATGATTGAGTAGCAATTGTTTGCATCGAGCTGCCGTGATATGGCTGCTGGCGTAGGGAGGTACGCCACTAGTAGTAGTAGTGGTAGTAGTAGTAGAAGTAATCGTAGTACTATAGCAGTTATTGTAGTATCATTATTGTTGAATATTTCATGTTCTTGTAAACCTTGATGATATCGTAAATATAACTTAAATACAAACAAATATGTGGAACTAAATAATGTCATAAGTCTTGAAAGTCTGGAACTATAACCTCGGGTAACTCAAAATGGGCTAGAGCAAACGGGATGTAAATCTATGCACCAATTTCCTGGTCAATTCTTCCCGTATGGTAGAAATGCCAGTAAGATAGTTCAAGTCCACCTGAGTTATAAATGATTAGAGGTTACGTTTTCTATAATAGACTATGCCTTCCATGGCAGTAGTAGTAGCAGACCACTATCAGTATCACTATTATTGCATACAGTAGGTGACAAGTTGTTATCTTAAGGGGAGATATTCACTTGACGGATTTTTTTCTTGACTCCTTTCTCCCTCATGTTTAGCCCCATTGTTTTCCTAATGTTAAGACGTTCGCCCCATTATTTTGACGATTTTAAGAACTTTCAACCCATTTCTGTCAATTTTAAGACCTTTTGTGCCATTTAGGTGTCGATTTTATCCTGGCGAGCGATAGCAAGCCTGTAATTTAAGAGGAACCGGCTTTCAGCCGGGACATTTTTCTACCGAAAAATGTACAAATTTATCTTGAAAGGGGCTCAAGGGGGTGTAATCTTAAGCTTGAAGGATATCTAGGGACCAAACTAAAAACCTCCCCTTAATTATATAAAAACCCAAATATAATACGTACAGTACATTAATTACACATTTTAAAACACCAGTAAAGTAAACAATAAATAGAATATATAGGCATAAACGTGGTAGAAAAAATAAACTACTACTACTACTACTTCTCCTACTAATAATAATAGTAATAATACTAATACTAATACTAATAACAACAAATTCTAGATACTGTTTCTCTCCAGTATGAACCCAGATGTCCACGTCCGCCACACCTTCATGTCGACCTTCACCTTCGGGATGTTCCTTATAATCGGTGCCATCGGTCTGAACCAGTCCACCCACCAGCGCTTTGCCTCCGTCAGCACCCTCAGTACCGCTAAGAAGTAAGCACAATCACGACTTTCTTCATATATGCTTTCATTAATTTCGTTGGAGGTGTTTGGTGTTGTGGTGAAATTAATAAAAATATAAATTTATCATAAGATGTTTGCTAAGAAGTAAACACAATGACCACCTTCTTTTATTGGAAGAGTTTTGTTTCCCTAGATGCCGTAATTCCCGAGAAGGGGTGGCCATGCACATTAGTCATTTGTCACAAATCTCTAGGTCAAGTTGCCTGGGCTTGACATCTACCAATAACATTTTGACAGTGCAGGCTCGATCCGCCGACCTTTTGATCAGCAGCCGATGCTCTACTGACTATGCTACGGCTACGTACGCTAAGAATTACGCACAATGACGACCTTCTTTTAATTGCTGGTTTCCTAACATATTTATCTTTATTTTCAGACTGTGTTGGTTCTTCCTGGTTGGACTGTGGGTGTTGTGGGTGCTGTTCTTCTTCTCAGGTCTGGTAGCCTACGCCGTGTACCGAGACTGTGATCCCTTGGAGGCCGGCTACACCACCAAGGCGGACCAGATCATGCCCTTCTTGGTCACGGACAAGCTGAGTTACCTGCCTGGTTTGGCCGGGGTCTTCGTGGCTGCGGTCTATGGCGGTGTGCTCAGGTTGGTTCTAGGACAATGTGGCCCCTTGTATTCTTGCCTTCCGAGAATTGTAACTGCAATTGCAACAACTGCTTACTGGACAATTTCCCCCTATAAATTTCCTCCCCCCCCCCACCCCTCCCCCCTTTGCCAAAAAAACAAAAGAAAAACAAAAAATAGAAAAAGAAACTGAAAACAAAAATATGTAAATAAATAGATAAAACATAAAGTAGATTACCCCAGAAAATCACTGGACTTTTGTAGCAGACAAATATCACCTACTACTGGGGCACAGGCAACTGCAGACAATTTTCTTTTATCAGTTTTTATAGGCTAAGTACTGTATAATACTACTGTGTATTGGCAATATATGAAACCAAAATGATTAGCGATCGTTAACTTTTATAGTCTCTTTATTCAATAAAATAAATGTCCTCCTATATACTGTATATAGTATGTCATGAGTATGTGCACTAGTCATTATCTCCAAAGCTGGAGATATTGGGGTTACAGAGCTAATTAATGCTATCATAAAGGAGGAAAGTCGCCATTTAGAACGTGTGACTAACCACATTCTCTGTAGACAAAATGGTCTTTAACCCAATTCTCGCATGGCCCGTCGTATGACGGAGATGATTTTCCAGCTATTATGAGGCCTGGGAGCGAGGCCAGCTGTTGCAGGCAGCGCAGGGGGCTTCAACCGCAGCCTACAGGATGCTCCATGACACTTAGGTGTGTGAACTCGTTCGCTCACATATGTGCAGCGTCACACATTGTGAAAACAGCAAAAAGTTGCTAATGTTTAGCAAATTTGCCATTCGTTTGCAAGATCATTACAAGATAACCCTACGTCGTACAGGGATGATTCGGGTGTCATTTGAAAGCTCTATTACCGTACTTTCACAGATATATAATTGTACTGTATTACGGTCTGGCTTTTGCTTATGCATGAAAATTAACAGGGAATGAAAGTAATTTCGGGCAATTATGCCCGCTCGTACCTGGTTAAACTTTTATGTAGGTACTAGCTGAGGTAACCGGCACTGCCCAGGAGAAAATCGAGGTATGGGCTGTCTATATATATATATATTTTTTTTTATTTTTTTTTATTTTTTTTTTTGGGGGGGGGGGGGGGCTCAGTGCCCCTCCCCCCGGGGGGTTAGGGGACAACATAAAATTACGCTTAAAAATTCCTTAGTATGCATACCAAGTATGGGCTCTCCTTCTTGAAAACTGAGTGAGTTGGGATGGGTGGCACTTACAACCTATTCTGGTACCCCCTTAGTATGCATGCTAAGTATGGGCTCTCCATCTTGAAAACTGACAGAGTAGTTAGTGAACAAACTGGCAGAAAGTGCCCTTTATATAGTGGCATACATAAGAGTAGAATTTTATGTAAGTATTGCACGACAGCTGAGGGTTTTCTCATAATTTCCATGCAAGGTAATAATCAATGCATCTGATCTTTATGTATCTATGTACTGTATATATATATATATCTATATCAACTTATCTAATTATTATGTTCTATCCAACAACCAACTCTACTCCTAAAATCGATTAATGAAATTTAACAAACACATGTGACAGTCCGTGGATTCGAACCTAGGACGCTCACCGAAAATCAACACCTTATGCATTGCGCCACGAAGACACACATACGTGCATTATGAGTCTATATGAGCATCTATGTATGTATCTATCTTTATATCAACTTATCTAATACATACGTGCATTATGTGTCTATATGAGCATCCTATCTCCCTCAGCTCTCTCTCCTCGTCTGGTAACTCGGCGGCTTGCTTGGCGTGGGAGGACTTCATCAAACCCCTTCACCTCCTTCAGGAAACTTAGGATTACTGACAAGGGTGCTAATGTATCCATGTATCTATATTTATATATGAGTTTGACTATCTATATATGTTTCTATCAGTCTATGTATGTATGTATCTATCCATCTATGTATCTGTGAATCTATCGCTCTATTTTTGTTTATTTTTTGTGCATGAAGGAGACAAAAAAGCGAAGCTGCCTGTAATAAGTGTCACCCCTCCCCCTGTCTGTCATTTTACACATCAATATATATATATATATATATATATATATATATATATATATATATATATATATATATATATATATGTATCTGCCTGTCTACCTATCAAGCTACCTATCAATATTTATGTATGTACTGTATATATCTATGAATATCTCCCAATCTCTCAACCTATAAGTACCTGCCTATAAATATTAACAGCTCATCTCTAAATAACCTTCCCATCTCCCCCCATCCAGTTCTCTCTCTTCGTCGGGTAACTCAGCGGCATGCTTGGTGTGGGAGGACTTCCTCAAACCCATCCCCTACTTCAGTAAACTTAGTGACAAGAGCGCCACCAATGTCATCAAGTTCCTGTGTAAGTTGTGATCGGTGTATGTATGTGTGTGTGTGTGTATTTGTATGCGTGTGCGTGCGTGTGCTAGCTTGTGTGTTTGCATGTTTGATTGTGAGTGTGTGATTATCTGTATTGTGTGGTTGCGTGTATGCTTGCTTGTGTGTTTGTATGTTTGATTATGGATATGCGTTTGCTTATGTGTATGTGTGTGTAAAGTACAAAGGAAACCAAGCGTGAAGAAAGGATAGCGTAGTATGAAGGCGGCTCGCTGGTGTAGTGACTAGCGTCTTGGACTTCCACCCAGAAGGCCCGGGATCGTGCCCACGCTCGGTGCATTAAAGATTTTTCACAAGCACTGAGTCGTTACCATCCCTCATGAGCAAGGGGATGGGGTACAGGACCCCAATGGAAATACGCCTAATCGGCCTTATTGGGCTATCCTTAGCTGGCTTAGCATGCGCTAGCTTTAAGAACTATTATTATCCATTTGGAAACTCAGTTAATCAGAGGTTAAGAGCGACTCTATTATATAGTCGATTTTTGACAGCTTGGCTGAGTTTGGACAGTAAAACATTAGATTATACTAAGTACGCCATTGCAGAATTTTACCAATCGAGCGATGAATAAATATTTTGCCTCATGTGAGTGAAAATGTTTTTTAAATATCTTGAACTCATTTCCTCTAGTGTAGATCGAATGATCAATTGTTAAGTATTTGTTGACATCCATATTGTCAAAACCTTACAATGATTTTAGATAACTAGCTTAGGTTCCCTCTTGGCATTAGTTTTGTTACTCTGAAAAGATGTAACTCTTTCTTTAGAATATTTTCATGACATATATCTTAGTCTAGGAATAATTTATGTTATTCTCCGCTGTATACTCTTTAATTTTTCTTTACAAAACAAGACTGGAACTATACATGGCAAAGATTGGGTTATGAATTTGTTTTATTACTATACTGTAGGTAGCGCCAGCGAACTTGACTATAATTTTCACCCCTTAACTTCTTATACCTCGAAATGAATATAAGCAATCGGGCTGACGTTTCTATCATTTGGGAAGAGTCCATCAGGAAATAGGTGTGGATATTTACAGCCAGTTTGCTCAAGGTCCTTTTGAGTTACGAAGAGGTCAGGGATCGAGATTTTTGTCAAGTTCGTTGGCGCTACCTATAATATGTCTTGCATAGACTCACCTGAATGCCCCTGGCCGGGTTTAAGAACGAAAAGCACAAGCTGAATAATTTAAGCTTCGTCTAAGACAAGCTGAACCCACTTGGTTTAGCTGAAGACCATCTTCTGCAAATAGATCAAGTTTATTGTAAAAAGGGCCCCAATAGCAAACGTTACTGAAGTGTATTTTCAGGGTTTAAGAGCTACTGTCATCTTCAGGATTATGACGCAGTTTAAGGGTTTCTGGAGTTCACTAGATGATTGTATTTAGTTGTGGAAGGCCCTCCAGGAATCATTGGGATAAAAAACTGGCCTGATCATACCTCTGCCTCCTTCAATTCCTTCTTCAGCTATGTAAAATCGTCTAATAATAGCCAGATAAAAACGAAGAAAAACATCCGTGTATCTTTAAAGGGTCAACTAATATTTGTATGTATTTGTCCCCCCAGCTTCTCTGACAGGCATCATAGCGGTGTGTCTGGGTCTCCTCATGGGTAACTTGGGTAATGTGTTCCACGTGCTCAACCTCATCGTGAGTTGTATCGCTGGTCCCTCCGTTGGTATCTTCTTGACAGGCATATTGGTACCTTGGGCCAATGCTAAGGTTAGTATAATTATGCTTTAGTTATTGTTATGCAATGGGATAATGAATTCAGCAATCCTGTCTTCGTCATTCCTACTTTATCTACAGTATATGGAAACGGAAACAATGGAGAAGCTGAAAGGCCCTGCATGCACCAATGGGCCTCTCTTACCTCATGCGCAGGCACCTTCTCTTACCCACCGCTTGCCTCCTGAGATCTCTGACTGGATAGCTATGATTGTCCAAAATATTATGAATAGCACAAATTGTGCTCAAAGCCACATTTGAAGAACCCTGTACCAAACACATGGCAATAGGATCACCCCCTTAAAAAAAAAAAAACGTTAACATCGATACTGTCTTAACAAGCAGGGAGATACAACCTATGCTTCGACTTCGGAAATGTAGCCTGTAACTCGGACGAGGCCACAAGATTATCAATTGTAGATTTTGAGACCTTGATTGCTTAATGTTTCTGAGGCTTACCACAGTGAAGCCAGGAGGTCTTATTCCAGACTGAGTAAGACATCTAGACAGATTGAGGTTTGCAACCGGCTCGTGCGTGGTCTTACATTCATAAACCTAAGATGCCTGGCTGTCTCCTCATGGCTCAGTGCAAGTTCCTACTCCTTGAAGCTGCATCGCCTTTGTCCCGGAACTTCCCGATGCCCCATCTCACTGTCTCAGACCCTCTCTCAAAGGCCACCTTTTGATGTGTTTACTCACTAGACATTGCTCCTTAACAAGACATGGGCATATCCATACAATGCTAATTTACTTGAAACAGGGAGGGTATTTTTTTTATGGCGTGTCGGTGGGCTTTGTATAATGCACTAACACACTGGGACTTGAACCCGGTACCTTCAATTTACCAGTCCAGTAGGAAGACCACTCCACCACATCTCTCCTATGCAGTAAATATTATATTATAATTATATTATCATTATTAAGAACAGTTATTGTCATCATCATGATCTTAATACTATTGTTTATCATTTACCCTCAGAGCACTGCAGCTGGATCTTTAGTGGCATTCGTCATGATATTTACACTGACGATTGGTAAGTTCGTGAAGGGGGGCGGCTCTCCCCAAATGCTCCCCCTTTCCGTCAGCGGCTGTGATTTCAACTCTACATACAATCTCCTAAACACTACAACGATGCTCCAAAATGCTACAATGATCCAAAGCGCTACAACAATGCTCCACAGCGATACAATGCTCTTCAACGATACAACACCCGACTACAATCCCAACGCACACTTGTCTGAGTTAGTATTTTGCCGTTGAATCTGATCACGTATTGATATCTACACTGCACTTCACAAACACTCTTCTCACAGACCTTACACAAAGAGCTTTTGACGGCATCAACTCAACTAGACCACCACACAGATCACTATTAGCCACACTCGACATTAGTAAAGCCTTCGATGCCATCCCCCGCCACAACCTAACAAACAAAATCTACAACACAAACATGCACAACAACACAAAAAGGTGGCTGGCCAACTTCCTAGCAGGCAGATGTGTACACGTATCTTTTGCCGGTCAGTCATCTAAAATCAGAAACTTTCCAAACGGAGTCCCACAAGGATCCGTCCTATCGCCCGCACTCTTCAATCTGTACATGCACAATATAACTACACCCAATACGCCCCAAATAAACTTAGCCTCCTATGCAGATAACATAACACTCACATGCACACACCATGACCCCAAAAGAGCAACAGATCTCCTTCAACCCTATCTCAACACACTACATGGCTGGTGCACTACAAACAGACTTAATCTAGCCACAGCCAAATCCACCGCAACCCTGCTCACAAGTTGGACAGGAGAACACGAATACATCCCTCAACTCACCATAAACAACACACCCCTAACACATACACACACACCCAAAATCCTAGGAGTAACATATGATACTCATATGACATTCAAACAGCACACCACAAACATTAAAAAGAAACTGACACCCAGACTTAACGCCCTCAGGTCACTTGCTCACACAAAATTTGGACACAACAAAGAAACTACCACCACAGTATATAAACAATACATAAGATCAGTGATGGAATACGCAAGCCCAGCCTGGGCTTCTAACCTAGCTGAAACACATCATAAGACCTTACAGACTATTCAAAACAAAGCCCTGAAGATCATTACAGGCTGCACAGCTACTGCACCCACAGATCACCTACATCAAGAAACCAAAATCCTCAAAGTCAAAGACCATCTGGACATGAGAGGCACTCAATTCCTGGCAGCAGCCTCCACGAACCAAGACCACCCACTAAACTACATGGCAACACACCCACAGACACCAAGAAATATCAAAACAACACCCAGCACACGGTATCACACACAATTACTGTCCTCTCTCCCTCCCTGCCCACCCCGAACCAACTTCCAGAAGCACATCCATACTCATATCTCTCACCGATCCATCCACTCACTCACAGACAACACGCAGCTGCATGCACGACCTCCCGAAATCCATCCTTCCGAATCCTCCCTTCCTCGCGAGGACAGAGTCCACCTGGCCAGGCTGAGATGCGGACACCATCCAGCTCTCCTGAGCTATCAAAAGAGACTGGATGACTCCGTTGTCGACGCCTGCCCGGGATGTAACACAGCACCCCATACCATTAAACACATCATAGAAGACTGCATTTCACACAACCACTTACGCCAACAACACAATCTACACTCAATGAGAGCTCTGTGGGAAAGCCCCATCGTGGCCATGGCCTTTCTCAGGGACTCGGGGCTGTTCGGCCAGGCAGCTTAGGGAACAACAACAACAACAACAACACTGGAAAAAAATGTGAACGCCTATTTATATTACAAATAAAACACATAATAATGGCTTCAATCATTTACGTGATTAAGTTACCACACATAAACAATTGAAACACTTTATGTTTATCATTTGTTATAATTAAGTGTTCATTATTTACATTTTACTTACTTTTTTGGAACCTGCCACTCTATATATCTAAAAACTGACACAACTGTAATATTTGTATTTGATTTATTTAACCCTTTAACCCTTTTTCTATTTTCTGGCTATCATTAAATGATTATACTCAGATTAGGAAGGGTATATGGAAGTCAAATGGTCTTTACCCATGGAATTCCCACAGATCCTTCGTTAACTGTCTTAAATCGTCTAATGATAGCCAGAATAAACTGTCAAAATGTGTTACAATCTCCAAAGGGTTCATTTATATGGCTATTTTTCCTTGCCAGTTTAATTACCTATTTTGACATACGCTTACCTAATCAATGTTATATCTTTCCATTCTCTCTCTCTCTCTCTGTATCTCCAGTGCCATGTTTTCTATCAGTAAATCAATAATTTTCTGTCTCTCTGTCCTATCAATCAATCAATCTCTCTCTACCCCCCCCCCCCCCCCAGACCGGAAGAGGAGTAACATATGTCTTATCTCTCTATTATCTCTCTCTGTCTCTCTCCCCCCCAGACCGGAAGAGGAGTAACATATGTCTTATCTCTATTATCTCTCTCTGTCTCTCTCCTCCCCAGACCGGAAGAGAGTAACATACGTCTTATCTCTCTATTATCTCTCTCTCTCCCCCCAGGCTGGTAGAGGAGTAATATGTCTTATCTCTCTATTATCTCTCTCCCCCCAGGCTGGTAGAGGAGTAACATGTCTTATCTCTCTATTGTCTCTCTCTGTCTCTCTCCCCCCAGACCGGAAGAGGAGTAACATGTCTTATCTCTATTATCTCTCTCTGTCTCTCTCCTCCCCAGACCGGAAGAGGAGTAACATACGTCTTATCTCTCTCTCTCTCCCCCTAGGCTGGTAGAGGAGTAATATATGTCTTATCTCTCTATTATCTCTCTCTGTCTCTCTCTCCCCCCAGGCTGGTAGAGGAGTAACATGTCTTATCTCTATTGTCTCTGTCTCTCGCCCCCCCCCCTCCCCCCAGACCGGAAGAGGAGTAACATATGTCTTATCTCTCTATTATCTCTCTCTCCCCCCAGGCTGGTAGAGGAGTAACATGTCTTATCTCTCTATTATCTCTCTCTGTCTCTCCCCCCCCCCCCCCTAGACCGGAAGAGCAGCAACACGGATTCTTCGACATTTCGTACTGTTACATGGGGATATTCGGCGCTCTGATGACCATGGCTGTTAGTACGATGCTGTCGGTCTTTACGGGTGAGAGATACGGAATTGTTGTGGTATAGATGGATGGATGGATGGATGGATAGATAGATAGATAGATAGATAGATAGATAGATTGGTTGATTGATATATAGATAGATAGATAGATAAATAGATAGATAGATGGTTAATACATGCATATACATAATGTAAAGACGAAAGGTAGATACGGAATTATAGTGGTATAGATAGATAGATAGATGGATAGATAGATAGATAAGACATACATATACATAGACGAAAGGTAGATACGGAATTATAGTGGTATAGATAGATAGATAGATAGATAGAAACATACACGAAAGGGAGACACAAACTCTTTCCTGTGTCTCCCTTCCACCTAATTCATAAAACATACATATTCATAGAGACGATGGGTGGTAATTGACAGGTAGATAAGCAGAGAGATTGAAAGATAAAACACACATATAGAGACAATTCGTAATATATGATAGATAGATACGCAAATAGGTAGAGACATTGATATATATATATCATACATGCAGAGACAAAAGGAAATACATGATAAAGAGAGATAGATAGATTGATAGATAAAAACAAACATATCAATAGAGACAACAGGTAATATATGATAGATTGATAAACAGATAGATAAAAACAAACGTCAAGAGACAAAAGATAGTGAATAATAAATTGGTAGATAGGGAATAATAAGGTTAAGGGGAAACGGACCACTTTTTTTTTTTTTTTTTTTTTTATTAATTCACACACACATATATACTGTATATATACCGGTATATATATATATATATATATATATATATATATATATATATACCGGTATATATATATATATATATATATATATATATATATATATATATATATATATATATATATATATATATACCGTTATATATATATATACCGGTATATATATATATATATATATATATATATATATATATATATATATATATATATATATATATATACTGTATAGTGTATTTATTTATTATTTTATTGTTTTATTATTATTATTATTTTAGTTTTTTTTAGTTTCAAGAACTTAATCAAATTAAGAATAACGTCTCGGCCGAAGGCCGGTTCCTCCCAAATTGCGGGCTCGCTATCGGTCACCAGAAAGGAAATAGACACCTAAAAGTCTAAACAAAAAACAAACATTTAAATCGCCAAACTAATTGGGCGAATGTCTTGAAATCTAAAATATAATGGAGCTAAGCATGAGGGAGAAGGGCGTCCAGAAAAAAAACCTTCACCTCAAAATCACTGACCTAAACGGCACAACTCTATTGATGCCAGTTTTAACCCCTTGAAGATTTTGATGCGTTATTGCAGTTTATTCTGGCTATCATTAGACGATTCTATACAGCTTAGGAAGGATCTGTGGAATTTTCAAGGGTAAAGACTATCTCAATTAACCCTCTGACTTTCATATACCCTTCCTAAGCATAATAAAATCGCCTAATAATGGCCAGACAGCAGAAACGAATTACATCATCATCGTTTCTTCAGGTTACTAGGCAGAGGGTTCACCTTCTTTTGTAATATTATGCATTAATTATGTATATACTGTATGTACTTTCTATACTTTCATTGATTTCATGTATTATCTTTATTTGTAAGTTATATGGTGGGTTGGTGATAATATGAATTTAAAGACAAAACAAAATAACATAACCAGTATCCTTGGAGTATAGTTTCTTAGTCATTGGTACCATATATCGTAATTAATTCATGTCATAGCTAGGTAATTAGGGTAGGTACATATTTTACAGCCACCCACATGTACAGTATATGCATCCATTTTGGGGTTTTAGTGGGGTCGTGATTGTTTTTTTTTTTTGGTCTATCCATTTATCTATTTATATATATTTGAGTTACCTCGCTAGACCTCCATGAAGCTTAAAAAATGCCCCCTAGATAGATGCCCCTTTTAAGATAAATCTGTACATTTTTTCGGTAGACAAATGTCCCGGATAAAGCCGGTTTCTTCTAAAATTACAGGCTTCCTATCGCTCACCAGGGAAAAATCGACACCTAAATGACACGAAAGGTCTTAATAATGACAACAAAATGGGACGAAAGATTTCAAAATCACCAAACTAACGGAAGGAACGTCTTAGAATCTCAAAACTAATATACTAAACATGAGGGAGAAGGGGGCCCAGAAAGAGCAACTACCTTCCCCTTAAGTTTGAAAGGAAGATAGTATGATGGATTTAGAAGTGTAGTTTTTATGCAGTATGATCAATAAACAGGTTTATAACAAATTAATGTTGTAAGTCAATCATGCTCTCTCTCTCTCTCTCTCTCTCTCTCTCTCTCTCTCTCTCTCTCTCTCTCTCTCTCTCTCTCTCTCTCTCTCTCTCTCTCTCTCTCTCTCTATGCACAAAATCATGGAATGGATCCATATTTATGTGGGCAGCTGTACACTTGGTAAGAGTTCCAACAAGCCCAGTGCTACTTTTGTTTAGGCTACAGTATTTTAGGGAGAGGGCTGGTCCTATCCAGAGTGAGGTTTTGCATCTTGTATCCAACCTTAGCCGTTTCTGTCTGTCTCTTTTACTGTCCTACCTTTCCTAGGCTAGGAATCCTCCTCCCCTTGTAGACTTCACCTAATAGACGAGACAGGGAAATTGACGAGGGAACGCGAAAGTGGTGCCGGGCCCTAAGAATTGGAACTTTAAATGTGGTTTCTGTTCGTTTTCTGTCTCGAGTCGGCCACTGCCAGCTATGGTGAATGTGCCTGAGTATGTAATACATACATACATTTTAGCTATGTTAAGGGGAGATCTCCACGTGAGGGATTTTTTTCTTGACCCCTTTCTCCCTCATGTTTAGCCCCATTGCTTTTGATATTATAAAACGTTTGCCCCATTAGTTTAGCGATTTTAAGAACTTTCACCCCATATTAAGACCTTTCGTGCAATTCAGGTGTCGATTTTATCCCGGCGAGCGATAGCGAGCCTGTAATTTAAGAGGAACCGGCCTTCGGCCGGGAAATTTGTCTACCGAAAAATGTACAAATTTATCTTGAAAGGGACTCAATGGGGTGTAATTTTAAGCTTGATGGAGGTCTAGGGAACAAACTAAATACCTCCCCTTAAGGAGAGTTTATTTGATTTTATTTGCTTAGGTTGCTCCAGAAATATTGCCAGAAAAATGTTGACCATCGAAATTGACAATATAAATGTCCAACTCTTTCCCCCCAGGTCCCATGACCCCCAAGGAGGTCCCTGACGAGCTGGTGTTCCCGTGGAGTGCTCGGGGGTACCGGTGGGTGTGGAGGAAGCTGAAGAAGGGCTCCATGGACGTAAGTTCGACTGCACATGTAACTGGTACACTGTTCTGGTTATTGTGTCCCGAGTTCGAATCCCTGGCGGACCCTATGTTTTCATTAGTTTATTCAAGTGCATTGGAGTTTGTAATTGATGATTAATGTTAAGAATGGGCTGTTACTTATATGATAAAATTGATACAGAGAACATTTAATTCATTATAGGTAGGTCAGAAATTATTATCCATAACCTCTGTAGCTGAAAAATGGCTAAAGCAAATGCTCTGTAAATGTCCACACCTATTCCTTGATTAACTCCTCCCAGATGGTCGACATAACAGTTAAAATACTACGGTTGTTTTGGGGTTATGAGAAGTTGAGGTCGGGATTTCTGCCCTACCTATAAAGAACAGGGTATATGCTCTTCAGGATATGATGACGCACTTATTCAATATAATATGGTATTTATTAGACGATTATATGCAGTTTAGGAAGGATCTCTAGGAGTCAAAGGGGTAAAATGTATCCTAATTAACCCTCTTGACTTCCACAATTCCTTCTTACACGAACAAAATCATCTAATGATAGCCAGAATATAAGGAAAAACTTCTCCTCGTATCTTGAAAGGGTTAAAATTAACCCTTTCCGACATATGACGCGGTTTTGAGCCTATTAGGGATACTTTAAAGCCTTTGTTACCATCAGGGGTATTTAGAAACCTTTAGTTTAGTTACTTCAACCTCTGCAGTTGTCTTTGTGTTAGCTGTGGGCAGAAAACTAATTTTGGAGAGGTAATTATAAGAGTGAGATAACTATTTTTTATTGCTAATCTGGCAACCTCTGCGTCATATTAGCGTGAAAGGGTTCAGGGAAAACTCTGACTCGAGCATATTTGTATGGGGAATGTTTCAAAATATTTCATCGACGTTTCAGAAATGGTCATTAATTACCTCTTTAATACGAGAATGCCTTGTTTCAATTTTCTCTGGCTACCATTAGAATACTTTACTCCGATTAGGAAATAACTGTTAGAGACCAGCGTTAGTCGAAATAGTGTAACCTACTTTGATTTCCATGATACCCTCTTAAGATTAGTAAATATGTATATATATATATATGTATTTAAATATAATCGTAGAAGATCCCACCACTTTCCCAATCTTAAGTAAGGCATTTTAGATTTACAGAAGAGGGACCATTACTGTATGTCCAGACATATTTCAATAATGTAAGCATGTTTCCATCTATTTTTTATGAGTAAAATCGTCTAATAACAGCCAAGACTCAAGGATGCAAGACGTCACCGTGCAAAAGGGGTTAACATTAATACCACTCTTTACTGCAGGCGAATGTGCGGCCATGGAAATCGTCTGGGGCAAGAAGAGGAGGAGAGACGAAGGAGTACCCTATGGAAATGATCGCCATGCTCAACCATGACTCTTCCCTACACACCCCGTCTTCTTAACCTATAATAATATGCTGGGTAACCATGGAAGATTGTATATGTTAGGACAGATCTGTGAGAGTTAGAGTAGTATTTCAGTTTTAACCCCTGTTGGTTTTTAGAGATAATCTTTATACTGAATCCCCTTCTAATTTTATGCTGGGTAACTTTAGACGATTGTATATGTTAGGAAAGATATGTGGGAGTTAGAGGATTATCTGAGATTTTAACACTGTTGACTTTTAGAAATAATCGTTATATACTGTATAGGCCTATAATTATGTACTGAATCCCATACACACCCCATTGTCTTAACTTATTCTAATTTTATGCTGGGATATCCTTAGATAATTTTTTATGTTGGGAAAGATCTGTGGGATTTAGAGCATTATCTGAGTTTTAACCCCTGTTGATTTTTAGAGATAATCTTTATACTGAATAACAGGGTAACATTAGACGATTTTATTGTAGTTATGAAAGATCTGTGGGAGTTTCTACCCCTTTTAATTTCTAGATGTCTCCTATACCTACAGTATTCCCATCCTTTGACAAGTCTCTGCCCGTGATGGGGCCGAGGCCGCCAATATCACCAGAATTTGATGCGGCTGGGGAAAGTTTAGAGAACTGTTTCCACAACTTACCATGAGAAGACGCATCATCTGTTAGAAGCGCAAAACGATGTAAGTCCGTAAACGTGAAGAGAGCTGCACCAAGGGGCAGACCAAAACGTGGGAACAGACCTAATGTTCTGATGTTGAATATAAAAACCTGACAAATGAGGCAGCTCTGAACTGGGCTGCCTGGAATGCCGCTATTAGGACGTGAGAACGAAACTGAACTTTATGTAGAGCACTCGGTCATTAAATTTCTTGTATTTATGTATGTATGTATGTATATATGTACAGTATGTATGTCTACCTAAACTGGAATTATATATAGGTCTGGACAACACCGACATTGGACGAGGTTTTATAAACTAGTCCATTTAAGTTGATTATTTGGTTAATTTTAGTTCTTGAATATAGTGTACGGTCAGTGTATTTTCCCGGTCCCTAACTATACAATCATATAATGTATATTATATGAAAAACACAATATAGAAAGTCCATAATGATATCTTGTTGGAATTATTTGTATAAAGATAAACAAAAGATAGATTGTACCCTCTCTCTCTCTCAGCCCACCATTAGACAAACGGAAGCGGCTGCCAGATAAATAATGTCCAGTCTCTCCAAGCCATTCCTTCCACTTTCCCCTACTATCGGGTTTGCCCACTCTACTTCCTGGCCACATCGATGGAATTGCAAGGTCTGTGTGGCCAGTGTATATATGTAAATTTATGTAAATCATGTTCCATTGTTAAAGGTTCAAAGGCGAGGCAGAAAGACGGTATATAATGTTTGGTTGTCATATTTATACACACATACATATTATACTCTCTCTCTCTCTCTCTCTCATCATTTGTACAGTGTTTGAAAGATGAGGCAGGAAGGCTATAATGCGTTTGGTTGTCATAATACACACATCCATAGTTACTCCCCCCCCCCCCTCTCTCTCTCTCACATATACATTGTTATTTTATCTCTCTTTGTTTGTATAGTGTTTTAAAGTCGAGGCATGAAGTGGGTACCGGTATGTGTTCTTCCGTTGTCACATACACACAGAAAAAACACATACAAAGACACACATATACACGGACACATAAACATGCATTTTTTGTCTGTTTAACCTCTTCAGGATCATGACGCGTTTTGGCAGTTTATTCTGGCTATCATTGGACGATTTTATGCAGCTTAGGAAGGATCTCCCCCCTGTTACTACTCTCCTTGACGCGGTTGGGGGGCTTCGGGGCCGGCGACTGGGGCTTGATGGGGGATGGTTGTGGTTATTTCCCTCCCTCTCTCCCCTCGAGCTTTCGTCCTCAGCTTGACTAATTTTGAGTAGTTTTTATTTCCTCATTCTATGTTTTTCCCCTTCTATTCTTATTCTGTCCCATCCGGCTGTCCTTGGGCAGCCTATATCTCATGTCTCCCTGGCCTGGCTAGGTGGTTGACTCCTGACCCGTTTGTCTCTTCGGTTGCTGGTGTGGCCGGACTGACTTGATTCCCTTCTGTAATGCATTGTTTGCTTCTCGATGTGATTTTTTTCTACCTTCGACCTGATCTTTCATTCTTCGCCCTGATCACTACTTGGTTGGTGTTGCGGTGTAGCAGTTCTTGCCTCATCCTTCGGCCCTACCCTATAAGAGCTCTGATGTGGAGCTCATGTGGTCCGGCTGAACTGATGAAATGGCGAGAAATGTCTGCGTGTCTTCACCTTCCTCGATTTGTTCCCCTACTGCCCTTCCCTATCTATCTTGACTCGTGTAGTTATATATCTTGATTGAATCCTTCGGGCCAGCCCTATGAGAGTTCTTTTATGGAGCTCAGTGGTCTGGTTAAACTAATATTTAAAAAAAAAAAAAAAAACAAAAAAAAAAAAAAAAAAAAAAAAGGAAGGATCTGTCGGGATTAAGAGGGTAAAAACTGTCTCAATTAATCCTCGGACTTCCTTAAACCCTTTCTAATCTTAATCTATTTTTTTTAGATTAAGATCTATCTATTGCCTGACGCCGTGATCCCCGAAGGGGTGGCCACGAACGAACCGCCCCCATGCACCTCTGTCCCCAGTCAGTCGACGCCCCTCCCCCCAACCAGCACCGCCTTCGTTCATGTACTTCCTCACTCTTAATACAATCTTAATACATCTTAATAATCTTAATACAATCGTCTAATAATAACGATGCGTCAATATCCTCAAGGGGTTAATAGTCTAGTAGTTGTTGACAGATAAGGGAGAAAGAATAGGTGGTACATGCTGTCTTTGTCACACACATAGATACACATATACACAGTAACATGTATCTCACCACATCCACATGTATCACTGTTTCAGTTTCAAGAGACCTGTAGTACTGTCAAACTAGTCAAAGTAGAACGCTAAATTTTAAGGGGGAAGGGTTTAATTATTATTGGTCGATTTATGTATTTATATATTAATGTTTTAGTTTCCTCCCTAGACCTTCATCATGCTTAAATAAATATCTCCAAGATCCCCCTTCTAGATAAATTTTAAATTTTTTAAATAGAAAATTGTCCCGGCCAAAGGCCGGTTCCTACAATTTACAGGCTCGCTATCGCTTGCCAGGAAAGAATTGACACTTAAATGTCACAAAAGTTCTTAATATTGATAAAGCAATGGGGTGAAAGGTCTTTAATCGCCAAACTAAAGGGCCGAATGTCTTAAAATCTGAAAACGAAAGAGACTAAACATGAGGGAGAAGGGGGGCCAGAAAAAACAACCATCCCCCCCCCTTAACACAAATGATACAACCAATAACTGGTTCAATCGTTTACATGTTCAAATTAATTCAGCTTCTTTAATTATTGTTTCCTAGGCTTCTTATCCTCTACTACGTATTACGCCCAGCCCCACAACAACTCCGATGTTTTTTACACAAAGTTTATTTTGGTGCCACATAGTCTTTTTAGGCTTGGTGCGAATCTCTATTTTAATAATAATAATGTTCAAATTAGCACACAAAGGGTTGCAACACTTTTTATATGTATAATGTCTGTGACAATTAAGTGTTAGTATGTATAGTGTCTTGAGTCGCCCCCCCCCCCAAAAAAAAAAGAAAGAAAAAGAAAAGAAAGAAAAGTGGGGATTGGGCCTGAGTATACTGTATACATACATACACACATGTATAGTGTAAATACAGGCAGTCACTGTTGTTGTCTCTTTTCACTTTAAACACACACACACACACACACACATCCCCCCACCCACACACACCCCTACCGAATTACTGTATATAATAGATTTTAACCCTCTCACTATATGATGACGCAATTATTGATAAAGTTGACTATCATTGGACGATTCCTTCAGACTAGGAAGGACGTGTGTTTGTGTTAGAGAGTTTATATAATATGTACAGTCAGGACTTTCTGGACAAGTTTACTAGCACACTTATGATACAATAGCGAAATACTGTATATTGGTAACCTGCTTGCGAATTAAGCTGGCATCACACGACAGCATTTATATTCAAAACATTTCTGGTAACATTTATGGAATATTTTGTACTGGTATCAGAAACTAGACTGATGGTAGATGAATTTAGGTGACCCAAATATTCTAAATGTTGACCTCATAAGCTGCCAGACCAGTATTGAGGATACATTTTAAGGGAAAAAGCGCTCGTGTAATATCGCTTACTGGAGTTCACTACTTAATGTTCGGTCTCAAGTTTATCATTAGGAGTTTTTCAAATATTTCTGACCACGACTACATTTTTTATTCATAGAGGTCCTTTCTAGCCTGAGTAAAATCGAACTTTAGACGGAACTGAGAATAAGTGATATCATCAGGAACGTTTTAAGTGTGTTTACGTTCTCTCAAAGAGTTCCTTATTAAACTGATGAATTGCATCTATTGGTAGGAAAAACAGATGTAGTAGAAGATGACAAGGCTAAAATGTTTTACTTAATGTATTCATTTATTATATGTGTTCATCATTTTGACTGCCTATGGTTCATTCGTTATAGGTAGGCCAGAAATAGTAACTCCGAACCTCTATAACTCAAAAAGGGCTAGAGTAAATGGGCTGTAAATGTTCTCACTTTCTTCCTACCTGACTCTCCCCAAATGGTAGATACTGTATATTAGGTAGATTATTCCAGTCGTTTCTGAGTTATAGAAGCTAGTAGTCAAGAGTTTTGGCCAACAAATAATTAATAGACTATAGTTGCAATTGCCATGCTAGCGGGTGGTTTCATTTTTATCTGTTAGAGTGTAAGACTATGGTCATAAAATACACCTTTCTAGTACAATTACCAAAACATGGACAAAACGATGATGTGTTAATGAATATTACTAGTAATAATAATTGATCTGACTTACTTGAAACATAATTATATCATGGTAAGCTTAATATAATATAAAGAAAAATGCCACCAAAAGCATTATTAAACTTGTGAGACTATTATATCCTGAGATTTATTTACAACACTGTTTCTGGTTACTGTGTTGAGAATTGTACCTATTCTAGAATGATGTTTGTATTGAACTATACAGTATATAAGTATTTAGTAAGTAAGACTATTAATTTTAATTGTCCAACATTTCCACACTTATTTCTTTAGAAACGCACTGCATTAAGTATTATTCGATTAATCCAAGTAGTTGTTACAACATTTGAACTATCGTCTTTAACTTTAATATTTCTATTAGTTGAAAAATCATTCGTTTTTCTTGGGTAAATTATTTCAATGAAATTGGAAAGGTTCTTTAAAATATTTTAAATCAATTTTAAAATCTTAATATGTTTTAAAGTTAATTTTATTACATATTCATATAATGTATGGAATTTATTGAATGCAGGTTTAGATATTGCTTAGATATTTTAATAGAAAACATATTTTAATTATCGTCAATTACAAAATACAGTAATAAATGTTTTCCCCTTATAGAATTTACAAGTCTAAGCTACTTCCTCATACATACATATATAGAACAAAGCGTGATACGCCATCAATTTATCCCCGATGGGACTTCCCAACAGTCCATTTACATGAGACCGCAATTTACTTTAAGGGGTGATGGTTTGAAGATGAAGTCCTATTTTTAACAAACAATTTAACTAAGTAACTGGAGTTCTCGAAAAGGGGCTCCAGTCCTGACGCAAGTCTTGACTTGCAGTGTGCTGGCTTTATAATCCAGAAGGGTTGATAGCCTCTGAAGTCCTATTTTAATTAACTAAATATTTAACATACGGCTGGTGTTCTCGAAAAGGGCTCCAGGCCTGCAGCTCCTCTTGGCTTACGGTGTGCTGGCTTTAACCCTTCTTGCCCGGGCTCGCCATCCTAAGGATATTATTGAGATCCGGGCGATCTGGCCGAAAAACGTCGTAATAGGCTAGCCGTATCTTTGTTATTTTAACTCTCTGTACTGGGGCTTTCCGGTCGTCGCCTACCAAGCTCCATCCTCGCTGATAGTGGTGAGCCCCCTCTCTTCCTTCAAAGTGATCTGGTGACCATGCGCAGGGCCCTACGTATTTCTGACAGTGACTCGCCTACCAAGGCTCTATTTGCCTCCACTGACACTACTGCTGGTAATCATGTCCCGAGTTTCCCTGTCCGTGCGGCTCAATTGCTCCATACCACTAGTCTTGCCCTTTGCCTTCCCCGTTTTGTCCCCCCGTCGCCCCCCTTGGACTTTGCATATGCCACGTACCTGTCTGTATTTGTCATACCTGAATAAATGGTCGCTTCCCTCTACTGAAGTTTTGCGCCTTCACGCTCTAGAAGATATACGCCGCAAGGGTTCGCACACTGCCATATATACTGACGGTTCTAAATCCGATTCTGGTGTTGGATGTGCTGCGATTTCCCCCGACCACAGTACCCAGATTTCTCTCCCTCCCCAGGCCTCGGTATATACTGCTAAACTTTATGCCATTCACGCTGCTATTGATATAGTCCTACGATCTGCATCGGGTCGTTTTGTTATTTACAGTGATTCCCGCAGTGCGGTTGAGGCACTTGGACAATATCATCCACGTCACTAACTAGTTGCCCTTATCCAATGCGCACTGCATACTCTACATGACACTGATCATTGGGTTCAGATCTGCTGGATTCCGGCCCACGTAGGGATCGCAGGTAATGAGCGCGCTGATCGCTCGGCGAAATCGGCTGTTGATCTACCAATTTCTCAACCCCGTCTCCCAGTAGAGGACTGGTTAACATCTTTACATGGTGTCATTCAACAGCGGTGGCATAGGTTATGGGGGTCACAATCCCCAACTAACAATCTTCGCTCGATTAAACAATCTCCTCACCAATGGCAATCCTCCCTTCAACCGTCCCGCGCGCTGGAAGTTCTACTCGCGCGTCTACGTATTGGCCATACTAGGCTAACACACGGCTACTTGATGTCTACACCCCATGATCCACAACCAGAATGTCAATCCTGTCACACTACCCTTACTGTTCGTCATATCCTTCTTGAATGCCCGCTCTATTCCCGCTCCCGTACACTTTACTTTGGCCGTAAATCTTATTCTGATTTGTTGACGGATTCTCCTACTTTCTCTATTTACCCCATCATTCGCTTTCTTTCCTCCTCCTCTCTCATCAATAAAATCTGATTAGTGCTCCACCTCACACTGATATTTACCTATTACCACTGAACCCTTAGCTTAGGCTAGGGCAAGCCCTGTGAGAGTCTCGTCAAGTGGCTCAGTGGTCTGGTTAAAGTACGGTAATAAAACAAAAAAACAAAAAATGTATTTTAACTGCTAGAGAATTTGCACACATCTCAAAACTTAGTCCTGTTTCATATCTGTAAACTGGCGTTGAGTAGAGCTCTCTAGGTCAACTGGTTCAGTTGTGATGACGATTTCCGTGGAGAGAGATTCGATGCGATGTTAGCAATATCGGACATTTGCAGACACTAATCTCGTCATAGCATACAACAACATTGATCCGACGTCTCCTTCTTGTTTTCGGAGGTGCGGTGTCGCAATGACAGGCTTTGTTTACATGCGTCGGATGCACGACTTTCAAAACATGCTTAATAGGCTTTCAAGCTTACAGATTTTAAAATGACACCCGGGCTCCTGCCATCTGCCGCGGTGTCATTATAAAATGACAACCGGGCAGGAAGGGTTAATTATCCTGAAAGGTTGATAGACTCTGAAGTAATTTTATAACTAACTAGCTTTATTGTTATTATACATATAAATAGTAGTCATTCGTAATGGATACCACTTTGGAGCTGCACTATTATGATCGAAGCATAGACACACTATGGCATCGGGTTA
The DNA here is from genome assembly GCA_032716605.1 of Paralithodes platypus. Lineage (NCBI taxonomy): Eukaryota > Metazoa > Arthropoda > Malacostraca > Decapoda > Lithodidae > Paralithodes > Paralithodes platypus. The sequence goes on from CM064523.1 coordinate 15,283,569, forward strand.
TTAGTAAGTTAAAGCCTAAATCATAAATTAACCTAAATACAAGCTAAAATGCTTTTGTAGGATACACATTCTAGCCCTTTCCGATTCCTATTGTTAGACGATATTTAGGTTAAAAAGGGTATATGGCAGGCAGAGGGTTGATTGGTCCTCTCCTTACACTTTTAACTCTCAGATCCTTCGTAAGCTGTATAAAAGCAAATCATGATACCCAGAACAGACTGTTAAAACGCATCATAATCCTCAAGAGACATTAGTGTTTTGGATAATACAGTCTAGGATTTTTTGTTCTATGTGAATGAAGGAGACAACATGCAGAACTGCCTGTGACGAGGGCCTCCCCTAGAGTTGAAAGAGTGACGGCCGAAATCAAGGGACGTTCGAGCCAAAATGCCTGGACAGACGGAGTTAGAAGTAATTTAGGTCATAGGATGAAGGAAAGACTGATTCTGGGAGGGAGAGTTCCAGATCTCAGCTGTTGAATAGAAGACAGATTGAGAATATCTTTTCACTCTTGGGTTACAGAGTTGGGGTAGGATTGTGTTGCAAAACGAGTGCTACGTGCTCTACGAAGGGGGGTGGTATGCACTGAGAGAGCTCTGAGGAATACTGATTATTGTAATAGCGGTAGAATAGTGAGAGATTTGCAACATTGCGATGAAGAGAGAGAAAAACTGCAGATAATTGGTGAGTGGACATGAGTTAATGAGACAGAAGGCTTTCTTTTCTACTTTGTCTAGAAGTGCTGTGTGAGCGGATCCTCCCCACACATGTGCACACTACTCAATACATGGACGCACTGTGCCCCTGTACAGAGCAAGGAGCTGCGCAGGGGTAAAGAACCCCCGGAGGCAGTTGAGCACACCCAGCTTCTGGGAAGCGGTTTTTGCAAGAGTGGTAATATGATCTTTCCAAGAGAGATCAGAAAAAAAGAGACCCCGAGAGTATTAAGAGAAGAGGAAGGGTTAATTTGTGTGTTGTTGAAGAGTAAGTCATAGTTTTCTGGAAGGGGGCTACGAGTAGACAGATGGAGAAATTAAAGTTTTGGAAGCATTGAATGTAACGTGGCTTTCTCTGCCCCAATTTGAGATAGTAGAGAGATCAGAAGAAAGGTAATTTAAGGATACAAATTATGGTCCTTTGTGACTGCTCGAACTTCTTAAATACCCCCCCCCCCAAAGTTAATACGATTGTCAAAGTGATAATAAGAACCCTCGATTCAGACAGAGATAGCTTTGACAAGTTATGGCCTTATTTAAGTCCTAGAGTGCACATATAGGACATATCCTTAAGTTTTCGAAGCTCTCCCGAACTGAATCCAATCTTTTCGTCAATGGTTTACCTAATGATTTACATAACAGAGGATCGTTTAAATAGTTCGATGACTGAGCAAGTTTGAAAGAAAATAATAAATCTGGAGAATAAAGTAAATTCAAAACAACGATGGAGAGCAAATATAATTTTGAGAAATTTGTGACTAAAAATTAAAGTTTGGAGGAAAAATTGCCCACTTCTATAGAATGTCTGTTTTATTTGACTTGCTAGTAAGTAGGGGAGGAATGTAGGATAAAATAGTTTCACCATTTTTTTATCCAGCACTTTATGATACGTCCAACTTGTCTCGGATTTTGCCCGGATTCCAAGAACGTAAACAAAGCCTAGACGAGCTCTGATTGGCTGACCGGCCCCAGGCGGGCTGCTCGCTGATAGGTCGGAGTCAGACCTTGTTGCCGCCTCAGTGGTTTGATAAATATAACGAGAGAGAGAGAGAGAGAGAGCCGCTACTTTTATTGTATTTAGCTAACAGACGGTTGTTTCAAGTTGCGAAGGACCTGTAGGGATATGAGGTGTAAAATATTATATCTCAACTATCGAATTCCGATAATTCCTTCCTAAACAGCACAGAATCGCCTATAGATAGCCAAAATAAGAGGCAGAAACGAGCCTTTGTATACTGCAAGTGGATGAGGAATATTGAGAGACAGATGTAGCCTATAACAAGAACCAGAGAGAGAGCGAGAGCGAGAGCACACTAAAGCTAAAACGCAAATGAAGCAAAAGCATAACGAGAGGGCGAGGGGAAGGAAGAGAATAAAAGCTAATGGCAGAGAAAACTGAAAAACAAGTGAAGCGTCATATTATAGCACTCAGGCGATCTAATCTTAACTTACTGAGCTGTTAACCCTTTGATTAAAAAATTATCCTATTTAAGCCAGTATCACACGAGCTCTTTTCCCCTCAACATTTATCCTCAACACTGGTCTGGCAGCTTATGAGGTCAACATGTAAGTTATTTTGGTTACCAAAATAATTTACATCATCAGTCTATAGTTTCCGATACCAGTACACACAAAAACAAAACAAAAGTTGCCAGAAATGTTTTGATCTATCTATCTATTTATTGCCTGACGCCGTGATCCCCGATGGGGTGGCCACGAACGAACCGCCCCCATGCACCTCTGTCCCCAGTCAGTCGTAAAAAATTTGATCATTGAAGTTAACTATACAAGCTCTCGTGTGATACCGGCTTCAGATTGAAACTGTCTGGCAATAAGTAACTTTAACCTCTTCAGTAACCCTGTATCAGTTTGATTATAGATTTGCGACAACTAGAGCGTCTAGTCCTGACGCTATTCTTGACTTCCAGTGTGCTGGTTGCCTGGTTTAATAATCCAAAAGGGTTGATACCCTCTGAACTATTCATTAATCTTGACGTCTTATGTAGCTTAAAAAAGATTACTAGTTCTCTCGGTTAATCCTTTGAATTATCCAATGCTTACAACACTTTGACGCATTTCTTCGTCATAAGTTTAGCAAGGATATCTTTAATGAAAGGGGTGGAAACTATCCTAAATATCCTTCTGACTTTAAAGTTCCTTTTTTAATGTAATAATATCGTGTATTTATAGCCAAAATTGGATGTAGCGCGTCCTCGAATACTAGAAAGGTTAATAGAATCGTCTAATGATATTCAGAATACAATTGACTCCTGTACTGGCGACATCGTTTAAATTTGATTTAGCTATAATTTTGTGCAGTTTAAGAAGGATTTGTGGTAGTCAAAATGGGTACCGGTAAGGAAGATAAAACAAAGCCTGTTCACTGTTGGAGGCCCTATTGAAACTGAATACAATTTTCTAATAGTAGCCAGAATGAAGTTAAAAAGACGGCACCGGTACAGAATGGGTTAATGAAAGCGTCTTAATATACTAAGAGGCTAAGCCGTATACGAGGTGCCGTTGTAAAGGTGTATCCCTCAATACCTTCACCTGACCTGAGTTACAGGCATCATGTATGGTGGAGTAATGCTAAATTGTTTATTTATTTTGAGTTTCATTTATATATTTGTTTCTATTTATTGTTCTAGTTTACTCACTAAGCATCTATTAAGCTTAAAAATACACACTCACGACCACTCTCTCGCCAGGATATTATCGACACCTAAATGGCACAACAGTCATAATATAGACAAGGTATTGGGGCGAAAGGTTTTATAATCGCCAGACTAATAGGACAAGCGTCTAAAATCTCAAACTACTGGGGCTAAACATGTGGGACAAAGGGGTCTAGAAAAAAACACAGAAAACCTCCCCATAAATATATGAATATCCAGACAAACTCCCGGTGTCGTTTTTGTTATTGTTGTTTTTATTTCAGTTATTAAGCGTAATTTAATTGGCTGTTCACTTACGGCACTAATGCAGTTACTGAAGCACCAACATCAGCATAAACAATAGGAATAACCTCAAAAATAACACTAAAACAACAAACTATCATTAGCATTGATATATCAAAACACAATGTGACAATTATAGCAACTGAACACTATAAACGCATTACAAAAATGTGTATATATGTATAATTAGTTGAAATAAAGAATACATATCTAGCATTAAAATAAGAATGAAATTGAGCCACTGTACATTATTTACCTATCTTCAAGTCACTGCACAAGATAAGCCTAAGGCCCAAGATCTTGAGGAAAAGTAAACAATTAACCTTTCCTTTGATCTTTCATGTAATAAAGTAGAGGTTATTTGATGGTTTGAATTGAATTTTTTCCCTTTCATGTTCAATGCGTCGTAGACCGATTACACACACACACACACACACACACACACACACACACACATATATATATACTGTATATATATTGTATTGTATATTTGTGAGTACTTGTGCCTATGAAGTAAACATTATTATATACCGTCATAATGGAGTTGATAATCATATAAGAGGGTTGCGTAATGCTTTTAACTACGATGCTGTAATTTCGGAAATATCCGTATACATAAGTGCTCATGTGACAGAGTATTTTATATGTACTGTAGTTGCCCACATAAGTTTTGTTAATCTTTGTGACCTTACACATATCAATAGCCTATAGCCTAATGCGCATGACTCAATTGCGAGTGCACTTTCTTCTACAGCGGTCAACTCATCTGACTAGTCAACTGATACATAAAAGAAACCACAGTCACAATTAATTGATACTAATGTTACTGTCATACATAAGATCACGACGTGGACCAGAACTTATGTGGGCAACAGTATAATCAAAATCAACAACACGCGATAATCTTGCCCGTATTCTGGCTAATTTTAAGTTACGATCACTTACATTTGGCAGTCTTAATTTGCTTTAATAACCCACGATTAGTAGGCTACTATTATTTTAACTTCGTAGAAATGCCAAATTCATTTCCTTATTTCTACATGTCACAAATATTACCGTCATGGTTATTCGGCGACCTCTTAATTTTTACTGTACAGTCGTAGTAATTAAAGCTTATGCATTTTGAAGCCTCGAACTTATTAAATGAGCCTCTGAAATTCAAGTAGCCTACCTAGTAAAAAAATAAAATAAAATAAAAAAACGTAGGGCGACTGTTATATACCCTAGCCTATATGTATCAGAATAATTGGCTGCGAATCTGCACCATAGGAGGTTAATTATGACCCATTTTGAACCCACAAACTGTTTAAACAATCTTCCAAAAGGCACATTATAGGTAAAGAATTACCGAACAAAAAGATCCAGAATAATTTTTGAAAAGGTCAGATTTTTGTTTTGTTTTAGAATGTAGTCGCGCAAACATTTTCCTCTTAGTTTTTGGAAGGAAAATGTATAAGATTGAATTAAGAATGTAGTGATGTAGTGTGTTATGCACTATAATGTCAATTCATACGATCAATACACTTTGAGAAAAATATTAAGTCAATCATTAGCCTACTATTTATTCTTCCATACATACAATCACTGAGAGGTTGCGAAAATGCGCGACTGCTCACACTGGACCACAAATATTGGTCTATTGTTTACTTTAGATACATTTTAAAGCCTAGGAAATTTAAAGGAACCTACGAAATGCAAATATCATGAACAGAATGATTAAAATGTTTCGGTTCAATACAAAACAGCTTCGAAAATGTGTGCATTAGCATTAATAATCGCGACTGTACCATATGAAAGAAGGCGGTGCTGGTTGGGGGGAGGGGCGTCGACTGACTGGGGACAGAGGTGCATGGAGGCGGTTCGTTCGTGACCACCCTTTCGGGGATCACGGCGTCAAGCAATAGATAGATAGACTGTACCATATGTTAACTTAAGATAATACAATAATTTTAAGAAATGCCGCTAAATATCCTGCATAAATAAACGCTAAATATATTTGGAGTACAGTACTTTAGGAAACGAATAACTATTATAAACAAAATGGATAGTCGAAAAATTACTGAGGAAGTGAAGATGTTGATCCATGGCTGATGTTCTAAGAGGAAAATGTGCATAGCGAAAACATGCACGACGAAAGTGGTTTATAAGAAGCGATTAGGTTGAGGCATTAAATACAAGTATTTAAAATATAAACACAAAAGTATTATCTGCATTTATAAAGAAACTACATTGGCAAACTGCATATGCAAACTTAATCCGTGTCTGCGCATGCGTGTTTTCAAGGGATACTGGGCAGCAGCTGGGCTGAAGACGACGCCGCAGACAGTGTTCTCTTGTGTTGTGATAAGTGTTTTGTCCAGGGAGTTTACGCGTATTTCACAGCATCCCCGCTAGAATATACGAGTAAGTAAATGGCGAGTGAGATCGTGAGTGTGTGGGGAGATCCCGAGTGTGAAGAGAAGGACGCAATTAGTATAAAGAGAGCAATTTGGAAAGGAACGTGCGTCGACCTCTTGACAGCGTGAGTACAAACGTCATTTTCAATAGAAAACACATGCAGATTGGATATTGAGGGACCACATATATAGTTGAAGACGTGAGGAATATAATGTTGACAATAAATTAACTGAAGTTATCAAGAATAGCTATTTAGAAGAGTGAATCATCGTCTGATTTTGCCAAGCATCAAGCATGGGTTGAATTTGTTTACATCCTGCCCATTTTCTCTTATGCTATTAAATGTCTCATGGTTAACTTGGATATTTTATATAAATTTGAGTCATGCCTTGAATTAAACTATTGATGCCGATTAAAAGTGTTCGTATATTCCCTACTTTGAATATTACTAAATATATAGGCCTAGTAAAGAAAACAAAAACATGAACTTTACAAGTTAACTGAATAGGCCCCTAGGCTACGCTATTTCTAACAAGCGCTCTTGGCCCTAAACTTCGTGCATCAGTGATTATTTATTCAAACAATATAATCAAGAAGAATACAAAGGAAATCTTATATCAGGTGTGGAAAAGGAGATACAAACATATTAAAGAATCAACATCAATCTCTGAAAGAAAAGAAGAAAAAAAAAGTAACAAACAAGGGAAATTACTTCAAGGAACTGCAGTTGACAAGGTGTTTTGCTGGTTGGAGACATCAGACGAAGGTAGGCTCAACTTCCCAAGTAAACTAGAACTAAAATTATTCAGTTGATAATTTGTTAGCAGTATACTGTAGATTATTTGCTAGGCGTTATTACGTATATTTGTTCAGCGTAAACTATCGGCTTGCATGCACTTCCGTCTAACGCACCAATCTGATGTTTATTGCTTTACAAAAATATTCAATTAGGCTAGCCTATATTGTTTATTCTTTGTTTTGTATATTGATCAAATCCAGAGAAATACTATGATTCGTTTGTATTTTTTCCATTATCTTTACACTTTAATTTTTATACTACAGTACCGGTAATCTAATGATTCATAGTCTAACAGGCCTAATGATACTTTTAACCCTTGAGGGTCAATATACAGGAGACGCAACAATATAGGTAGCAAATTTCTAAGGTAGTTTTGGGTTCCTATCATCATATGCTTCATTTCGATAAATCTACAGTTATACTACCCCTATTTTGTCGCTATTCTGTTGGTACTAATGAGTTAATTTTATTAGTAGTCACTAGTAGACAGCCTAGTATGGTTTGATGATGTGCGGAAATGTATATTTGACTTGTAATAGATATATTGAAGTATTACAAACCTTCGCGAACCCATAAACAGGGAACGTGAGCTGGGTTTAGACCGTCGCGCACCCATAAACAGGGAACGTGAGCTGGGTTTAGACCGGTCGCGAGACAGGTTAGTTTTCGGTTAGGTTAGGCTAGGCTAGGCTAGGCTAATGTTAAAAATACTAAAATGCGACGGTCCTCAGTATTAAACAACACTGTATATCAAATAAAAAACAACAACAAATTACCTGAAAAAACTTATCTGGTTGGTGAGATTTTTTTTTATCAAAATACGTTTTTTTTCCAGTTTCCGCGTCTACTGAACTATCCAAAAACACGCTAACAGGCGTGTTTTGAAGGGGGGAGGTGGTGGGGGGTAATGGGGGAGGCGTAGTATAACTAGATTTACCCCAAAGTCATCCGCATAGTGTAAACAAGGTGGGCGGTACACCCGGTAACTACATTCTTGCCGGTTAGGTGTTTTGGTTAGGTTAATGACAAAAAAAAAAAAAAAAATCCCAAGAAAAATATTAAAAATCCCAAGATTTTTTGGTAAAAATTGAAGACCCCGGACAGCCTTTTTACTAGTTAATTTTATTTTTTTGTTTATTTTTCTTTGATATAGCCTACAGTGTTGTTTAATACCGAGGACCATCGCATTTTAGTATTTTCAACATTAGCCTAACCTAACCTAACTTAACCTAACCTAACCGACGGTCTAAACCCAGCTCACATTCCCTGTTCATGGGTGCGCGACGGTCTAAACCCAACTCACGTTCCCTGTTTATGGGTACGCGACGGTCTAAACCCAGCTCACGTTCCCTGTTTATCGGTGAACAATCCAACAGTTTCTCGTATTTCACTTATAGTGAATTTGCGACGGTAATTACATGTACACCAACATAGTATCGTCCATGAAACTTCTAGAACACTGATAATTATCGATGGGGCTCGTATCCGGGTTGTCTTCAATTTTAACCGATTTTTTTTTTTTTTTTTTTTTTTCCGGGGATAAAAAGTATATAGAAATGAAGCATATGATGATAGGAACCCAAAACTACCATTCGAAATTTACTACCTATATTGTTGCGTCTCCTGTATATTGACCCCTTTGAGTACATATTGTATAGTTTTGGTGGGGTTTGCAATTAATGTAAAGATAGCCTACTGATAACTGAAGAATTACCGGTACCAGTAATTATTTATATAAATATGCGCAGGAGTTTCTCGATTAATCCGAATGTCGTCCCTAATGAATAATGTATAATAACGCGGAGAGCCTTTTGGAATGAGCAATGAGTTGCGTTACCGGGCGTAAGTTGTGTAAACACGCGAGTTGATGTCAAACAGCACCCATAATACTAGGATAGGTTACAGGGTGCCAAAACAGAAATTATCCAGTTCTGGATCATTTTTCTAAGCTTACAAGGATCAACTTTGCGCGGCGTCTGCGGGGGGCGCAGCCCCCCGCTCCATAACAGGGGGTCCGGGGGGCGTAGCCCCCCGGCCGCCGGAGAAATTTTGAGATGTGAAGGTAAATATATGCACAATACATGCTCAAAATTTATTAAAAGGAATGAATAATATTGTAAGTAAAAGGGATGTTATGTATGTTTACTGGTGTTTAATCAGGATACTAGGGGAGCTGGCTGCCTGTACTTCAGTCTCAAAGAGATGCACTTCAGGTCCACTAATATAGGCATTGAAAACAGGTTTTTAAATTATTCTTAGCAGTCCCTGTTTTAGTTTTGTAACTTTTGTCCAATAAAGATTTCATGTATTTTGTTGTTGCATTCCAAGAACTATTACATACTTAATTTATATCCTTTCATATGATACATGAGTTACTATAGAGTACTGGTTAAAATACATACCGGTACAAAGTTTCAAGAATAAACTTTGATTAGAACATTTGTTTGTCTATTATTTTCCCTGGGCCGAGTAAAAAATACCTGGGTAGGCTATTCCCATCTCGGGTTAAGTACAATCAGTAGGAACGTAGAAACTTACTTTAATTTTCACAACTTTAAAAGACTCAAGATTCTGCGAGGCTAATTCCGAAAATATTCAATCAAGTCTCCGTTACCCCCATGAAGTCAGGTTATAGTAATGACAAGACATACCAATAATATATGTTAGTTAGCGGGTGTGTGGACTGTGGGGATAGTGGCAGCCCCCACTTTGGACACTAAGACTAAGTAAAGTTAGGTTAGGGTAAGGTAATGCAAATTATCTACTCATAACATGATAAACAATTGAACAATAAACTACTGTACTATATTCCTTGAAGAAATAAAAACAAACAATTGTACATAAGGCTGCGGAAAGATTCTTTAGTGATACCCAAGTCATGGCCGGGATTCCGGGAAATCTATAAATGCACTGTAGGCGGTAGGCCTAGCTGCTGGCTGTACACTTATTAAATTGTACCGGTAATCTGGCTAAAAAGTTACCGGTATACAAAATGAGAACATAGAGGCAGGGTGCAGATCCCACTTTGGACACTAAGTTTGGACTTTGGTTAGGGTAAGTTATTGCAAATCTTCCACTCATAATATAAACTACAATAAATAAGATACTAGATAAGATACTACTGTAGCCTATTCTGCCTATAGCCTATACCTTGAAAACAAAAACAAACGGTAAGACTGCGAAAGTATTCTTCAGTGACAGGTCTACCCCTATAGGCCTAATCCCACGGCATGACGGCAAACTGTTATTGTCATAGGCTATAGCCTAGCCAGGGTGTCGAATGACGCTGTTTTTTTGAGTGATACAACTTTCTGTATAATGATAAAAAAAAATAATCCTAGCCTACGTAATTTTATATTATTATTTTAAAAGTTAGACATCTAAAATAGGCCTAGGCTTAGGCCTACTGTGTTCCAAAACTCAAGAGTAGGCTAGGTTAGCCTAGCCTAGCCTTAGCTACAAAAAAAAACAAAAACAAAACAGGAATGTTGGTCTAGGCTAAGTTTAATATACACTTCCCAGGTCATTTTAACAGTTCTATTGCTTCTATATATCATATAATACATCATAGAGTAAGTTTTTAATAACTAGAAAAAAAGGTCATCTTCTAAATAATTACCATAATTGAGGACCTTCGCCATTCCCGGGTTAAGAGTGGGCTCTGAGTCTTAGCCTACCAGAACCAGATTCCCAGCTGCCTAGCTAACCTTATTTTTTACTGTCTTTAACCTCAAATCTTCCTTGATCTTCATTAGCCTATCAATACATTATACATAGCCCCACTAGTGGGGGCAGTCCTAAGATTGTTGGATAATGGGTTATCCTAAGCCTAATATGCCTAGCCTCAGCCTAGGCTACTCATTTCTGCTTCAAATCATCATTATCATCATAGGCCTAGGCTAATACAAGTAGGCCTAGGCTTATCTGACAAAATAATATGCTTGGCTACTTACAAAATCGCTGTTTGGTGCTTGCTAGAAGTCAGGTTTATCCAAAGTATCACCTTGAACTTATACCTTATATATAATGAGTTCCCCAAGATTAATATGCACAATTTTAGAATGTGTAGGGCACTCGCACTTCACATGAAGTCAATGTTATATTCCAGCCCCTTAATTCACTCTATTTTTCCACAAATATATCGGTAAATAACAGCTAACACATTTCCAAGTGTTCCACAGTTGATTGGCGGCAAGCTAATTTGACGTCATCATTGGATTATTCTCGGAAACAGCCACAATGGAAAACAGTGCTGATATTCGTTCGTTGGTTTCCATTAATCCAACCACATATATACCCCTGAAAACCAATAATTCATCATAAAATCGTACTAATTTATAGCTTACCTTATGCCTCAAGGGCTTGCGCTCTTTGTCAAACACATAAAATTTATATTCATTCACTATTTTTAAGAAATTAGAGACCCCATAAAATTAGCACATACGAAACAATATCTGTATTTTGAAGGAGTTTAATTAAGAGGAACTCTGATCAGAAAATTAACATTCAAACTTAAATTAATATTTTACATTATTCATTTCAGTGAAATTTAGTCAATATATTAAACACATGGAGTAGTTTAGTTAATATATACATAGTTTTAGATAAATACCTATTATTATCCTTTAATCTACATATTACTCCGCATTCGAGTGCCAATAAAATTACGGTAGTTGTGTTCGTCTTGACTCAGCCTTCGGCGCAATATAACATCGGAGTGTAGGGGTACATTGTGTTTGTTTGTTTGTTTTAGCGGACTCTCCCATCCAGGAGTTCGTTCTATGAACGATGGCTGTTTCCTTATTGTAATATATATTTGTTATATTGGTGCTAAAGTCAGTCACCTCATCCGAACCGAACAAGTTGTGTTTTCACAGTGTAAACAAATCGCTCTCATGACTCGAGCTCTGGATTTATCCGTCTATATTTACATTAGTAGCTGCATTTGGACTTCAATACAGGTGATATATAATAGTTCTAAGATCATAGCCAATGTAGAGTACAGTGTAGAGCAGAGCAACTATCGTTTGATGAGTGTAATGTAGAAATAGAATGGCAGGTTTAGCGGGGCTCCCGGCCGCCCCGGGACAGTCACAGGCTCTTAGCCTATTTCAGTATCAATATTTTTTCAATGTTAGGTTCGGGATCACGAAGAAAATGGGCGAATTTTGGCACACTGATAGGTTAGGTAAGGTTGTTAGGTTAGGCTAAGCATACTAATGTCCTTTCAAAGGGGTACAGTAAACACTAGGATATGCCCGGTCGAGGTAGGTGATACGCCCGATAACACAACTCTTGTCAGCCTTTTTCCTATAATTATCAGAATTAGCCTACTCCGCTACTTTTCCACATAATATACTTTCACACCTCTCTTTTTGAATCTGTAAAATGTAGCTGTTTTAACGTCTTGGATTTGTATCTTGAATTGGTAAAATGTAATTATAACTATTTACTTATTACTTATTGAATACGTACAATCTATCGAATATGTAAAAACTGTAATGTTCGGTGTATTATCTCAGTGTTAGGTGGCTAGAGAGGGTTTCTCAGGTAAAAATTTAGGCTACAGATAATGCTATCTCGTCACGATAGGACTTCTCTCATTTTGCATCGGTAAGATATAGCTGTTTTTACGTATTGGATTTGTATCTTGAATAGGTAAAAATGTAACTATAACTATTTACTTATTACTTATTGATAAGTGCCAACAAGGAAAGAGTTAAAAATATATAAGTAACTAACTTCATTGCGCTTTGCACACCAGTAGGCCTACCCTACTTAAGCCGGCATCACACGAGTGCTTTTTCGCTCAACATGTATCATCAACACTGGTCTGACAGCTTATGAGGTTAACATTTGAAATATTTCGGTCACCTAAATTCATCTATCATCAGTCTAGTTTCGGATACCAGTACAAAATATTCCAGAAATGTTACCAGAAAAATGTTGATCATCGAATGTTGACAAAAAAAGCTCTCGTGTGATACCGGCTTTAGAAATATGAAAGGCCCACGAAATGTTACGTGACTTAACCATGGAGGTCTGAACGAATTGTTTCATCGGGGTAGGAAACAAAAGTTGTTTTCCTTCTGTCTTCCTTGATAGTGTATCCAATGAGAAACTATGGTATACTGTACATGTTTTGAGTGTGATTATAGTCTCGGCATCCCTTTATCTTAAATAGACTCGTCCTCTTGTAGTTTTTCTTTGTCTTCCTTACTATTTTCTGTTATGGCGACTGGTGCTGTTTTCTGGTTTTCACACGTACCCTATTTTCGATTTAGGCTCTGTAGCTACTTAACCCCTTCAGTACGGGGACACCTTTTTAGTATTATTCCTGCTTAGCGTACATTAGGCAATTTTACGTAACTTAGGAAGAATCTCGTAAGATTAGGAGTAGTGGGCGTACCACTACCGACATACAGCATAAATCATCTATAAAGCATTAACCTAACCTAACCTAACCTAACCTAACCTAACCTAGTACTACATGAATACTAAGTTAGGTTAGGTTAGGTTGTTTGGTTAATGTTTTATAGATGAGTTATGCTGTATGTTGGTAGTGGTACGCCCACTACTCCTAATCTTACCAGTATCCCTTATATATGAAGGGATGAAAACAATCCAAATTAACCCTTTGACTCGGCAGAACTTCCCTAATCTGAATAACATAGTAAATAATAGCCAGCATATAATGGAAGAATGCGCCACGGTAGATCTATATTGACAGGTTAAATAAAAAGAAAGAGCGATTGTGAACATTTAAATTTGCATTTTACGATCCTTAGCATAGCCTACCATCTCGCACCGTATTGTTGAAACAGAGTAGGCTAAACAGAGGTCATTCTTCTAATTATGAATATTTTCTTTTTCGCTAGTCTCCCCTCTAGCTCTCCGCGTTTCCTCTCCCTCTCTCACATTTCTTTGTCAACAGTCTCTCTCTCTCTCATCCAATCTTCCCTCCTCCCCTTACCCCTCTTCCCTGTCACCATTTCTTCTAACCCTGCTCTTCCACACACTCTTTATCAAGAGTTTCCTCTTTCTTGTTAGGCTATATCATAGTTTTTAGGCTCACATTTTATGGTTAGCCAACTGTAGGCTACTGTAGCCTATAGTAGGATATACGGTTTGTACACACACACATACATATACTGTATACATAAATAAACAAATATATATATATATATATATATATAGGAACAGTAGGACCAGGGTTATGAAAAACATCTTGGGGAAGTGTTTTTATTCAGTACTACATTTCGGACTCTCTGCGTCCATCATCAGGTCTATAAACAAATGAATACAATATTTACAAACATGTAGGCAATAATATAATGAAGGGAAAAATTCCGAGTTCAATAGAATTCACAGACAAAAAGGGGAACAGCTACCAAATGAAATACTGTATCAAAGGAGCAAGTAAAGCAATTTCTAAATGTACTAAACAAACAAAAGTCACCGAAGTTGCAAGGACTTAAATGGTTTAAAATAGAACGGTCAAGAGGGACAGGACTAGTAATTAATCAAAATATAAAAAAATCTAAGAGAGTTAACTATAATTTCAACCCAAAACATTAATTCAATAAGGCCACCGACTTAAAACTAAAGTAATAGTAACCTCAACACAAGAAAAGCAAAGAAGGGGGACAGAGGTTTCATTACCACCTACGTACCACTGCTTGGTGAATGCTTTCCAGAATGAGTACTGATTAGGTCCGCATCGCTACCGCTACTGTCTAAGACTGAACATTTATTCTTATTTATAGGGTGGTCATGGCTGAAAGCATGGTCTCGAATCGCCGAGTGAACCGGCGTTGACAGTGGAAAAACAGTTCTCACTGATTTACCTAGATGTTCCGAAATCCTGGTTCTCAAATGTCTCTTCGTCTTACCGATATATGAAGCCTTACAGCTATCACACGTGTATTGATAAATGACAGAAGAGGCAAGGTCCCCAGGAATCCTATCTTTATATCTAAAAAAACTACTTATTGAACAGCTGGATTTAAAAATAATTCTGATATTAATTTGAGGATAAAATTCACGAAGGAGGGAAGTGAGCCTTATTCGTAGTGTGAAACTTTTTGGGCCAGTAAATATGATGGGGAAATAAACAATATTTCTAGAAGCAGTACTAACTGAAGCTTTGTTTCCTTCCATGATTTTACCCAGGGCTTTGCCAACATACTGTACAGTACGTGTCGGTGAACCTATAGGGGAACCCATTATTGTAGAGGAGGTCGCGAAGGTACTCAATCTCTTTATGAAATTTGAAATAATCAGAGCACATTATGATAGGCCCTATAGGTGAGAGTTAGGATCAAATTACGCTTGTAAGCTATGGGAATATATGAGGAAAATTTAGTAGTTAAGCCAGTGAATGTGGGTTTACGGTATAGTGAAGTTTCAAACCCTAAATCTTTTCGAGTGATATTGATGTCTAGAAACGAAATAATCCCATTTACTTCGGTTTCAGAGGTGAACTTAATGTTACGGTGTTTCTCATTCAAATAATTCAAAAACAGGGGAACATGATTACTTGATCGAAAAAGAAGTAACGTACCGGGTATCATCTATATAGCGACGATAAAACAAAGGTTTAAAATCTAAGGGACAATCATTAAGCCATTTGGATTCATAATGACACAAAAATAAATTAGCAAGAGAGCATCCTAAAGGGGAACCCACTCCTACACCATCATGCTGTTTATAATATATGTTATCAAAAAGAAACATATTATCTTCTACTGCTAGCTTCATTAATTCCCTAAATTGTTTTTTGCTAAAACCACGAACTTGTTCTACACGATCAAACAACTTATTAATGCAAATGTATATAGTTTCCGCTAATGGTATGTTCGTAAACAGGGAGGTGATATAAAAGCTTGCCATAACATTTTGCCCTTCATTATATTATTGCCTACATGTTTGTAAATATTGTATTCATTTCGGTTTATAGACCTGATGATGGACGCAGAGAGTCCGAAACGTAGTACTGAATAAAAACACTTCCAAAGATGTTTTTCATAACCCTGGTCCTACTATTCCTATGTAGACTGCGCTTTCCATGCAACCAGTCGATATCGCATATATATATATATATTGTGCCTGTTTGTGGGTGTGGGTGCGTGTGTGGTTTCATCAAGTACCGGTACCGTATGTTTGTTGATAGGCATTATCCATCTTAATCTTCAGTAGCTATTTGATTAAATCTTAAGTTCTCCTTTTGTATCTTTCAGCCCTATGTATGTTTTCTCTCGTCCTGTCCTACGTATTTGTTGTACTTATATATATTATCAATCTTCTCTCTCTCTCTCTCTCTCTCTCTCTCTCTCTCTCTCTCTCTCTCTCTCTCTCTCTCTCTCTCTCTCTCTCTCTCTCTCCATTACCCGGGTCACTTACAGAGTTGTGCACGTCATTTCCGGAGGCCATATGCAAATCAGGCCCCGGTAGATGGAGAGAATTACAAGGAGTTACCAGGAATAGTTAGTATCTCAAAGACCTTGCGATTCAATTAGGGAAGATACTTAACCGATTAAGTACCAGCGACGTCTTTTTGTATTGATTTCAGCTACATTTAGACGATTTTATTAAGATTAGGAAAGATATACGGTAGCTGAAAGGATGAATTGTGATAGTCTGTAGCCTTTTTATTGGTACACGTCCTTCCTAAACTGAAGAAAATTGTCTAATAGTTGCCAGAATCTGATGAAACGGACGTCCTTGGTACTGTATGGGTTAAAGTGGAAAGAAAGAACATGTTTGAAGCACTGCATTCATTACAGAGTGTGCAAAACACTTTGTACTCTTTTCTTGAACTGCTCTACTTAATAACTTGATAACTTCTTGGGGAAGTTTGTTGCAGGTTTAACAGATCTTTTAATTGCCGACTTGCGAGTTTCATTCTATAAGGAAGTTGGAGCTGTAGACTACGTTATTTAACAACATTTACAGCTAAAATACGGTCGTAGTACATTTATAAATACACAAAACCCAATTCAACATACCATTTATCCATCAGAAACTTGCATAATTATTGCATTTCTTTTTAATATCGATGTTTAGTATCGATGTTCTATTTAACATTTCAGACTGTTTGTTTGCTAAAAAGATTGCTAATGATAGATTAAAATCCTCACAAAATGACGAAGAACGGGTGAAATTTGTAGAACTACGACGCAAAGCCAAACAGTTAATTAAGCAAAGGAAAAAGACCCTGGAGTTACATGTTTCGAATCAAAGTAATACAAACCCGAAAAAATTCTATAGTTATATCAGAAAGAAAAAAGTAGTTAGGCTACTTCAACTGTTGGACCGATAGTCGATGAAAATGGAGAATACACCAACGACGAAGTACAAATGAGTAATGCCCTCAATACCTTCTTTGCATTAGTGTTTACAACGGAAGACCTCAGTGATATCCCTACAGCATCGCCGATTCAAATTGATAACATGTTCTAAGCAATATCACCATTACAGAGAGAGAAGTATTGAAATGTTTAGATAAACTCAAAGTAAATAAAATGCCTGGACCTGATACAATCTCACCTAGAGTTCTAAAGGAAGCTAAGGATGAGCTCTCCAAACCACTGACATTGCTACTCAATAAATCCCTACAGTCTGGAACTATGTCTGATCAGTGGAAGCTAGCCAACGTAACACCGATATTCAAAAAAGGCAGCAAATCCCTACCCAGTAACTATCGTCCAATTAGCTTAACCTCAGTTGTATGTAAAATGCTAGAAACACTCAAAAGAGACAGACTCGTAAACCACTTAAAAATAACATACTTAAAGATACTCAACACGGCTTTCGTAACAAACGTTCCTGCTTAACAAACCTCTTAGACTTCTTCCACGATATCCTCAACCTGTATGATGAGAGTAAAGCTATAGATATTATATACCTTGATTTTCAAAAGGCTTTTGACAAAGTTCCCCACAAACGTTTACTGCTAAAACTAAAAGTGCATGGAATACAAGACAGTGTGTTGAAATGGATAGAAAATTGGCTCAGCGACAGAAAGCAAAGAGTAGTCATACATGGTAAGTAGCGGGGTACCCCAGGGATCGGTACTAGGACCAATTATCTTGCTAATTTACATCAACGACATAGATGAGGGTCTCACCTGTACAATCTCAAAGTTTGCTGACAATACAAAAATTGCAAATAGCGTACTCTCAAAAGAACAAATTGACGATATGCAACACAATCTAGATAAGTTGTCATGTTGGGCCCAAATTTGGCAAATGAGTTTCAATGCGGATAAATATAAAGTACTACATATCGGATACCAAAATGAGAAAGCAAACTATTCGATGAATGGCACTCAGCTTAAGATTGTAGACAGAGAAACTGATCTGGGAGTAACAATATCGAGTAACCTAAAACCGAGTCAACAATGTTCAGAAGTTGTTAAGAAGGCAAACAAAATAATTGGCTTTATAGGCAGGTCATTAGAACATAAATCCAGAGAAGTTATCCTAACTCTTTACAATTCCTTAGTCCGCCCTCTTCAGGAATACTGCGTTCAATCCTGGTGCCCTTATTACCAAAAAGATATAGACAAGCTAGAATGAGTTCAATGTAGAGTTACCAAAATGATACCCAGTCTAAAGAACAAACCATACGAGGAGCGTCTTAGAGAATTAAATATATTTCCTTTAACCCAGCGCAGATTAAGAGACGACTTAATTCAAGTGTTCAAAATCATCAAGGGCATCGACAATATGAACTGTAGTAAGTACTTTACTAACGACCAATCTAATTACACGCGGGGAAACGGTTGCAAAATGATTGGTAAATCTTTTAACTCCCACGAATCTAAGAATTTCTTCTTCAATCGAGTTGTCAACTTGTGGAATGGGCTTCCACGAGACGTTATAGACTGCAGCACCGTTGATTCCTTTAAACTTCGCCTAGACAAATATCTTTCATCAAACCCGCGACTGGCTGCGTTTGTAAATGAATAACTTTATTTTATTTCTCTTTTTCCCAGATATGTGTTATGTTACTAACCCATCTGTCCCGTACTAACTTCCTAATCCTGCCACGGACATTAGTTCCAGGGCAGTAGTTCCCTTACCTACTCTAAACCACTGTTTGGATACTTGATCCTCAGTGTTTTGGAGGACAAGCAGCCTAGAAGGGTCACTAAACTGTTGTTGCTTGATTTACTTTGTACTCCTTTGTATGGTCACGGCTCCAATTTACTTATAGCCTGAAACTCGCAAGTGTTCAATTGAACGTATCCACATATACTAGTTCTGAACGTCTTAAATTCTAACTTCCTGCCATAGTTGCATATTGTATTCCTATTAAGAGGAAGCAGTTTGTTATAATCTGCGTTATCAACCCCATTGTGTAGTTTAAATACTTCATTGAGAGAGAGAGAGAGAAAGTGAGTGAGAGGAGGGGGGAGAGAATATATCCTCGCTATTTAATTTGTAGTGTTCAGTGGTAAGCTTTATATAAGGTAAATAAACAATTTTGATCATAATTAATATATTTTAACATAATTTTCATTTCTGTAAATTCCATTCTCCAAGTGTCCACGTTGTTCGTGAACTGTGCAAGTGTCTGGCTAAATAAATGTCCTAAGGGGAAGTTATTCCATTTACCGTATCTATTTATAGTTTATTATTACCGGTATATATATTTGTTTTAGTTAACTCTCTAGACCTCTATCAAGCTTCAAATAAAAAAACGTCCTAAAGAACCCCCTTCTAGATACATTTTTACTTTGTTCGGTATAAAAATGTCCCGGCCGAAGGCCGGTTCCTCCTAAATTGCTGGCTCGCTATCGCTCGCCAGGACAAAATCGACACCTAAGTGGCGCGAAGGGTCTCAAAATTGACAAAGAAATGGGCGAAGGTCTTAAAATTTGAAAACTAATGGGGCTAAGCATTAAGGAGAAGGGAGTTCAGAAAAAAACAAATACTTCCCCTAACTAGGCTATTTCCCGTGTTCACAACTTGCTCCCCCACACCAAATAGGCCTTCCTCTGTTCCATAATAAGCGCTGCCCATTACAAAATCATATGTACCCCTATATCCACAAAGCGTAATGGTTCTGGATGTCTAATTAAGGGGAGACAGACCGTTTTTCTGGACCCCCTTCTCCCTAATGTTTAGCCCCACTATTTTCAAATTTTAAGACGTTGGTTCCATTAGTTTGGGGATTTTATGACCTTTCACCCCATTTCTTTGTCAATATTAGGACCCTTCGTGCCATTTAGGTGTCGATTTTTTCCTGGCGAGCGATAGCGAGCCTGCAATTTTAGGAGGAATCGGCCTTTGACCGGGACATTATTCTACCGAAAAATGTACAAATCTATCCTGAAGGGGGGCCTAGGGGGTGTTTTTCTAAGCTTGATGGAGGTCTAGGGAGGAAACTAAAACAAAATATAAATTATACATTAATTAATAGACCAAACAAACAGCCACTGTCCCCTTAATATGTTTCCCATTTCAAAATATATCGTTTGTTCCTAAATTGCGCAAGAGGATTCTCAACCATGTGACTATCTCCATTCCGTAATTGTGCAAATATACGCCCATTATGATACTCCCATTCCTAAACTGCGCAATTTTACGTCCAGTATGTTTACCCCATTCCCAAACTGCGCAATTTTACTCCCAACATGATACTCCTATTTCCAAAACTACGCAATTTTACTTCCAACATGATAGGCTACTCCTATTCCCAAACTGCGCAATTATAATCCTAAGAATCTCCCCCATTCCCAAACTGCGCATAGTTATTCCCAACCCAACAAACATCCCCATTCTAGAACGTAGTAATTATATATTCCCAAAATGCTCCCCGGTCCCTCATTCCCAAACAGCGCCAGTGTATTCCGAAGATGAGCGAGCGTAGGAGGCTAGGAGGAGGAGGAGGAACCCATAAACTGTCTGGTCTTCTTCCAACCCATAACCCCACCCCCCCACCCTTTGTTAGCGCGGCCTGGGTACTGTGAATGTTAAGGGGGGGGGGGGGGGGGCCTTGGGAAGAGGGGGTTGCTTTTTATGGACTCTTGTTTAGCCCCATTATTTTACAGATTACAAGACGTTTGGCGATTTTTAGACTTTCGACCCATTTCTATGTCAATATTAAGACCTTTCGTACCATTTAGGCATCGATTTTTTTCCTGGCGAGCGATAGCGAGCCTGTAATATAGGGGGAATCGGCCTTCGGCCGGGAAATTTTTCTACCGAAAAATGCACAAATTTATCTAGAAGGGCGATCTTGAGGATATTTTTTTAAGCTTGAAGGTCTAGCGAGGAAACTAAAAAAAATAAATGGATAAATAGAAAAAAAAAAAAAAAAATCCATTCTTAAGTTCTGTATATAAAGGGAATTTAGTGAAGAGGTCCTATTGTGGCTTCAGTTAGGAGGGAACTTATGATGACCGTAGAGCTGTATCACAAAGGTAGGCTATATAATAAATAGTCTACCGTACCTGGTTAGTTCCGGTATCTGGTACGGTTCGCGGTAATCTGTGTAGCCTATTTGTTATATTGTGCTATAATCGGTATCACACGAGCACTTTTGTTCATTAATCCTTAACATAACTGGCAGCTTTTAAGGTCACCTTTTTATGTAATGCATCAAAAGCATTTCGCCTCATCAACTCACTTCCTCTTACTAGTTCCCTACACTCTCTTTCTACACGTCGCAATGTTGCATATCTCCCTCTTCTATCGCTATTACAACAATCAGTGTTCTTTAGAGCTCCCTCAGTGCATACCCCCTCCTTTGCGGGAAGTGCGGGGCACCCGCCTTTCAACACTGTCCTACTCCTATTCTGTCCAGCTCTCCAACCCAAGAATTATTAAATTTTCTGTCTTCTACTCAACAAGTGAACTCTGACGATTCTCTCCCTCAATCAATCTTTCCTTCATCCTATGACTAAAGCTGCTTTAAACTTCGTTGTCCAGGCATTTTGACTCCAACGTCCCTTGAATTTGGCTCTGTTATTCCTTTGGCTTTGGGGGAAACACTCGTTACATGCAACCTGCCTTTTGTCTCCTGCATACACATAGAGAAATGTGTCTAAGTTTCCGATACGAGGCATTTAGAAGTAAATTTGATTACTTGTCTCACCTTCCCTACATTCATGAAGGAACTGGAGTTCTGGAAAAGGGATTCCAGTCCTGACGCTATATCCCAGAAATGTTATCACGAAAATGTTGACTACCGATTGTTGATTAAACTGTCGTGTGATACCACTTTAACCACTACACAGTACGGGTGACGCCGCTACTCCTTATATTCTGGTTATTTAGCGATTTTATGCAGCTTAGGAAGGGCGTCTAGGAATCAAAGAGGTGTATTAGATCCCCATTAATTCGTTGACTATCCCAAATTCTTCCTAAACTGTGTAAAATCGTCTAATGATAGCTAGAATAAAAATAATAACTTCACCCGTATTACAGCGCCATATTAATTCCAAGGTTTGATGCTCAATAAAATATTTTGATACACAATCGTCGAAAGAGATAAATGTAGAAGAGAGACATGTCAATTTACCGTCTGCTGGAAATTAACTAACTATAGGCAAACTAAATAATTAAAAGTTTGATATTTTACTATTTATGTAAGCATTTTCTAGTTTGTTTGTGTTTTCTCTTTGTGAGCTACTGCAACTGATGGGTGTTTCTTGTTTTTTTTTAACTGTTTCAGAGATAATTTTATTTCATAGTGGTAATAAACAGGAATAGGCTAAATGGAGAATGCTTGTGAATAGATAAGTGAACAAGTGGTTATTTGGGGGAAGGGGTCGGGCGCAAGTTGGACTAGATAATAGTCCATCAGGCGCCTGGCCCGGGGAGACGGTTTATATGAAGGGTGCGCCTGTAAGTGTGGTGGGCGGGTTTGTGGTTTCAGCTCTGCTGCATGTCTGCCTGCTGAGATCGGAACCTCTCCGGGTGGTTGGGGACCGGGGAGTGCTGGAGGGACCTTGGTGACACTGGTCTCTGGGTCTTTTCCTGGATGACCTAGATGTGTGTGAATTTGTATATTGTGTGTTCATTGTTTTCTGTTGTGTTGTCCCTATTCGGGCTCTGTCTTGAGTCCCCCCCCCCCCTAAAAAAAAAGGAAAAGTGGGGATTGGACCCGAGTATACAGATAGATAGATGTAGATACAATTGTTCATACATTTCTTGTTTAGAGTTAGCCTTACACTTCACAGTAATGTAATGGTTGCATAGCCTAGACTATATTATGCTTTACTGTTCGTATAAAGTTTACTGTTATTATTTTTCATTTTCTGTTTTTTTTTTTTTGCATTACCGGTATATTGATGTGCATATCAGTATAGCCTAGATTATAATACATTTTGCTGCACAAATCAATTAACTAAATAATTATCGTAGTTACCTACATTTCTGGTACCGTACTACAGTATATTACTGGTACCCCAAACCTAGGCCTAAATTAATTTAATTGTGCGTTGTTAGGCATGCACTGTACGCTTTCGACAGCAACATAGTTACGATTGCCTTGTTTTTATGCAGGCAACACATTTTTCATAACAAAATGAGCCAACGCAAGCATTTATTAAAACAAATATTTTAGTCTAGCCTACTGATCGAAAAAAAGTAGTGAATATTTGTGATAATTTGAATAGGCTAGTGTTAGTTAAATAAACGTTCACATATTACGGTACTACAAAGATTTTGTCCAAGAAATACCTTGAACACGAAATGTTGAAAATTTGGTTTAGGCAAGGCTATAGGCTACAAACGACTATCATAAAACATAGGCCTAGCCTTCCCGCGGAAACATTTAGAAGTCTAACATACCGTACAGAGTAGGCTACATGTAGTATTTATTTTGTGTAACTAAATAAATAAATAAATACATACATAATATTAACATGAAAATTTTCTCTAAAACATCTCCCCACAAAAACAAATGTAGGCCTACGGTAGTTTCACGAACAAATAGTACCGGTACAGCATTTGTTCACAACGTCGCCTGTCTATTATTACTTTGGTTGGATTTCAGAGAACTCAACTAGCCTATATAGTGGACCACTTCAACCAGTAGCTAGATCTGAAACCAGTGCCTCACCAACCAGGGCCACCTAGACCAATCATTAATGCCATCTAATAGACTTGATTAGTTAGTTAAAATAGGACTTCAGAGGCTATCAACCCTTCTGGATTATTAAGCCAGCACACTATAAGTCAAGAGTATCGTCAGGACTGGACCCTCTTGACGAGAACTCTAGTCCCGTAAAAAAAAAAAAAAAAAAAAAAAAAAAAAAAAAAAACACACACACACACACACACACACACACACACACACACACACTAGGCCTATCTTAACTTTAGGCTACCTAACCTAACATTATCGGATGAGTTGACCGCGGTAGTTTTTTGTTTAAATATGATTTTTTTTTTAAATAATATAATATATATATATATATATATATATATATATATATATATATATATATATATATATAGCTTATTGTAATATTCTTAAATATAATTCTGCTTCTCTATGCTCGACCAAGCCGATCACCAATGTGGCACAGATAGGCTACACACTACTTGATGAAATGGTCTACTAGTTGAGAAATCCGGTGACCACTGTGGTTATAATTATACTAGGTACACTTGGATGTCATAGTCTCTAGCCCACTCATTATTCGTGGACTTCACCTATTTTTAATTGTGCAAGTATATCTCTGGAAACGAATTGATTAATATAATTTCCTATGCACCAATTACAAATTTATGTACCGGTATACTATTTATTGAAAAGCAAGTTCCATCCAAAAATCAATCCAGATAGTTATGATTGGAAAAAAAAAAAAAAAAAAAAAAATGGGGTCCACGAATTCATACGAGTGGGCTATGGTATCCGAGTGTACATATTAAAATAAACCTTGTCTTGAAAAACATTTGGTAGCTACATATAGTCCAGTGGCTTGCCAACTCATTTACATAAAGACAAGCTTTGTTTTAATGGTGGGAACTTGGGTGGTATATTTACATACCAGGGATGTATGTATGGCAGTGTTGGAGAACTGTAGGATAATGAGGCTGCTTGGTATCTATCTTAACCCATTCAGTACCGGTGTGCCGTCCTTTTAACTTTATTCTGGCTACTATTAGATGATTTTCTTAAGTCTAAGAAGGGCCTCCAACAATTAACAGGGTTCTAACTATCTCATTTGCATAAACCTTTAACCATCCTGGTGGTGTAATGGTTAAGAGTGTTTAAAAATATGTTTGATAACCCAAGTTCGAATCCCAGTGGATCACATATAATTATGCTTTCATTAATTTAAATGGAGGTTTTTGGTCTGTGGTGAAACTAATACAATATAGATTAACCTATTTTACTACCACAGATCCTTCTTAAGCTGGACAAAATCGTCACGATAAAAACGAGGCGGTGAGCGTTAGCAAGTGAATCCCAGTCATATATGTGGCTCAAGAAGTTAAAGGAAGGGTTTTAGTTGCTCTAGAGTCTAGACCTCCATCAAACTTAAAGTTACACCCCCTTGACCCCTTTCAAAAAAATCCCTCAAGTGGAAATGTCCCCCTATAGTTCGCCAGTGTATAAGTGTCTCTTAATTAACCCATACAGTACCGGTGACTTCCCTTTTGTATTATATTCTGGCTAATATTAGATGATTTTATTAAGTTTAAAAAGGGTGTCCAGTAAATAACAGGCTGTGAACTATCTCCCTTAACTCTTTTTTACTGCCACAGATTCTACTTTAACTGCACAAAATAGTCTAAATATGGCTAGAAAATATAAACTAAAATAGAAAGAGGTCGCTGGTACAGAAAGGGGTAGAAATGTGTCCAGATAATCCTGGCCAAAACTGGATCATCGCCGACGTTAGGTGGTACACATTTTCGTGAATTATTCTGAGATGGTGATGAATTATTTTGAAACATTCTCTATAATCATATACCCGAATAATTGTTTTCCCTCAATCAATGTTCACTGTTTCAAGTTAATAAATAGATCATCACAGGTATGCCAGAAATTGTAACCGCTAAACTATATAAGGGTTAGAGCAAATGTTTCTGTAAACTTCCACACCTATTCCCTAGCCGACTCTTAAATGGTAGACATATTAGCTAGATTACTCGAGTCGTTTTTTTGAGTTATAGAGGTTAGTAGTTACGAATATTAGCCTACTTTTAATGAACAGACTATAGCTTAATGTGTCCGAAGTTGTGCAGTCGTTTTCATGAATACTCGCACATTTCCTAGTGATTAACGGGGCCCACCTCGCATTATTTCTCTTTCTCTTCCTCTCTGTTTGGCTTGTATCCATTTGGCCCCATTCAGCCTACTGTTTTAAGACTTTACCCCCATCCAGGTATCAATATTTTCTTGGCGAGCGGTAGCGAGCCAGCATATATATACATTTGTTTTACAGCAAGCTAAATTTGTAAATTTTTTGATAAAAAAATTTATCCGGCGAAGCCGGATTTCTCCATACAATGCTGGCTCGCTATCGCTCGCCAGGAAGAAATAGACACCTGGATGGGGATAAACGTCTTAAAACAGTTGGCTGAATGGGGCCAAATGGATACAAGCCAGAGAAAGAGAGAACAGTAGAGAAAGAGAAAGAAAGCAGGTGATCCCCTTTAAGTAAGATAGTGAGAGACTGAATGTTAACTTAGCAGATTAACTTGCTCATGTACAGTAGTAATGTACACCCTATGTGGTGGATTGTGTTCTTTTATTTGGTTAGTTTGCAAGTTTTACATTTGACTAAACATTAACTAACTATCCAGCTATATGATATGCGTTACTTAAGGAGATAGTGCTTGCTTTTTGGTCTCTCTCTCTCTCTCTCTCTCTCTCTCTCTCTCTCTCTCTCTCTCTATATATATATATATATATATATATATATATATATATATATATATATATATATATATATATATATATATATTCAATATTGTTTTTAGTTTCCTTGCTAGACCTCCATCAAGCTTAAATATATACCCCCTCGTCCCCCTTTGCAAGATATGTTTTTTAATTTTTCGGTAGAAAAATGTCCCGGCCGAAGACCAATTCCTACTTAAATTTTAGGCTCGCTAAGGCTCGCTATCGCTCGCCAGAAAAAAAATCGACACCTGAATGGCACGAAAGGTCTTAATTGACAAAGGAATGGGGAGAAAGATCTCGCCTAACTAATGGTACGAACGTCTTAAAATCTCTAAATAATATAGTTGTCATGAGGGAAAAGGGGGTCCAGTAAAGGCGACCACCTCCCCGTTGGTGAGTGATAAGATTTTAAAATTTGTTTTCTGCATTACCTTCTTAATTTACATTTAGTGATCGGCGAATGTATATACAAGTTTACTGAACGCATACAGTATTTTCACATTGACACAATCGCACCTACCTACATTTATTCTCATACTCTATAGAAATTTCACATTAACACACACACACACACACTCTCTCACTCACTCTCACTCTCTCTCTGGGTATGGGTGTATAATTTATGTCTCTTTAGTCTTGTCTAACACAGTAAGGCAATCTCAATATAAGTGCCTGCGTGTGGGTGTGTATATCTATCTCTTTATCAATCGGGACCCTCCATGATACACAAGCAACTATATATAACGTACTGGCAGTGTGTCAAACGAAAGCAGAGCCGTTGATTTTTTGTTTATATTATTGTATATATAAAGGTCAAATTGTGCCGTTCCTGTTTTGTTATTATTTTGCAAGTTTTACATAAATTTCGAAAAATAGGTTTAGTTTGGAGCGAGACGTTTGATCATCCCCAAATTTAAGGGGACTCGTGAAACGCCTGAAAATCCCCAAATTAATGGGGTGAAACAGGCGTGTTCCAGATATAGACCTCGCAAGACACGGTTAAGACAGATAATACCCCCCCCCCCTGTCAGAAAAAGAGCCACCCCAATTACTCCACCCTTGGATTAGATATAGTTAAGACTGGAAATATAATCCCCATTCCACTCCTCCCGGAATACATAATTATAAACTTAGGATAGATACAATTAAGATAGGCTATATAAGTAAACTACCCTCGTGTTAGATACAATTAATACAGAAAATATTACACCATTCCACTCCTCCCAGACATAGTGCCAAACGACAGCCGAGTCCATTCTTTGTAGTATGTAATTTTATATATGCAAAGATAAATTTAGGGCTTATAAATACAATTGTCTTTGGAAGTGATAAAATGGATAACACAATGCAATTTTATGTGTTAACTTTCTTGTATTCCTTCTCATATTGATTCAAGTCTTTAAACGAAGTTGCCCTGGCTTGGTACCCTCGGATTGCATAAGAGTTAATGTAGATAGTAAGACCACTCAGGACTAGATAGAGTTAAAACATAGTATTAACACTCGCCAGAAACGAGCTCCCCCCCCCCCCCCCCAGCACAAGAAAACATTGATCTAATCGCACCCGAAACAGCACCATTAAAGAGAGCAATGGTCTCGTTAGCACGGAGAGAGAGAGAGAGACAGACAGACAGAGAGAGCAAGAGAGTGAGCGTGCATGAGAGTGAGTGTAAGGTAGGCTAACCAATTCGTACGTGGTTCAATTAGTGCGCCTAATTGATTGACAAGCACCCACAACAAATTAGTCGGTACCAAGTATATTTTGATCAACAATTGGTGTCAGCAATGTCTAAACTTAATTTCTTCCTTTTGAGTGAGATATACACACATGTCCCTACACCTATACACCATATTCAACATCTGACAGACATTAATAGAGCACAGAGCGAGCCAAACGTAATGACGGCTGAGATATGACTTAATTGGCCAACTGTACTGTACATAAATAAAAGTAACGTCAAAGTATACCCGGTACCTCAAATATGTACACACTTTAAGACACTAGCTTTATTAATCTAACTACTAATTCTTGTAAGTTTTATTTTTAATTATTCTGTTTAGAACTAAAAATAGCACCGTGCACGCATAGGCTACTCTACCATATATGCATTATAATGCATATATACATGCGATACCAGTGCAAGAAAGACAGTCAATTTTTTTTAAGATGGGGCGGGGGGGGAAGAATTTGGTAAGGGAGATATAGTAGGACAAGATTAAAGTTAAAGTTGAAGGATAAGGGGGATATACAGGTTGGGGAGATTAGAGGTCACTAAGAATGAAGAGAGCACTAAAGGGGGAAAGAAAGAGCAAAGTACGAGAATGAAAGGTTTAAAGTTTTCCCCAATTATTGTTGATTAAAGTATATAGGGAGAGGTAAAGGATGGGGGGCTTTATCATGTGTGTTTCTTGTATGGTTGTGTACTTAGTGTATCTAAATGGTGTGATATTATATTAAGTATATAGTGGAATTTGGATATTTTCTAGTGCATAATTATTGCTCAGGAAGTTAAATTATGTTATTTTAAATTCAGAATGCAGTGGAATTGGAAAATTGTACAATGCATTTATATTGCTTCGACAGAATTAGGCCTATTGCAATTTGCCAAGCACTATAAATGCATTTAAGGGAGCCCACCTCGCTTTTTTTCTCTTTCTCTCCCTCTCTTTTAGGCTTGTATCCATTCGGCCCCATTCACCCTACTGTTTTTAGACGTTTAACCCCATCCAGGTGTCAATGTACCGCTCGCCAATATATATATATATATATATATATATATATATATATATTTTTTTTTTTTTTTTTTTTTTTTTTTTTTTGCCAGCTAGCTAAATTTGTACATTTTTTGATTGAAAATGTTTTCCGGCGAAGCCGGATTTCTCCATACAGTGCAGGATCGCTATCGCTCGCCAGGAAGAAATCAACACCTGGATGGGGATAAACGTCTTAAAACAGTTGGCTGAATGAGGCCAAATGGATAAAAGCCAAAAAAAAAAGAGAAAAGGAGAGAAAGAAAAAAAAAACAGGTGACCCCCCCCCCCCCCTTAATAACCAGTTAGTTACAATTGGACTTCAGAGGCTATCAACCGTTCTGGATTCCATTCATCTAAACATTAGGTTATCAGAGTGCAGTTGGGAATATGTAGGCCTACAGGCTAAAAGTAATATGCAGTATTCGAGAATTCATAATATATCGTAGACTTGTGCATACACCTTTTAACTGTCTTGATATCGTAATGCTTAGGCCTAATGTGCGGAATTTCGGTGTGAGTATCCTAGATTCGAATCCTTGGAGTACCACAACGTATTAATTAGTTTTAATGATTTCATTACGTATATTTGTTTGTTAATTAATTGGTGTGTTGGAGATAAATATTACGAATGAAATCGACAGGTGATAATGACAAATTAACGTTCAGCGTAGGAATATATAAAACGTGACTGAGGTAAACAAGGATCTTATTACTAATGTTTTTAGTATTTGGAAGAGTTTGTTAAACTTTTAAAAATATATCACAGCTAAGCCTAGCTAGGCTATATACTTTATTTATGTGATATTTGATTTAACGTGCCCTATAAACCTCGAGATCTCATAGGCCTATCTGTGTGTATTTACTTTATGTAAACTAATTAGTATTTACTTATGGTACGGTACCCTATTTGTGTTTGCTCGCTCTGTCTATCTCTCGCACTCGTCCTCCCCCCTTATCTATTTACATATTAATCTGTATATCACTTCCCTTCTCTCTCTCTCTCTCCCTTATTCTGGGGTTTGCTATCTAGCATTAAGTCCTGACAACCTCGTTTGAATCATCATGTCTGTGTGATCAGTGTATTAATGTAAATCTATGAAAATTTCATCGCACCCTCTCTCTCCATTTTTGGCCATAATTCCTTCCCTTGTCTTCATCCCTCACCTTTATGAAGAATTTCCCAGGCTAAATGATGTTGTCTTGTATTTTCTCTGCTCTCGGGTTGTATTTTATTCGCCTTTTATTTCATCCTCACTTTGCTTCACAATGTGTAAAGCTTGTTCTTTCTTCACATTTAATTTTCCTTTGTTTTATAGAGTGTATATTTTTTGTTTTATTGTTTGGGGGCATTTTGTGTATTGCCACCCTCATTAAGGGGAGTAAGGCGTCCAGCAATAGATAGATAGATATATGTTTTTTGTTTTCAGTTTAATGTCCATACATGACTGAAATTGTGTTCATGTTCATTTCTCACATTGTTATAACGTATGAGTCTACATGAGTCATATAAAATGCATTTGGCTTAATTTTTACGAAAACACATGCTTCATTTGTGTGCGGCATGATGATAGTATGTACAATTACTTATATTTATTCGGGGGCCCCCTATGTTTTTCTTTATGCAAATATAAGTATCTGGATCAATTTTGGTGTTGAACTTGCTTTTCAATAAATAGTATATATAGTTTTCAAGTGGATGTATATAAAATGATATTCATAAGTTTGTTTAGCCTATAAATATATAGTTTTGTAGTTGATATACTGAAAATTATATTCAGAAATTGGTTACCAGATATATACTTCCACAATTAGAAATAGGTGAGGTTGGCGATTTTTTGAGTGACTGTACATTAGCTGTGTATATGTGTGGGTGTGACTGAAAGATATATGTACGGTACTTGTACCTGATTTTATAGTGGATCATTCAGTGATATGGTTTAATATATTTCAGTATTTTGTGTAAGGTTTTATACACGCTCGAACATTAGATCCTCATTGCAGGCCCGTCCCCATGAACCCCCCCCCCCCCCCCCCCCCCCCCCCCCCACCCCCCCCCAAGACGAAGTCTCAACAAAATTATAAGGGAACTCGAATTTTAATGAGCCAATATTATTAGCCTATATACTCCTGAAGTTTCAGCTTCATGAAACGATTTAAGACATTTATATTTGGAAAACCATTACGCACATTATTATAACAATGAAATGATTACCAACAGGCAGTTAGAAAAATAGGTTAATATGATAAGGTACTTTTTTTTTCATATTCTTTATTTAGTACTCAGTACAAGACGCCAACACTTTGGGGGACGTTGTTGCTGAAGGTCATGCATCATATTATACAATTTTCAGAGTTGATAGCACATAGGCTAGTCAATAAAAATATATGGAGAACTATACAGGAAAGCAACCCTCATATTATGGGTTATGCGTTTTCTATATAATAACTGTACGGTACAGAGTATCCCCTTATTTTGCAAGAGAAAATGGGAATGATATTTATTGAGACTGAAAGAAAACGCGACAGTAACGCGAGTATTCAGCTCATGGAGTTTGAATTTATGTCAATGCCTTGTCTTTTGTTAATTCACTCTAAGCCTTTTAAGTTTTAGAAATACTTAAGCAGTATTAATTATGCTTTGAATATTATTGTTCTCCGTCATTTTCGCTTGCTTGTAGGCCTGTTCAGAGTAGCCTTTTTTCCAGCTTTTCTTGTTCAACCTAAGTGAGTGTATTGCTCTATTTTTCATCAATTTTGCTATGTTGAATATCATGTAGAGCCAAAAACATCCCTCCATAGGGCTCACAATTCTCCTGCTTAAGTCATATTAAAAAAAAAAAAAAAAAAAAAAAAATCTCTCTCTGCCTTTTCCTTTCACTATTACGGTACTTCTCTTCTTATTCTTCCTCCTCCTTCTTTTCTGCCACTTCCTTTTCATACTCTTCCTGCTCATCATGATCATCTTCCTCCTCTTCTTCTTCCTCCTCCTCCTTTTCTCTGTTCCCATAACCCCATAAGCTTGAATCCGGCGAACACAGAACCACACTCACATAACCATACATAATTCATGCAATACTCACTAACTTTCGTGCACACAGGCAGACTTCCTAACATGCATATAGGTACACATATACAGAAGCACACTTACATATACAGTACATACATGGAACCACACACACACACATACATACACAGAACCAAACTTACTCATAAA
This sequence comes from Paralithodes platypus, assembly GCA_032716605.1. Classification (NCBI taxonomy): domain Eukaryota; kingdom Metazoa; phylum Arthropoda; class Malacostraca; order Decapoda; family Lithodidae; genus Paralithodes; species Paralithodes platypus. The sequence goes on from CM064523.1 coordinate 15,316,277, forward strand.
CATATGTATACACTCACTCACACATACATATCCTGTATATACACAGAACGACACTCACATACACATACATAATTATTGCACTATTCACCGCTTTCCATGCAAACAGCCTCCCCATGTACATATTGATACACATACATAAAAGGACAGTCATAAAAGCCCCCCCCCCCCCCACACACACACACCCTCTCACTCACACACCCATCGGTATAGTCGCCAGTCATAAAAAGCTTACACCCTTTTGAATGTATGATATGTTAACACTATCTGGTCCGACGTCTTGAGGATTATGATGATATATTTTGTAAGTATTCTTGAGGATTGTGCTTGTTTTTGCCGTTTTCGAGCAATATATGTTAGTTTGTGCCCTAGGCTAATAAAATAACGTTCCCAGACTTCCTACGCACTTAAAACTATACCCACCCAGATCCCCTTCAAGCTGAATTTATTTGTAAATTTTTCGATAGACAAATATCCCGGCCGAAAGCTGATTTCTTCAAAGTTACAGGCTTGCCATCGCTCGCCCAGACATAAAAATCGACAGTCGAATGGGTGAAGCGTTATATTATCGCCAAAATAATGGGATGAAACTTCATACAATCTCCAAACTAATGGAGCGAACCAGGGTAGGTCCATTGAGAGAGACCCCCCCCCCCCCCCCGCTCTAGATAGGGTTAAGACCAGGTGCTTAATGAACTAGGATTATATTAAAACATTGTAATGTTTCGTGTGGGTTCCTTACATATCCATACAGATGTTTATTCTCTTTATAATTTCTTGCATGAGGTGATATATGTTTCTTTTCATCTGACAATAAATTGAATCCTTTATTAGCTATTTTCTCGATACTTAATGAACAAATATGAAACTACTATGCCTCTCCATCATATCACCAAGTATATATAATTTGCACCATATTTCACTACAAAAATCTTCAAAATAACCGAGAAATCTTGATGGGAACTTTGCAATTTGCTGTCAGTTGAAAAGAAACGGACTATATCAGTGTACGTTTTCGTAAATTAGTTACGGTACCGGTAACAGATATTCCCTTCGGCACGATGACGTCATCTTACCTATGATTCTGGCTAAAAGTAGACGATTTTACGCAGTTCAAGAAGGATCTATGTTATTCAGAGGGTTTATTGGGATCGCATTTACCCCTTCAAGTCTAATAGAGGTATATTATAAGCTAAAGAAAATCGTCTATGGTAAGCAGAATAAGACGAGTTTTAAGACATCGTGCTGAAGGGGTTCCTCTTTCATTACGAGGGAATAACCTAAATTTGCATATACCGGTAATTGACCAGTTGCGAATTTCAGGCCAAAGTTAGTTGTACCTGTAGACATAAAATCACGTTAAATTTCGGATGTAGTGCAAAGTAAGTTGGACCTGTAGACCTATATATTTAACAGAATCACGTAGTTAAATTTCGGATGAAGCGCAAACATATGTACGTAAAATCATATTTAGTAAACTTTCTCTCATCAGAGACTCGCATTAATTGATCTATTAATACCGTCTGTTTTCGGTTTCCTCATCGCCCCAAAATTTGCAAGTGACCAATAGTTTTTTAAAAATTAATTGAGGAGCCCTCCTCAAGCTATAACTTATGTATGTCTGGCTAGAATATACTTGAACCTACTGAGTAAATGATTTTTTTTTGTCTAAGCTGAATATAGGCCTACCGGTAATTGTTAAATGTAAAACAAAATTATTGAAAATGGTCGTTTTTATCGATGACTATTATTATCTTCACTTTGGCTACAATTAGACTATTTTATTTAGCTTAAGGAAGATGATCGAATGGAGTTCAAACTATCTTAACCTTAAACCTTTTAACCTCACCGATCTTTATTAAGCCGAGTAAAATTGCATAATGTTAGCCAAAACAAAATGCAGAGTGCATCATAGTAGGCCTATGTTGAATTATATATAGCCAATGCACACACACACAAACACACATTTTCAATTACACACACACACACACGCACGCACGCACGCACGCACGCACACACACACACACACACACACACACACACACACACACACACACACACACACACTCACTCCACACACGACCACACACACACACGGCCACACACACACACACATACACACACCACTAAGAGCAGAAGGCAATTTCTCTAGCCCGCAGTGAACGCATGAGTGACCAGAGCAGCTCTTTGTGTGTGTCTGTGTGTGTGACTGTGTGCATTATATGTTTGTCTATATATTACCCTGTCTGATATTATTGAATACTCGTATGTCCATGCGTGTTTGCCTGTCTAAGTATGTTTGTGTTTGTCTTTAGGACTATGTGTGTTTGCGTGTATGTTCATGTGTGTGTGTGCGTCGGCCTTCGGCCGCGAAATGTTTGAGCGAAACATGTACAAATTTACCTTAAAGGGTGTCTGGGTGGGCATATTTTAGTTTGAAGGAAGTCTTGGAAGGCATTTCTGTTAGTCTAGGGGACAAACTAAAATACATTGCTCGAAAAAAGGCAATATCAAGCAAAATCCTCAATAATATTAAACCAAATATCCAAATAAATAACCCCCAAGACGTCGGCTCAGATAGTGTTAACGTACAGACTAGCCTACCAATACATGTGTGTATATACCAACCATGATAATTATACAGGTATATATCTCACAGAAACTTAGACGAATCCTGGAAGAGGCTATCAAGCCTATAACTCCAGCTCTAAATCTCTCTGGCTGGGTCTCATGGTCGTGTGGTCTATATGGCACAGTTGAACGTGTTATATTCTCTCTTTAAAATTTTGTTTGTTTTTAATTTTTCGATGCCTCGTCAAGTTTCCTTCCAAATTCTTTTCACAGACCCAGCGTTCACCACAAACTCGTGGAGGTCGTTCCAGTTGTTTACTATCCGAAAACAAAATTAATATTTCCTAATATTTAACCTACAGTAGGCCGTTCCTTATAAATAATTTTACTATGTCCCCTTGTCCTAACATCATAACACTCAACCGCTGAACACGGTGAGGCCCGTGAGGTCTTCCAGTCTAGGGAGTGAGACATGCGAAGCTTCACGGCTCGAAGCAACTACATCTCTGAAGCCGCCTCGCCTCTGCGCTTCACAGTCTCATCCCCACAGACTCGGACCCTCACTCTCAGAACGCCACCTATTGAGCAATTAACTCACTAGGCATTGCCCCCCTGTAGCATATTTTTGAATATGGAAATATTCATACAATGCTATTTAATCAGGGAACAATGAGGGTATTTTTTTGGCATTTCGGTGTGCTGTGGTAATGCTCTGTGGTACAGCACAAATTCCATCCCAATAATATCTTCCCATTGACATATTGGGATTCGAACCTGGGTTCATTGGATTACCAGTCCAGTGGCAAGACCACTCTGCCATATATATATATATATATATATATATATATATATATATATATATATATATATATATATATATATATATATATATATATATATATATATATATATATATTCCCTTCCATTCTAATATCCCCTGCAATGTATGTCTCGGCCTGTTAACCCTTTGAGTACCAGCGACCTGTGTTATACCTTATTATAGATATATTTAGACGATTTTATGCAGCTTAGGAAGGCTCTGTGGTAGTTAAAGGGGTTGGTTGAGATAGTTTGAAACTTTATTCTAGCTAGAGGTCCTTCCTAAACTTAAAATAATCGATTAATAGTAACCATAATATAATACAAAGGATGCCACCGGTACTGAATCAGTTAATGGCATTAGCAAAAACCAATCACATTTCTCAGGTTTTCGGCTGGACCTGATCAAATTGTCCTTTATATATTTAGTGTGTGTGTGTGTGTGTGTGTGTGTGTGTGTGTGTGTGTGTGTGTGTGTGTGTGTTTAACCCCTTCTGTACCGGTAACGTCTTTTTTTATTCCACCCTAGCTGTATTTAGGCGATTGTGTGCAGTTTGAGAAATCCTGTGGTACCGGTAGTACAAATGGCTAAGTGAGATAGTTCGAAGCCTGTTAGTTGCAGGAGGCTCATGTTAAACTTAATATAATCGTTTGATAGTAAAGTTAAAAGGACACCACCGGTAGGTGTGGTGGAGTGGTCATGCCACTGGATTGGTAATCCAATGGACCCGGGTTCAAATCCCGATATGTCAATGGGAAGAGATTGGGATTGAATTTGTGCTGTACCTAGTATCAGTGCATTACCACAAAGCCCACCGAAATGTCAAAAAAATACCCTCATTGTTCCCTGATTAAATAACACTGTATGAATATTCCCATATTCAAAATATGTTACAGGGGGACAATGCCTAGTGAGTTCACTGCTCAATAGGTGGCGTTCTGAGAGTGAGGGTCTGAGTCTGGAGGGTGAAACGGTGAAGCACTTGGGCGAGGCAACCGGCCGCTTCAGAGATGGAGCTGCTTCGAGCCATGGTGGATGCTTCACATGTCTCACTCCCCAGACTGGAACAAGACCTCACGGGCTTCACCGTGTTGAGCGGTGGAATGTACAGGCTCTCAGCCTATGCCCGAGAGGGAGTAGTTGGAATATAGAAAAAAAAAAAAAAAAAACGGTTAATGTATTTTAGTGTACAGGTATTTGTTATTACTGTGTGCGTATATATAGTATATATACATATGTATGTGTAGCCTAACTGTAGTAAAACCAATCATATTACCCTGTCTGGATATTGGGCGTGATCTAACATCAATATTCGACAAATGCGTTTTCTAGTATTTGTTTCTTTTCTTATAAATGTGTGTGTGTATGTATGTATCTGTGTGTGTGTGTGTGTGTGTGTGTGTGTGTGTGGCCAGTTGGATCTTGTGTTCATGGATTTATCTATCTATCTATCTATCTATCTATATACTCAGGCCCAATCCCCACTTTTCCTTTTTTTTTTTTGGGGGGGGGGGGGACTCAAGACAGATTAGTTTTATGATATTCCTTTGAATTTGAAATATACAGCGACTTAAATAGGAAAAATCGTAAATTCATGGAATTATATTATATTATATTATATTATTTTAAAGTTCAAATGTAACTATCTTTTGGTTTGTTATATATCAAGTTACCCCCCTTTTATTTAATTAATTCCTTTCTTCTTTTCTTCCAGTCTTCCTTCCTCTCTTCTGTCATTCCTCTACAATAGGCTATAGAACTTTCCCATTTCTCTCCGTCCTTGTTTCCTTCCTTCCTTACTTGTTTCCTTCCTTCCTTCCTTCTTTCCTTCCTTCTTTCTTTCCTTCTTTCTCTCCTTCCTTCCATCCTTCCTTCCTTCCTACAAGTTTATTTCTCCCATTAATCTCTCCCATCTTCGTTAATTAAAACTCATTCCCACGTTTTTATCGCTCCCAGTTTTTCCTCCACACTCACTCTCACACACACACACACTCTCTCTCTCTCTCTCTCTCTCTCTCTCTCTCTCTCTCTGCTACATACAATATATATGTATTTTGTATTTCTCTTTCTAACCTTTGCTCCAGCCGGCCCTTCTTTTTACACTAATCTATCAATATCTATATAAACCTATTTACGTTTACCTTGTGGGACCCGCAGAGGGCCGCTCTCGGGCGGGATGATATGTGGGGGTTGTGCATGGGGACTAGTGGTTGGGAACAGGATCAGGAAAATGATCAGGATTAGGGATGTACTGATTAGTGATCCTAGTTCTTAAAGAATTAAGAATGGGGGCTATTAACTAGCCTACATGAAATGGGAAGTGATTTCACTTTTGGATGCTGCGAGGAAAAAAAATATTGTCTACGGAACTATGTCCGTGCTTGCCTGAAACGTGTGGTATTTTAGGTTGTTGCTGCGTCTCGTAAATCGTATACTTGTAAGTGGTAAAAAATATATCTTTGTCTTTGTCTACTAAGTTGTTAGTGATTTTATATAACATATGTTGTCTGTGTATTTGTCTTGTTTGAGAAAAGGGAAGGTGTAGTGTGTCTATAATCACGTCTGATCCATCTTGCAGCTTTGTTGTGTATGGCCTCTAGTTTATTTATGTTATTGTGAGTATGTGGATCCCCGACGGTGTCACAGTGTGGCCTAACAAGTGTGATTGTCACTATGTGAAACTCAGTCTTCTACTGTATTTCTCACTTCTCATCTTGTACTTCCTCTGTCCAATTACTCTTCTTTCCTATTTTACTCCAGCCATCTGGTCTGGATTGTCGTCGTCTGTCTGTTTGTTTGTCTTTCATTCTCAAAAACTAATGAACGTATTTAGAATATACGTTCGTTCATTTGGTATCTTAATAGAAATAGTAATAACCTGTTGGACACTCCCCATCATCTCTAATATATTCGAACGGAATTGAATAAAGATTGAATGATGCATTCAATACATACCAATTACGTTATTTCGGCTGTTTCGCCAGTTCGCCCCATATCGACCACGGAACAGAACGGCCGCGGACGAAAACAGCCACGAACCCAAACAGTCCGATCATGCCTAACAGCTTCCTCTCTTGCCAAAACCCGTTGTCCCCACTTTACGGACGAAATCAGCCACGCATCAAAACTCTTATCATGGCCAATAGTTTCCTCTCTTACCAACACCCCTTCTCCCCACTCAACACTCTTCGAAAACTAAGATGCGAGATGTCGTTGTAATTGCTTATCCTCTGCTGAATTAGAGCTCTTCTAACCTATGACCACCATGCCCTAACCAATTCTACCCTAACCTTCCTTAAATTATTGTACCCTACCCTACCGCAATCATATACCCCCTCTTGTCCTAACCTATACGTACCATACCCTATTCTACCTTACCTTATGGTACCCTAACATACCTTACCCTACCCTAATTTATCTATATTTTTAGTTTCCTCCGTAGACCTCCATGAAACTTAAAAAAACACCACCTAAATCCCCCTTTAAGATAAATGTGTACATTTTTCGGTAGAAAAATGTTCCGGCCGAAGGCCTGTTCCTTCTAAGATTACAGGCTCGCTATCGCTCGCCAGGAAAAAAATCGACACCTAAATGGCACGAAAGGTTTGAGTACTTTACCGTAGCCTACCCCAATCATATACCCCCTCCCCCCAATCATATACCCCCTCACCCCCAGCCACCAACCCTACCTCACCCTACCTCACCCTAACCCTGGCCTGCCCCGGCCTGTAATGGAGACGGATGGGCCAAGTTAGGGAGTGATGATGCTGAATTAGGCCCTCCCAAAAACGGAATCTTGACGGGAGATAAATTTGGCCCCCGCGAAAAGTTGACCCCGCCAAAAATTGTGTATCCGTGTGTCGGCATTTTTTTTGTTCTTAATGTTTTTTTTAATGGTGGTGTGAAGGCCATCAATACCGTGTGTTTTTATTCTATTTATTTGTTAATAGTTATTTTATTTATTTATTTTTTATTTGTTTTGCAAGGTGTTTTCATTTTAGTTTTACCGGTGTTCTAACACTGAACGATTATATTCAGCTTAGTAAGTATTAGACATATTTGAACCCTTTCAGCACTATGGCGAATCTTTCGTCTTTTTCTGGTTAGGCCTACCATTAGAGGATTTTCTTGAGTACGGTAGCTTAGATTAAACCTCTAGGACTCAATAAACCATCTAAAAAATACTGACCCTTCTTAATTGACCGAAATCGTCTTTCGTCAGCCAAAATCAAAGTTTAAAATAAGACGTCATCGTGGTGAAGGGTTAAATTCATAGGTGTGAAAACAATTACCCTAGTTAAGTTTGTTATATATATTTTTGTTTTATCTCCTAAGACCTACATATGTTTTTTAAAAAGTTAACACCCTCAAGATCACCCTTCTAGATAAATTGGTACATATTTTGGTAAAACAAAAATCCTGGCCGATGTTCCTTCTACATTACAGTATCGCCATTGCTCGCCAGGAAAAGGTCGACACCTGGATCACACGAAAGGTCTTAACATTGAGAAAGACATGGGACGAAAGATCTTGAAATCGCAAACTAATGGGACTAACGTCTTGACATTTCAAAACTAATGGGGCTAAACATGAGGGCGCAGGGGGTCCAGAAATAACTTCCCCTTAGCCATAATTCCATCTAACGACTTTAATTGTGCAGGTTCCCAAATGAATCCGTACCCACTGCACGATTTGTTATATGATGATTGTATATGAATGATTTTATATGAATTAGTTAAAGAAGCAATCGACAGAAATACCATAATTATTCATTTGAAATAACTATGGCATGAGAAACGACACACCTAATTCTATCATACTCATTTTCTCTTCATGCATACAATCACGAAGTGGAAACAAATGTACAATCGCCAGCAGTAACAAGGTAGTTCAGATTATTTTTTGCAAGTGTGATACGCTGAAAAAAAAAATCATGTAAATTCAAATAACACGTGAATTTAGAATTTATACTACTGCCATAACCATACCTAAGCTGGCATATTATTATAAGGATTACTGTACAATTTAGAGTAGCAATATAACATACCATAATACTAGCGTTTTACATAAAGGGTAAAATAGCTTCTGAAGTATTAGAATTGCACCTTTGTTTTCTATCAAGATATATATACATATACATGCATCTTTCTTCTATTTAACTGTTGAGCACTGGAACTCTCTCCCAGAATCTGTCTTTCCCTCTTCCTATGACTTAATTAAATTGCTTCAAACTCCGTGTGTCCAGTAATTTTGGCTCGAACGTCCCTTGATTTTGGCCCTGTCACTCTTTCAACTCTAAGGGAGGCACTCGATACAGGCAGTTCTGCCTTTTGTCTCCCTCACATAGAAAACAAAAAAACAAAAAAACTTGCGTTTCATCCATTTGGGGAGGAGCCTTCTGCTTTACTATCCTTTTCTTTACCTAGTAGTGTGTAGCTTAGCAGTGTAGATATCCAAACTGCCCCGAAAGGACCATGGCGTTAGGTCTGTTGCAGTTTGTAAGTTCTTTGTATTGTTCCCCGCCAGTGTTGATAATATAAGTTGAGGGAAAAAGCGCTTGTGTGATACGGTACCGGCTTTAGGCTTTACCTTTTTTTTTATTTCGTATTATTTGATTTCAGGTACGTTTAGTACATTTAGGATGGATATATGGTAGCTAAAAGGCTTAACTGAGATTTAGTCTGTAGCCTTTTAATGGGTAGACGTCCTTTCTAAGCTGAATAAGATCGTCTAATACCTGCCAGACGATAAAGCAAAGCGTGTCACCGGTACTGAAGGGGTTAATAGTTACAAGGAGATACTATATACATAATGTATACCAGTAATGTAAAAAAAAACGGAAAACAAATCAAAATACATTATTCATACTCTCAAGTTTAGCCTACCTTTGACGTCGTATGATGGTGCTAATAGCTATAATGAGGTGCTATTTTTAAGTGTACTAATAGCCATGATGATGATGCGCTATTTTATAAATATTAATAAGGGGTAAAATCGTCGAGTAACCTTTTGATGACCATGAGATGGCTTTTGATCACTTTTAGCCAGTTTGGCCCTATGTAGCTTAGTAAATATATTTTTTATTCATTTCACCCCCAACATCAAACACCTCCAAAAAATTAATGAACGCATATAATTATGTGATCCACCGGGATTCGAACCTGGGTTATATGTAGCACACATATTTTTAAACACTCTAATCATTACCGGTAAACCACCAAGTTAGCTAGATGGATTACTTTATATATATATATAATTATATATACAGTATATATATCACATATTAGATTAATTAGCTTAGATAGATGGATTATGGTAGATATGTATAGCTTAGTTATGTTCTTAGTCAGATATATAGTTAAGATAGATGGATTAGATATATGTATAGGTAGTCTATTTATATATATATTTTTTTTTCACCTGGCGGAAAACTGGATCCAAAAGCAGCGGATGTTTCGATACTTAATTAAGGGGGAAGGTTTATTTATTGGTCGATGTATTTATTTATATAATGTTGTTTTTAGTTTCCTCCCTTGACCTCCATCAAACTATATAAAAAACATCCCCAAGATCGCCCTTCTAGATAAACTTGTGCATTTTTTCGGCCGATCCCTCCTAACTTACAGGCTCGCTATCGCTCCCTAGGAAAAAAATCGTCATCCAAATGGCACGAAAAGTCTTGATATCTACAAAGAAATGAGGTGAAAGGTCTTACAATCACCAAATTAATGGGCCGAACGTCTTATAATCTTCAAACTAATAGGGCTAAACATGAGGGAGCAAGGAGGGCCAGAAAACCCCCCACCTCCCCTTAATGGAACAATATGAATTAAACCACTGCTGTCGTCTCTGCATCGTATTAGTGCCAAATTTTCTGGACCCCCTTCTCCCTCGTGTTTAGCCCAATTTGTTATTAGTCAATTTTAAGACGTTTGCCCCGTTAGTCTGGCGATTTCAAGACCTTTCACCCCATTTATTTGTCAATTTTAAGATATTTCATACCATTTAGTGTCGATTTTTTCCTGGCGAGTGATAGCGAGCCTGTAATTTAGGAGGAATCGGCCTTCGACCTGGGACATTTTTCTATCTAAGAATGTGTGTGTGTGTGTGTGTATGTGTGTGTGTGTGTGTGTGTGTGTGTGTGTGTGTGTGTGTGTGTGTGTTTAGACAAAGACCGGTAATTAGACAGGCAGACAGAGAGATAATTACAGACAGACAGATAGCTAATTACAGACAGACAGAGAGCTAATTTGAGAGACATAACTAGATAGGCAGACAGTTAGCTAATTTGACAGACAGACATAATTAGAGAGGCAGACAGATAGCTAGTTAGACAGACAGACATAACTAGACAGGGGGACAGGTATTTAGATAGGCGGATAGACACAATTAGACAGGGAGACAGATAGCTAATTAGACATACATAATTAGACAAGCAGACAGATAGCTATATATACAGACATACATGATTACAGAGGAAGACAGATAGCTAATTAGACACATATATACTGTATTTAGACAGGCAGACAGACAGATAATTAGACAGACATACAGACACATAGACAAACAGACCAATAGCATGAACATCAAAGTAGGAGATATTGAATCAAAATGTCCTGACTTGTCAATTTGAGTGGGATGACTGTGATTTGTTAGGGTGCGTGTCTGTGATGTGAGTGTGTGTGTGTGTGTATTATGTACGTGTGTTTGTGTATATGTGTGTATTATGTACGTGTGTGTGTGTGTGTGTGTGTGTGTGTGTGTGTGTGTGTAATAATAATAATCGGTTTATTTCAAGCCGGCAGCCAATGGGGCTGAAAATACACAGACTTAACCTAGATCTTATCCTAAGGGATCAATAGACTGATCCTGGCTGCTAACGAGAGCGCCTACATACTCCCGAAGAAGTAGGACGTGGGCAGGAGACTTTGTGGGCCCCCCGAGGCGGTCCGTCCAGACCTTGCCTTCACGGCCAGGGAAAGTTTTTGAGAGAACTTCCCCTGCCTGCGCGTGGGATTGAACCCCCGACACCAGAGCTAGTGCTCCCAATACAGAGTACTAAGCGCGCTCGGCCACCGTGTGTGTGTGTGTGTGTGTGTGTGTGTGTGTGTAGTACGCGTCTGTGTGTGATATATGTGTGTGTGTGTATTTTGTACGTGTGTGTGTGTGTGTGTGTTTGTGTATATGTGTGTGTTTGTGTATATGTGTGTGTGTGTGTGTGTGTGTGTGTGTGTGTGTGTGTGTGTGTGTGTGTGTGTGTGTGTGTATTACGCGTCTGTGTGTGATATATGTGTGTGTGTATTTTGTACGTGTGTGTGTGTGTGTGTATATATGTGTGTGTGTGTGTGTGTAGTACGCGTCTGTGTGTGATATATGTGTGTGTGTGTATTTTGTACGTGTGTGTGTGTATGTGTGTATTTTTGCTTGTATGCTAAAGACTATGTGCCCCTGTGTGTGTGTGATGTGTGTATGTGCGTCTCTGCCCTTGTATACACAGCAGCAAAGTGGTCTGAGCGGGTGTCTATATATAACCTGGGTTGTTATTAGCAGACCACCCGAACAACAACACCTACAGTCGCTACCAAAAGTGTCCTTCTCTCTAGACTTTTATGTCTCTGGTTATTGTGTGTGTGTGTGTGTGTGTGTGTGTGTGTGTGTGTGTGTGTGTGTGTGTGTGTGTGTGAGATAATGATTGTTTTTGTATATATTTATATTTGTTTACACCAACCCACCAATTAATTTACAAATAAACCTAACTAGTGAAATCAATGAAAGTATTATACCGTATTATACACTGATAAAGTGATAAAAACACCAATGCTATAGTCTATTCAATATAAATAGGCCAGGATTGTAAGCCCTAACGTCTGTAACCAAAAGAGGGGCTAGAGCAAATGGGTTGTAAATCTCCACACTCATTACCTGGTAGACTCTTCCCAAATGGTTGATACGTTTTGTTGATTACTCGAGTCGTGGTTGATGGTTAGATGTAGAATAATGGAGACATGGAAAAATCAAATATCAGTGCGTTTCTATGAGAGAGAGAGAGAGAGAGAGAGAGAGAGAGAGAGAGAGAGAGAGAGAGAGAGGTGAATATTTTCAAATAATCAATAGGCCCCATACCTGCCATAAACATCCTCTCCATTTTATCTTTTCTTCCCCTCCTGATTCAATTCACACACACACACACACACACACACTCTCTCTCACACATACCAGACTAGACATATTGACCATTCACCTTTATAATTTCAAAAGTGACTAGAGAAGTCGACCTAATATTTCTACCGTATGGGAAGAGTCAGCCAGGTATTATGCGTGGACATTTACAGCCCATTTCCTCTAGCCCTTTTTGAGTTACAGAGGTTATGGTACACGATTTCTGGCCTACTTATAATGAATGGACTATAGTTATCTATCTATCTAACTCTATCTATCTATCTATATGTACTGTATATGTGTTTGTATGTATGTATTGTATTTGTTTATGAAATTGCGTTTTTTCTATCTGTCCTTCACATTATAATCTTTTCCTCACATTCTCCACCTTTTTTCTTTATTCTCACCTTTATCCCTCTTTTCCCTCTCTCCCACCACCTTCTATCCCTCCCCCCCCCCCACTCTCTCCTTCCCTTTATCTCCTTCTCCCTCTCTCTCTCCCCCTTCCACCCATTCTCCTTCTCCCCTTCCCTTATCTTCTTATCTCTCTCCCCCTTCCCTTCCCCCCCTCTCTCTCTCTCTCTCTCTCTCTCTCTCTCTCTCTCTCTCTCTCTCTCTCTCTCTCTCTCTCTCTCTCTCTCTCTCTCTCTCATATCCCCCTCGTCCCCCCTCTCCATCCCCCTTCCCTTCCCTTCCCTCCCCAATCCCTCCTCCCTCCTCCTCTATCCCTCCCTCCCATCTTCCCAATACTTCCTCCCTCTTCATCCTCCTCCTCCTCCTCTCCCTCCCTTGTTTTCCCCGTCGCTCCAAGACAGCAGTAACGGCGACCAATGGCGTAATAGCATTAGGCCCCAGCTTAATTATGATTGGCTGTCTCGGTAAGCTAGTTAGAAGGGGGCCAGGTGCTGCACGAAAGGTAGAGACTTTAAGGGAACCCACCTCGTTTTTTTCTCTTTCTCTCCCGCTCTCTTTGGCTTGTATCTATCCATTCGGCCCCATTCAGCCTACTGTTTTAAGACGTTTACCCCCATCCAGGTGTCAATATTGTCCTGGTGAGCGGTAGTGAGCCAGCATATTTATATTTTTGTTTGACAGCAAGCTAAATTTGTACTTTTTTCGATAGGAAAAGGTCTCTGGCGAAGCCGGATTTCTCCATACAATGCTGGCTCGCTATCGCTCGCCAGGAAGAAATCGACACCTGGAATTTTATTTTCTATGTGAATGAGGGAGATAAAAGGCATAACTGCCTGCAGCGAGTGCCTCCCCCAGATTTCAAAGAGTGACAGGGCCGAAATCAAGGGACGTTCGAGCTGAAATGCCTGGACACACGGAGTTTGAAACAATTTAAGGATGGGGATAAACGTCTTAAAACAGTTGGCTGAATGGGTCCGAATGGATAGAATCCAGGGAAAGAGAGAAAAGGAGAGACATATAAAAAAAACGTCGGTGACCCCCCCCCCCCTTAATGTACTAATAGACTGGAGGAGGACAAGCAACAAAGGAAGCAAATAATAATTAAATGGATAATGGGTAGCTAATACTGTTGAAAATCAGACAATCACAAACGTAGAAACAAATTACTGTTCAGTTTCAGTTTCAGTTTCTATGGAGCTCGTCCTGGAATTTAGAATAAACAAAACAAGATTTATTGATTGAAAACTGTGACTAATTTTATATTGGGTAGTTCTGTGGCTATTTAATGGGTAAAACTATTATTGTTTTCATATAGCTGAGGTATTAACAAAATACAGTGACTTAATGTACCAATAGAGGGAAACAAGCAACAACAGACAGTGGGTCGAAGGATATTGATTATGAAGTCAATAATGGTTAGGATATTGAGAACTTAAGGGGGCAGTACACCTTTTTCAAGTAATTTTAATTGAAAAATAAATTTTGTTTTCTTTTAAAAGTTTCATATGACACTGTACAATCGTAGGAAACATAAAATTTCCACATCTGACACCCATTACTCATCCTACGGGGTTCATCCCCTCTCCCCCCCCCCCCTACCCTTACCTCACCCTCCCTATTTCTAAAATATTTTAGTTGCTCAAATAACTAAGTTTTCTATAATGCAGAAGGCCTAGCTATCTAAGAAAATAGAATAATAGGGGTAACTATTCTATTTCCCAAACCTTTTACACCAAGAAGAAAAGGAATGTCATGTCAACTTAGGCCTATAAGGACGATTATGTAAAATTATGCTTTTTCAACATCTGAGGCTATCTATTGACCTGATTACTGTCCAATTTACTCCACTATTATTATAAAATTAGACCAAACATGCATACAACTTTTGGTGGACTTGCAATTGATTTCTTGAAATTTTTTCGAACCTCAAATAATTTTTAATTTGTTGTAAATAGGGCCAACATTATAATTATAATTTATATTTACCTGCAGTTATCAACATGATCTAGTATTTAATTGGGGAAAACAAGTCCATAGATTGATTGATTTCTTGAAAATTTTTCGAACCTCAAATAATTTTTAATTTGTTGTAAATAGGGCCAACATTATAATTATAATTTATATTTACCTGCAGTTATCAACATGATCTAGTATTTAATTGGGGAAAACAAGTTATCTAATTTACCCTCATACAAAAAATGAACAAAATCCGCCAACACAATATTTTTTTAGTTATATTTGATGTATAATAAACTAAAAAATGCGCGCACGCACGCACGCACGTAGAGCGATGAAAATATCAGCGAGCCTTACTTATACCATGTACAATCGGGGGTATTAAGTGTTGTCATAGATTCCAGTGGTTTTCGCTCAACAAGTGTTATTGGTATCTTTATAGCTACTAGGAAAAGAGCTTATCCCTCAAAGTATTAGTCAGTGTCCGAAACTTTGTAAAATATCTGACAACACTTATTAACCTCGACTGTACATACATATACTAAAAGGCCAGAGATGAATCTATTCTAGAGGCTGGATACATGGTGTGAGGTGTACTGTTCCCTAAGAAATATAGATTATATAAAATAATAGACGAAGACAGGACATGAATTTGACATGTACACGAAAAATGGATACCCGGTAATATACTACTTTTTGACAAGATATATGAATTGGATTGAAATGTAAATATTGGGTTGAAATATACATGTTGGATGTACTACTGAAGAGCTTCACAGCAGCCGTGTATGTCCTCAGTTTTATTTGTATTTATTGTTTTGTATATATTTTGGTATTTGTCCGATTAGTTTACTTGATGGCTAGGTGTGGGCTACAGCGGAATATAGCTGAAATATAGACACATAATGAACTATTAGGCTAGATGAATCTAAAGGGGCGAAACAATGGTCCAAGAATTTTCCACCAAGTGATAACAAAAATAACCTAGACTATACTGTAATGAATGGAGACAGTAACCAGGATTAATGGGTATATAGAAGAGCTAAACAAGAAGACAACAAAGTACTGGTATATATATATATATATAACAAAGCTTGAAGTGAACAAATGAAATCCAATTTTAATTATTATTACAGATTATATCAGTTTATTGGGGAAATGTAGTTGGTAACAAAATGATGTTAAGATAAAATGGTGATGTAGAATAAATTAAGAAGTCAGGATAGGGAGGATAATAGGAAGAGTAGACAAAACGGAAGAACCTTTACTATTATCAGTAAACACTACATGGGAGGAAATCGAAGACAATGAAATGTAAGCAGTGGGAATCGTATAAATGAAAACATATACTACATGAACGTGATTAGTACATGCAAGAGAAATAAAGCAGCATGCATAGGAGAGAGAGAGAGAGAGAGAAGACAAAACAGAATGGGAGTAAAAGAGGATATACATAAAACTAATAAGAGAGAGAGAGAGAGAGAGAGACAAAGAATGGGAGTGAAAAAGAGTGGATATACAGAAAACGGATAAGAGAGAGAGAAAGAGAGAGAGAGCAACAGAAAACGCATCGGAAGAGGATGGGAAACTTAGTAGGATTTTCCCTTAGCAAGTTAGGAGACGAGGGAGATTACCGAGAGAGAGAGAGAGAGTATGAGTGAGTGTGTTAGAGTTAGTGTGGGAGTGAGATAGATAGAGAGATAGATACTGGGAGATAACGAAAGAGAAGAGAAAAATGAGAGAGATAGAGAGAGTGTGTGTGTTAGAGTTAGTGTGTGGGAGTGAGATAAAGAGATGGATAGCCTACTGGGAGACCCCGAAAGAGAAAAGTGTCAGGCAGAGAGAGAGAGAGAGAGAGAGAGAGAAAATAAGACAGACGAGCATCAACTCCAGCGTGGCTTAAATTTCAAGTTGGTTGATATAAATGAGGGTCTTATGATAATCTCTCTCTCTCTCTCTCTCTCTCCCTCCCTCCCTCCCACCCTCCCTCCCTCTCTCTCTCTCTCTCTCTCTCTCTCTCTCTCTCTCTCTCTCTCTCTCTCTCTCTCTCTCTCATTTCCCCTTGCCATAATCCGTCATAATCACCCCTACCATCCCTTCACACACACAAACAAACAGACACACTCACACATACACACTCGCTCTCTTTCTCCCCCCTCTCTCTCCCCTCCCTCTACACACACACTCAATTAAACCTCTGACCTTCATATACTGTTCTTAATCTAAATGAAATCGTCTAATAATAGCCAGAAACCCGAAAAGAAGTGTGTCGTCGTATTTTGAAAGGGTTAATTTTGACTGTGTTTCTTCTCATATTTATTCCCTTGTTAACCCCTTCTGTACTGGCGACGTCCTTTTTATTTTATTCAGGCTACTGCTAGATGATTTTACTCAGCTTAGGACAGACCTCTAGAAAGTAACTACCCCCGATCCTTCCTAAGCTGTATAAAATCGTCTAAATATAACTACTATTCAATAGAAGACGTAACGCGGTACGGAAAGGGTTAAGGAAAAGGGGTTTACGTTTTGCTCGATTATTTCATATATACAATATTTGTTTTAGTTTCCTCCCTAGACCTCCATCAATCTTAAATATACATCCATTAGATACCCCTTCTAGATAAATTTGTAAATTTCCCGGCCGAAGGCCGGTTCCTCTTAAAATGTCCGACTCGCTATCACTCGCCAGGAAAAAAATCGACTCTTAAATGACACGAAAGGTCTTAAAATTGACAACGAAATGGGGCGAATGGTATTAAAATCGCCAAACTAATGGGTCGAATGTCTTATATTGTCAAAGCAAATGGGGCTAAACATGAGGAAGAAGGGGGTCTAGAAAAACGGCCCATCTAAGGCCCCCCAATATCCCCTTGGTTGACACATCCTGGGACTCTGAACCATCATCCCTGCCCTTCATCAGTCTTCGTTCGTTAGTCATTAAGGGGAGATGGGTAGTTTTTCTAGACCTCCTTTTCTCTCATGTTTAGGCCCCATTGGTTTTCATATTTTAAGATGTTTGCCCCAATAGTTTGTCGATTTCAAGACCTTTCGCCTCATTTACTTGTCAATATTAAGACCTTTCAAGCTATATAGGTTTCTATTTTTTTTCTGGCGAACGATATTGAGCTTGTAATTTTGGAAGAGTCGGCCTGCGGCCGGGACAATTTTCTACCGAAAAATGTACACATAAATCTAGAAGGGGGATCTAATGGATGTTATTTAAGTTAGATGGAGGTCTAGAGAGGAAACTAAAAAAATATATGAATGTATAAAAAAATGACCCCAAAAATATCCACTGTCCCCTTAAAAGGAGGGATAGGTAATTAAGGAATGGTAATATATGTTAATGTTGCTCTACCCTTAGGTGTGGAGGGGTGTGGGTTAGCTATAAGATCAAGGGAGGTGTAAGACTGTAGTTCTAACGGCGGATGTACAGTCGGATACCATAGTCTGTAGCCAACTCATTATAATTCATGAACCCTTTATGTTTTTCTTTATGCAATTATAACTATCTAGATTGATTTTTGGATAGACTAGCTTTTCAATAAATAGCATAATATAGTTTTATAGTTGATGTATAGAAACTTAACTTCATAAATTCGTTTCCAGAGATATACTTCCATCAATAGAAATAGGTGAAGTCCACGAATATTTATGAGTGGGCTGGAGACTATGGTATCCGAGTGTACATGGCCGCTTCTTCCAACAACTATTTTTTTTTCCCCTGCAACTCTGATCTGAAATTTGAGGTTGAAATATAAATGCATTTTGTGTAGCCGGTGACCACGGGATTGGGCCCACTTAGGTTAGGTTAGGTTAGGTTAGGTTAGGTTCCAATCCTGTGGGCCCTAATCCCGTATGGGCCCAATTCTGTATATTCCGTATGGGCCCAAATCCCTTATGTACTTGTGGAGACTTACCTTTCTACCCTGGTATAAGATGGTTTTATTAACACCATTATACTTTTAACCCTTTCAGCCTCATGACGCCTTTTTACCTTTGATCCTGGCTGAAATTAGATGATTGTATGCAGAGTAAGAAGGACCTATGTTACTAAGAGGGATTATTGAGATCGTATTTACCCATTTGAGTCGTAGAGCTAGATTATTAACTAAAGAAAATCGTCTAATGGTAACAAGAATAAGATGAAAATTACGTAATGGTAGTGAAGGGGTTAAATGGGTTGAATAGTATGGACACTGTAATTACCTCTTTCATGCCCATATTATGTATAGTGTAAGCTTGGAGTATATTAATTAACATTCACTGGAACCAAAATACCAAAATAAAATTAACGCCATCCTATTGAAGTGGTTATAATTTTAACACGTTTCTCCCCATTAGGTTGACGATTTTATGACTTTTGTCCCATTTCTCTGTCAATTCTAAGAACTTCGTGCTATTTAGGTACCGGTATCACTTTTTTTCCTGGCGACCGATAGCGAGCCTTTAAGAGGAACGACAATTTGCTACCGAAATATGTACATGTTTTTCTTTGGGGGTTTTCTGTAAGCTCGATGGAGTTCTAGGGAACAAACTTAAACAAATATGTAAAAACTTAAATATTATTAACTATAATCAAAACATAATGAACACTATTATACTGAGGCGTATATTATTATAAGACATTCGCCCAATTAGTTGGGCGATAATAAGACCTTTCACTCCTTTTCTTTGTCAATTTTATAACCATTCATGCCATTTAGGTGTCGATTTCTCCTGGCGAGCTACAGCGAGTTTGCAATTGAAAAGGTGGGGCATTTTTCTTTCAATAAAATTAAAACAACATTCTGGAAGCCCCTGGGGGGTCTTGGGGGCATTTATTTAAGATTGGTAGAGATCTAGGGAGGAAAAAATACACAGAAAAGAAAAATATATACATAAATAAATTAATAAAAATAAAACATAACAAAAATCTCCCCTTAAAGCGATCATACCGAAGCGTATATTATCGATAATTAAAATTCCGGTAACGACACATTAATTAGAGGGACATTATTAATCAAACACATTAATGATCACCAGAAGAGGCCAATTTGTTAGATCTCAAAAATATGTACAGCTCACTAATTAGTTGATACAGAGCGCAAGAAAAACGGGGCATGCAAATTTATTGGACAAATTTACGATGAGAGGTTTGGGATTCTCTCTCTCTCTCTCTCTCTCTCTCTCTCTCTCTATATATATATATATATATATATATATATATATATATATACATCTATGTGTGTGTGTGTGATCTGTATATATCTATATTTGTATATCTACAATATCTATGTAGCTATCTCTTATTTCCCATGCCTTTCATTTAATCTCTATATATTTCTCAGTTAATTTTACTCCCATTCTTGTTAGCTATTCATTTCAGCTCACTATTATTCTTTCTCTTTCAAACACACACCTACACAATCACTCTCTTGTATAAACAATATACCGGACTACCTATTAAGGACTGGAAAATCTGTGTAATTGTATATTTATGTAACTCAATGTTACTTGCATAATATGAACGTCAAGAAAGCTGTAACTCTAAGGTCGAGAAAAACAAATATAGTTAGTCAAAATAACATGAAGCTAAAACATCGATATTTTTTCTGTTTGTATATATATTTTGTTTGTTCAGTATTTATTTGATCACTTTAATGGGAAATGGGTCGTTTTTCTGGTCCCCCTTCTTCCTCCATTAGCTTTGAGATTTTAAGACGTTCCCCCATTAGTTTGTCGATTTTAAGACCTTTCGTTCAATTTCTTTATCGATATCAAGACCTTTCGTGTCATTCAGGTGTCGATTTTTTCCTGGCGAGCAATAACTAGCCTGTAATTTTTAGACGAATCGGCCTTCGGCCAGGACATTTTTTCTATAAACAAATATTTTGTTTTATCTTGAAGGGGACCCCCCTTTTTTCTTAAGCTTGATGGAGGTCTAGGCAGGAAACTAAAATATATGTAGAAAGATGAATAAACAAGCAAATATATGAGCCCATCCCCATTTAATGCCTCGAAGCAAGGAAGGAGACAGGAAGGTGTATAGGGGGGTGAGGAAACTGAATATATTAACATCTTGCGATATATGCATTATTTTTACTGCATATTTAATACGCTGTTTATAGTTTCCGAAGTTGATTGATTATCGGATATTTACATAATGTATAGTTTAATATAATTTTACATTTATATATAATTATATAGTAAATTGCTCATTATAATTGTGTGTATTCGATTCATTGTGAAAAATGTTCAGGCAAGATATGTATTGTTATTTGTTGTCGATATGTAGACTTCTTATATTGTTTGACTGATTCATTACAAGTGACTAGTAGAACGGAAAAAGGGAGAGGACTATAATTTTATATTTTTCTAACGTTAAAGATACCGGTAACCCGTATTCAGAGAGATTGAAGATGGGTATTTGTATTTTGTTCGTTTTTGCAATGTATTAGTATATTGTATTCAATATTCGATAAATGGATATATAATCGTAATCATGTACTTAACCTTTTTGTTTTCTATTAAATTAACTTTCTTGTTGGTGTAATGGTTAGAGTGTTAAGATCTGTATGTATGTAGTAACCCAGGTTCGAATCCCGGGAGGATCACATGCTTTCATTAATTTCATCGGGAGGTGCTTGGTGTTGGGAGTGATTTATTTTATTTTAATTAGATTACTATGTGGTGTGAGTTATGTAAGGCGAGAGTCAGCAAATTGTATGGGAATCAAGAGTCCAGACGTGACGATGGCCTGAGAGAGAGAGAGAGAGAGAGAGAGAGAGAGAGAGAGAGAGACGATGGCCTGGGAGATTAGAGAGAGAGAGAGAGAGAGACTGGACTTAAGGGAGCCCACCTCGCTTCTTTTTTTATCTTTCTCTCCCTCTCTCTTTGGCTGGTATCCATTCGGCCCCATTCAGCCCACTGTTTTAAGACGTTTACCCCCATCCAGGTGCCAACATTTTCCTGGCGAGCGGTAGCGAGCCAGCATATATATATTTTTGTTTTGACAGCAAGCTAAATTTGTACATTTTTTCGATAGAAAAATGTCTTCGGCGAACCCGGATCTCTCCATACAATGCTGGCTCGCTATCGCTACCAGGGAGAAATTGACACATGGATGGGGATAAACATCTTAAAACAGTTGGCTGAATGGGGCCGAATAGATACAAGCTAAAGAGAGAGGGAGACAAAGAGAACAACAGCGAGGTGGGCTCCCTTAATAACTCCGTATTTACCGCCTCACAGAGTGGATATGGTAAGACAATTCTACATTTCGAGACAATCTTTGTTTGTGATACAATAATTCAGTTGACCACTTGCGAGTTTCGGCCTATAAGGAAGTTGGAGCTGTGGCCATCAATATTTAGCAGAATTATCAGCTAAAATACGGTCATAGTACATTTATAAACACACAAAACCGAATTGATTATAATTTTAATCCATCAGAAACCCACATATTATTGCATTTATATTTAATATCGATGTTCCCGGCTCCAACTTCCTTATAGCCTGAGACTCGCAAGTGGTCAATTGGGCACGAAAAGTCAATGTTTAGGCCAACACAGAGTTCTTATTGATAAGTTCAAAGATAATCCTCGTACAAAGGAAAACGTGACAACAACTCCCACACACACACACACACAGACAGAGAGAGAGAGAGTGTTAGAGAGAGAGAACTCTCCCTCTACCATCTAGCACAGTATTCAAGACTCCTATCACCACTGCTTCAGTCTGTAAATGCTCACTCTCGCTCTCTTCTATGCTATCCTTGTCTTTCACTTTCCTTTATTTGTGTTTTGGTATCTATTTGGTATAAGTCGTAACCACCTCGTTTGAATTGTAAGGTCTATTTAACCTGTGTATATATGTGGAGTCGATTTTACATGGATTTGGAACAATATTTTGGAATTAAAATGTAATTTCTCTTTAACTCCTTCCATCCATTCTCTTCCTCAATATATTTCTTCATTCATTCATTCATTCAGTGCACCTTCTCTCTCTCTCTCTCTCTCATCCTAAATTCGTTTCAAAATGTTATTCGTGCTAATTCCCCTGACCTTCGGATATCGTTGGACAAATATCTCGCTTCATATATTCTGCCGTCCTTATCTTTTCTTTGCCCTTTTTCATACTTATCATTATTGTTTTTTGTTTTTATCTGCATCCCTTACTCTTTAATCCCCCCCCCCCATCCTTCCCCCGTACTCCAGTATAATAGTAGTTGTAGTAGTAGAATCCAATATCCCATTCAGTACCGGTGGCGTCCTTTTCATTACATTCTGGCAACTCTTATACGATTATATATAGCTTGAAAATGGCGTCTACCATTTATAAAGCTATAGACTCGCAAGAGTCGCAAGTACGGTAATCCTTTAACCATCATATATCCTTTCCAAGCCGCATAGAATCGTCTAAATGTTGCTGAACTCAAATAAACCACACCTCACCAGTACTTTAAGATATATAGATATGTATTCCAGTACCATTATCAATAACTTTATTACTTTACAAATTATTTATTTGCCATTATTTACAGTAGGATAGTCTTATGCAGGTCATACGGTCCTGTCAAGATAGGACTGCGCTTTCCTTTTCAGTGTTCTGGCTATCATTAGATGATTATATTCAGATTAGGAAAGTTTTCTCAGTTCAGGCTCTGTCTCGAGTCGGCCACCACCAGCTAAAAAAATATAAATATATATAAGTAAATTTAAATTAGATAAAATGGCTTATGTGCCAGAGTATATAGTATATATATATATATATATATATATATATATATATATATATATATATATATATATATATATATATATATATAGAGAGAGAGAGAGAGAGGAAGGAAGGATTTATGTAAATCAGAGGGTTAGTTGAGATGATATTTACCCTTATAATTCCCACAGATCCTTCCGAAACTGTATAATTATAATAGTCTAAAATGATGGTCAGATTAAACTGTCAAAATGCGTCATAATTTTCAAAGGGTTAAATGTATATAACCCAATGCAGGTGTTACATTCAAATATTGTTTTTATTCTATTGTCAATCTATATTGCATGGCTTAGGAACAATAACTTGGGAATTAATTAAAATGTCTCTTAACACCTTCGATAACTTCCATCCATTCTTTTCCTCAATACATTTTTTCCTTCATTCCCTTCACCTTCTTCCTTCACGTCACCTTTCTTCTTCCTCCCTCTCATTCCCTTCCTTAGTCCCTCTTCTTCCTCCTTGTATCTCCCTCCCCTTCTTCTTCCTTACCTCTTCTTCCCTACCCTCCTCCCTTCGACTACCCCGCAGTAAACTCTCTTTGATTCCTCTCTATCTTCCCTTCTTTATTTCTATTCCTGCTCTTCCGTCCTCCCCCAATCTTCCTCTGCCCTCTACCTACCCATTACTCCCTCCTCCCCCTGCCACTCCCCAATACTCCCCAATCCCCCAGCTAATAGAGAGAGACACTGGAAGATTATGTTACGTGTCCTGTGTCAATAGTAATCTACCCACCCCTTGTCTCTCTCTCTCTCTCTCTCTCTCTCTCTCTCTCTCTCTCTCTCTATATATATATATATATATATATATATATATATATATATATATATATATATGATTAGCTACAAATATCCATAAACCCTTATCTAAATACCAATTTGAACAGTCCCACAGCTTTTTACTCTTTTACTTATTTTCTCCATTTGTTCTTGACTCTGCTCTTTAACCCATTGGTTTAGGTGACGTTCCAGAACGCATAGGCAATTTAGAGCAATTTCCAGGCTTGAAAAGCCGTAGAAATCGAGTGTCAGTGGGCGGGAGCGTGAGGGACCTCTGTCCGACCCTCAAAGCAGCCAGCCGCTCACTGAGGTAGACTGGTGTCTCGAGCGGCTGGGCTGTCTCGACAGTGTTGCTGAGCGAGCGAGAGCTAATAATTAGCGAGTTTTCCCGAATGTCTATGGCAATGCTGTGGGTGAACCCCGCCACCTACGAAGCTCGTTCTTGTGTCATTTTGAAGCTATTTTCGCCTAGTTTTTGGCAGAATACAGTTTATTTAATGCAGATTCTTGATTAATCATTCAGGAGGGCCTGAATATGCGCTAAATAGCGCAAATAAGCCCGCAGCGTAAGGGTTAAGACCACTTTTATCTCTTCTGTTTATGCAACCCCCCAACCTTACGGAGTAGATTTTTTTTCTTATGGGAGATACATTCTCTCGGTCATACATTGGCACTTGCTTCAAACTCTGTGTCCAAGCATTTTGGCTCGAACATCCTTTGATTTAGGCTCTGTCACTCATTCAACTCAAGGGGAGGCACTCGCTACAGGCAGTTCTGCCTTTTTGTATCCTGCACTCACATAGGAAAAATAAAAATTCAACACCGCATGATATATATAATTATATTCACCACACGAAGCCACGAAATGTGATCTGACCATGTCGAACCTAGGCCATATTTCTAAGCTGTATATTTAATAAATGTCCTTTTACCATATATTCATACATGCATTCATATATACATACATACATATATAATGATTATTTAACTAAATCAGTTGACAGTTTTATTGCATTGCTTGCTCTATATGCAATACTAATATCGACAATTTCTAGGCAGTAATATCCCTCCCCAGAGTTAACCCTTTGAGTACCAGCGACGTGTGTTATATTTTATTCTAGCTATATTTAGACGATATTATGCAGCTTGGGAAGGATCTGTAGTAGTGAAAAGGCTTGTTGTTGTTGTTGTTCCCTAAGCTGCCTGGCCGAACAGCCCCGAGTCCCTGAGAAAGGCCATGGCCACGATCGGGCTTTCCCACAGAGCTCTCATTGAGTGTAGATTGTGTTGTTGGCGTAAGTGGTTGTGTGAAATGCAGTCTTCTATGATGTGTTTAATGGTATGGGGTGCTGTGTTACATCCCGGGCAGGCGTCGACAACGGAGTCATCCAGTCTCTTCTGATAGCTCAGGAGAGCTGGATGGTGTCCGCATCTCAGCCTGGCCAGGTGGACTCTGTCCTCGCGAGGAAGGGAGGATTCGGAAGGATGGATTTCGGGAGGTCGTGCATGCAGCTGTGTGTTGTCTGTGAGTGAGTGGATGGATCGGTGAGAGATATGAGTATGGATGTGCTTCTGGATGTTGGTTCGGGGTGGGCAGGGAGGGAGAGAGGACAATAATTGTGTGTGATACCGTGTGCTGGGTGTTGTTTTGATATTTCTTGGTGTCTGTGGGTGTGTTGCCATGTAGTTTAGTGGGTGGTCTTGGTTCGTGGAGGCTGCTGCCAGGAATTGAGTGCCTCTCATGTCCAGATGGTCTTTGACTTTGAGGATTTTGGTTTCTTGATGTAGGTGATCTGTGGGTGCAGTAGCTGTGCAGCCTGTAATGATCTTCAGGGCTTTGTTTTGAATAGTCTGTAAGGTCTTATGATGTGTTTCAGCTAGGTTAGAAGCCCAGGCTGGGCTTGCGTATTCCATCACTGATCTTATGTATTGTTTATATACTGTGGTGGTAGTTTCTTTGTTGTGTCCAAATTTTGTGTGAGCAAGTGACCTGAGGGCGTTAAGTCTGGGTGTCAGTTTCTTTTTAATGTTTGTGGTGTGCTGTTTGAATGTCATATGAGTATCATATGTTACTCCTAGGATTTTGGGTGTGTGTGTATGTGTTAGGGGTGTGTTGTTTATGGTGAGTTGAGGGATGTATTCGTGTTCTCCTGTCCAACTTGTGAGCAGGGTTGCGGTGGATTTGGCTGGGGCTAGATTAAGTCTGTTTGTAGTGCACCAGCCATGTAGTGTGTTGAGATAGGGTTGAAGGAGATCTGTTGCTCTTTTTGGGTCATGGTGTGTGCATGTGAGTGTTATGTCATCTGCATAGGAGGCTAAGTTTATTTGGGGCGTTTGGGTGTAGTTATATCGTGCATGTACAGATTGAAGAGTGCGGGCGATAGGACGGATCCTTGTGGGACTCCGTTTGGAAAGTTTCTGATTTTAGATGACTGACCGGCAAAAGATACGTGTGCACATCTGCCTGCTAGGAAGTTGGCCAGCCACCGTTTTGTGTTGTTGTGCATGTTTGTGTTGTAGATTTTGTTTGTTAGGTTGTGGCGGGGGATGGCATCGAAGGCTTTACTAATGTCGAGTGTGGCTAATAGTGATCTGTGTGGTGGTCTAGCTGAATTGATGCCGTCGAAAGCTCTTTGTGTAAGGTCTGTGAGAAGAGTGTTTGTGGAGTGCAGTGGCCTAAAGCCATGTTGTGTTGGAGCTAGGGGTAGGTCAGGTGTAATTAGTTGTAATACTAGGCGTTCCATGACTTTGGAGGGGGAGCAAAGGAGTGTGATGGGGCGGTGCGAGGAGGGTAGCGTGGGGTCTTTGTTGGGTTTGGGGAAAGTGATGATGATACCATGCTTCCAAATGTCTGGTATTGTGTTGTGTGAATAGCTGTAGTTTGATATGTTAGTGAGTGCTTGTATGCCTTGTGGTCCCAGGTGTCTGAGGTGTATGTTGCTTATGTTGTCTAGGCCACAGGCGGGTGAGTGCTTGAGATTGTTGATGATATGCTTTGTCTGGTGATTGGTGAAGGGTGTATAGTCAGGGTCTGTGGGGAATTGTCTCTTACGTCGGATGACACGTCGGTCGTCTTTGTGAGGTTTTAGGTGGCTGACATGTGAAAAGTGATTGATGAGAGTGTTTGCTTGTTGTTTACATGAAGGAGTAGAGTCTGTTGTTGTGATTGCAGCATGTGATTGTGTTGTGTTGCTGTTGGAAAGTGTGATGCTGTTTAGTGTTTTGTATAGTTTTTTGGGGTTTGTTTTGTGATCAAGTGTTTGTAGGAAGTTATTCCAATTTAGTTTTTGTTGTTCTTGTATTTTGTTGTTAGTTTGGGTGTTGAGTGCTTGAATTTGTTGTGTGATGTCTTGTGTGTGGGGTGCTGGGGAGTGTTTCAGTATGTCGCGTTGTCTGATGAGGTTTTGAATTTCTGGTGTGAAGTTGGGGTTGTGTCTTTTTCTGTTACCTCTTGGAATGTGTTTCTTGTCAGCGTTTTGGATAGTTTTATTGAGTATGTGTACAGCATTGTTGATGTTAGTGATGGGTGTACTGTTTAGAGTTGTGAAGTGTTGTTCTGTCTCATTTGTGAATGCTTCCAGTTAGCTCTTTTATAATTGGTGTATGTGTGTTTGTGGCTAGCTGGGGTGAGTCTGGTTTTGGTGGTGATAATGATCGGGAGGTGGTCAGAGCCTAAGGTTCTGACCACCCTCCAGGATGTTGTGGGGGCGAGTTCTGGGGAGCAAAAGGTGATGTCTGGAGATGATGGGTTATAGAGGGCTTGGTGAGGAATATGGGTATGTTGATGGATGTCGTTAAGGATGATGAGGTTATCGGTTTGGTAGTGAAAAGGGTTGGTTGAGATAGTTTGAAGCCTTATTTTTGCTAGACGTCCTTCCTAAGCTGAATAAAATCGTCTAACAGTTGCCAGAATATGATGAAAAGGGTTAATAAGGCGAGGAATCTCAACAGTTAAGCCAAAATAAGTTATTCACTTACGTAAACGCCGACTTTTCTGGCTGAGCTCATGATTATCTTCCCTCACACTTCCTCCTTAACCCTTTCGCCACCATTACGTCTATTCTATTCTATATACTCAGGCCCAATCCCCACATTTCCTTTTTATTTTCTTCTCTTTTTTTGTTTTCCTTTTTTTTGGAGGGGGGGGGGGGAAGGTGACTCAAGACTGAACCAGAATAGGGACAACACAACAGAAAACATTGAACACACAATAACACCATACAAACTCACACACCTACTTTTCATTATATTCTGGTTACCATTCTACGATTTGCTTTAGTTGACAATCTACCTATACGACACACATGGGTAAATGCAATCTCAATAAACCCTCTTAGTAACATTGGTCCTTTTTAAACTGCATGCAAACATATAAGTTCAGCCAGAATCAAAAGTGAAAAAGCGTCATGGTGCTGAAGTGGTTAAGGGGACAGTGGTTATTTTTTTTTTTTTTTGGGGGGGGGTCTATTTATTTATATATTAATATATTTTTTTAGTTTTCTCCCTAGACCTCCATCAAACATAACAAAAAAAACATCCATTAGATCCCCCTACAAGATTAATGTGTAAATTTGTCGGTAGATAAATGTAATGGCTGGTTCCTCCACAATTATAGACTCGCTATCGTTCGCTAGGAAAAAAACGTCACCTAAAGTGCACGAAAGTTCTAAATATTGACAAAGAAATGGGGTGAAAGGTCTTAAAATCTACAAACTAATGGGGCAAACGTCTTAAAATCTCAAAACCAATGGGGGGATAAGCATGAGGGAGAAGAGAGACCAGAAAAACGGCCTATCCTCCCCTTAAGGCCTTTCATTTCTTGTTTTCTTCTTCCATTCTAACTCATATTCTCTCTCTCTCTCTCTCGTAATGTTCAATACATTCTTCTTCTCTCTGACGTCCTCCCATTTAATATCAGGCAAATATTTCCACTTCCACATCTCCCTTTTCTTTCCATTTTTTCTCTATCCATTTAATTGAATGACGTTAATTGTTTTATTCTGGCTAGACAGTTTTATTAAGCTCAGAAAAGATCTCTAAGAATCAATGCGTCACCATATAGATCAATTGACTCATTTACTCCCACATGTCCTTCCTAAACTGAATACAATCTTCTAATGGTAACCAGAGGACCGTGTAATAAAAAGAGGTTTCTTCATATCGCATAATGTTGGTTTTATCACCATCTCCTTTTATTCGACATTATACTTTCATTATTGGTTACTTCGTCTTTTTCTTCATTTCCGAGTTACTTGATATCATCTTTTCTCCCAAGTTTCAATATCTGGAATTCATTATCGGCAAGAATATCCTACTTCCCACATATATTATTTCTCCTCACTTCCCTTCTCCACTCCACTTACATTTATCGACTCTCATGGCCATTTTGTTTTCAGTCAGCAGTTTTCGAATTTGTTCTTACAAAAGGTCTGTAAACTCGTATACACAGTATCTGTATATATTGTACCATATGTTACAGTACACTGCAGTGTGCATTGCAATACCTTTATATGATTTTTTATGAATAATCAGCATAGGCCTACTGGT
This sequence comes from Paralithodes platypus, assembly GCA_032716605.1. Taxonomy (NCBI): domain Eukaryota; kingdom Metazoa; phylum Arthropoda; class Malacostraca; order Decapoda; family Lithodidae; genus Paralithodes; species Paralithodes platypus. Next base: position 15,346,277 of record CM064523.1, read on the forward strand.
ATTTCTAACTGTCTAAACAATCCTAAAACAAGAAAGCAACCTGCCTGAATATGTTATTATTTTTCGTTATGTAAATATTTGAGTATGTTTTCAAAATGGCTCTTTATTCCTCTAGTTATATATTTTTTTTTTTCTAATTTCACTTCTTTATCTTTGCATTTGTCTTCTTCCTTTCCCTCCTTCATATCCTTCTCTCTTTTATCTCCTTCTCCTTCCGCTTTACCATCCCCCCTCCCCCTCCTCCTCCCATAATACATTCCAATTCCTACTCTCCTGGAATGGAAGAACCTCAATTTAAATTCCCACCGGGGGAGATATCCGAGACCCTTAAATTCCCAATGTTTTGCTCGGGGCGGCAACACCTCGCGCGCAGTTGCCAAACGTCGCGACATTCCATGTTCTTTTCATATCCTTCCTGCCGAATTTTTCTCCACCGAGTTCTTATACTGCATCTGCAGTGACGACACATACAGAGAGGATTTTATTGACTTGAGTGGTATTTTGGTTGAAGAGTTTTTATGGAATTCTTCCTTATTTTTTCCTTATTCCGCATTAATCAATTTATTTAATCAATTGTATCCAGTTTAGGAAGGGATCGTAGGTGCCAGAGGGTTAATTGAGATAGACATTACCACTTCGATTCTTTGGGCCTTCCACAACTGAATATAATTGTTTTATGTTTGCCAGAATATATTGAAGAAGTGTCATAGTACTGAATGGATTAATAGTGTTAAAAAGCATACACGAATAGATTGAATACTTTCCCTGAAGGCATTTTCGAGGTAGATTTGTTGTGTGATGAAAATATATGAAGGCCCATAATTCGTAAAATACATATACGCTCATCCAAATTCATCCTGTAGGTTTTGAGATATCCTGCCCTCAAACAGACAAACAAGCAAACGACCATAACAAATTATACTCTCCGCAAACTTCGTGTGGCGCGGAGAAATGATATACGATGGCTTGCAACCTAAAGTTTACAAAATGGCATGTAATGTGGAGAGTTGGGCCGTAGTAAGTTCGGGGGACCACTATTTGCTTCCTCAATGCGGTATAAATCCTCAATTTGTCCACAGGAGGCGTGCTTTAGTGTCGGTCTTCCTTTCTTAGTTTTTATTATTTTTCTCTCACTTGCTCTCTCTCTCTCTCTCTAGCTGTCGTTTCTCTCTCTAGCTCTCGTTTATCTCTCTCTCTCTCTCTCTCTCTCTCTCTCTCTCTCTCTCTCTCTCTCTCGTGTATAATTTATAATCCTTTAATGTTATAAAGAAGTAAATAGTAATGAAAATGTTATAGTTTAAATACACAAGAACAATATACAAATAGTAAAGCCAGATAATAATAAAATAAATATCAGAGGTTAAAGAGGAAAGAGGGCAAGAAAAAAGAGGATAAGGGAAGTATTCATATGCAAATAAGAGGAAAAAGTAAATTTCTGCGGACAAAGGAGAGAGAGGGAGAGAGAAAGAAAGAGAGAGAGTGTGTGTGTATGTATGTTTGAGTGAAATGGTAAAGTATGGGATAGGTGTCTAGATAGATGATATACAGATATGTAATGATATACATAAATGTATATTACATAAATGGATGTATACGTAGGTACCGGTACCTAAATTAGACATAAATAGATAAATAAACAGACAGATATATAAATAAATAGATGAATAAATGGATTGCCAGGTAACTAACTAGCTTAATAACCAGATACATATAAAAATACAAAGATAACTATATATGAGAAGTAGATAAATATGTAGATAGCCAATTCATATATTTATAAAGAAGTTAAATACTAGATAGATAGATAAATATAGAAATAGATATAAGAACTGAGAGGAGTGGTGGTGTGCAGGAAAAGCGTGAGTGAAATTACAGCGTCCAAAATTATATTTCTGTGTTGGTGCAAGGGTGGGATAACCAAGATTTACACATAAAAGAAAGGTTGTGTGTGTGAGAGAGAGAGAGAGTTGTGTGTGTGAGAGAAAGAAGGAAGCAAGATGAGAGAGAGAGTTGTGTGTGTGTGTGAGAGAGAGAAGGAAGCAAGATTAGAGATAGGAGAAAGTGTGTGCGAGAGAACAAAAATTACTGTAGACAACAAACGAAGACAGAAGGAGAGAGAGAGAGAGAGTGAGTGAGTGTGTGTGAGAAAAAGAAGCAAGATTAGATATAAAAGGAAGTGAAAGAGAGAGAGAGAGAGTGAGAGACCAAGAAGCAATATTACTGATAAGAGAGAGAGAGCGAGGGAGTGAGTGTGTGTGAGAAAAAGAAGCAAGATTAGATATAAAAGGAAGTGAAAAAGAGAGAGGGAGACAGAGAGAGAGAGAGTGTGTGTGTGTGTGAGCGAAGGAGATAGGTCGTTTCCTCTTCCTTGGATCGTTATCTTACGAGTCTCTTCCTCTCCTCCATTTGTCTCTTATAATCTCTGCTACCATCTCATTCTCTGTTATATATATATATATATATATATATTATATATATATATACAGTATATATATATATATATATATATATATATCTCGCTCTCGCTCTCTCTCTCTCTCTCTCTCTCTCTCTCTATATATATATATATATATATATATATATATATATATATATATCTACAGGGTGTTTCAAAAATAGATGGCATAACTTCAGGACTGTGGACCCTATAGGACCCTATATCTAAATAATGAAAATAGTTCCTATGAACACATGTCCGGAAACGCGTGGTTTCCGAGTTATAGGCATCTAAAACACGTGCTAACCAAAATGCCTTTATTTCCCACATGTTTGTAAATACATTTTGTAAATACATTTTAAAGACCTTGGTCGTCGTCTGTCACCAGCACGAGGTTCGAAGGTCCCATATTCACACAGGTGGCGATGGATATTCACAAATGTTTTCCTGTTGGGACATCTTCGGTCTGGGAACCTTTCCTGGTACAGACGACGAGCCTGTACTGCATTACCATTTGCCAAACCATACATGAAGTGCATATCTGCTCTCTCCTGAAATGAGTACATGTCCATTTAACATGCACCGCTACCCAGACAATCCTGTGATGCAAGACGTAACCTGTGGGAGATAAAAGTATTCTGGTTAGCACATGCTTTAAAAGCCTATAACACGGAAACCAAGCGTTTCCGGACATAATATGTTCATAGGACCTATTTTCATTATTTAGATATAGGGAACACAGTCCTGAAGTTATGCCATCTATTTTTGAAACACCCTGGTATACAGTATATATCTATTTATAATTTGTTTTTGTTTCTAAATAATAATCGGCTACCAAGACCAGTATATATATTAAATTAAGCGGTTACCGTCACCCCATTGAATCTATTATTTTGTAAATAATCATTGGTATTTACTGTATGTTTATTCTTTTATTTAGCTAAGTATCCCTCTATCTCCTTATTTGTATTACCACTGTATTGGTCTTCCCATTTTTACTTTAATTTACCATTCTCTCTCTCACTATGTTGGGTTCTATATTTGAAGTATCTCTACTCGAATGATTTAGTCCTGACAACCTTGCTTGGATCGTACGGACCGTGCGGTCAGTGAATGTTCTCTCTCTCTCTCTTCCTTCCGTCCTCCCCTCCCGTTCCCTCAGAAATATACACTTTCCTCTCATTTGCATATCAGGCCTTCGGTTATTCTTTGCTCTATTCGTATATTATTTTTTTCCCTCCCATTTGTCCGTTTCTTTTATTATCCTTTGAGGAGTTTTATATTATTTAATTTTATTTATTTTTGTTTTGGTGTTTTTTACTTTCCTATTTTTGTTTCACTTCGTTTGGTTCTATCTCTTCGTGCTCCAATATTCGTCTTACTTTGGTTTAGTTTCCTGTATTTTAATATAGTTTCCCTTAATTCTTCTCATTTCCTAATTTTGAATCCGTTTTTCTATTGCATATAGCCTATTGGTCTCTCTATTTTCTCCAATTTTTATTTCGGTGTTCGTTTATTTGTATTTTTGCTCTATTTCTTCTCCTGTGCATTGAGTTATTTGACCAAGTAAATCATGTCACTTATAGAATTTAGGACCAGCGCAACAACAACTCAGTCACCCCTACTACTCAGAGTGACAGAAAATGGGTATTATACGTATGCTGCGATGTCTACCAGATGTTAGATTATAGTGTTCAAGTAAAAATACGAATACAAACTTATTCGAATGTCACACCTATAGTCTATTCGCTGTAAGTAGGCGAACACTTATGATCTCTAACTTGTGTAACTCAAAAACGACTAGAACAATCGAGCTAATATTTCTACCATTTGGGAAGAGTCAGTCAAGGAATAAATGTGGAAATTTACAACCAATTTGCTCTAGCCCTTTTTGAGTTACAGAGGATAGAGGTCATGATTTCTCGCCTACTTGCAGCGAATAGACTATAGCAGTAATTTAATCGAGTCTAGTGAAGGCGGATTTGCATGAATGTTCAGTATTTGTTTGTTTTTTCCTGTTTTTCTTTTATTCATATATTTTTATGTCGATGTGTATATCGCTTTAGTGGTAGATAAAATGTTCATAATCAAATGTAGCTAATTTGCTGTGTGCTAATTCATTTGGCCAACTGTACAATGACGTCCAAAAGTCATGTCTAACCTTGGCTGTTCTTTACTCTATTTATGTGTGTATTTTACTTTTTAAGGGGAGTTTTTTATATAGTTTTTATTTATTTTTTCTGGACCCCATTCTCCCTCATGTCTAGCCTCATTCGTTTTGACATTCGAAGCCGTTCCGCCCAAGTTGTTTGGCAATTTTAAGACCTTTCGCCCCATTTCTTTGCCAATATTTAGACGTTTCGTGACATTTAGGTGCCGATTTTTTCATGGCGAGCAATAGGGAGCCTGTAATTTAAGAGGAACATTATTCTACCGATGGTTTAGGCATGTGGAGAGGATATGGATGAACTAATTTGGGTGAAAAGATGCAAGTCCGTGAACGTGGAGGGAACTGCACCAAGGGGCAGACCAAGAAAGACGTGGGATCAAACCTTGAGGTCTGATCTTGAATTTAGAAACCTGACAAGTGAGGCAGCTCTGAACAGGGCTGCCTGGAGCGCCGCCATTAGCACGTGAGACCGGAACTGCACTTTATGTTAAACTCTCAGTCTTCTAATTGATGTATGTGTAATTGTGCATGTATGTACCGTATGTATGTATGTATGTAAGGGGGTACTACTCGCTTTTTATGGACCACCTCCTCCCTCGGGCTTTGCATATTAGTTTTGAGATTCTAAGACGTTCCTTCCATTAGTTTGGTGATTTTAATACCTTTCGCCCCATTTTGTTGTCAATTTCAAGACCTTTCGTGCCATTTAGGTGTCGATTTTTTCCTGGCGAGCGAAAGCGAGCCTGTAACTTCAAGAGGAACCGGTCTTCGGCCGGAACATTTTTCTATCGAAAAATGTACACATTTATCTTGAAAGGGGGTCTAGGGGGTGTTTTTTTAAGCTCGATGGAGGTCTAGCGATGAAACTAAAAATAAATTAATAAATTAATTAATAGCCCAATAAACCGGCCAATATCCCCTTAATAAATATACTCCTAGTCGAAAGGATGGAGACTAGACACGATTTTTGAGCGGGTTATACAGTTGCACACACCGATAGCCTTACATTGCTAATTTAATTTATGCGATATTAGCTATCGTAGCGGCGAATACGATAGAGGAAACAAACCAGGGCACGGGTACTGAAAGATGCCATGTGTTAAAACGATTTAGAGGCATAACAATAAATCGCTAATTCCTTGTTCAAAACGTCATAACTTGCTCATATTCAGGAAAAATGTACTATCATAAGTTATAATACAGAGTTATGACTTGGTTTTAATAGTAAAAATGCTAGAATTACGATGTCGGCATTTAGCATATGACTGTCAGAGTGAGTTAACCCATTGCCTGCGGGAGACGTTCCCGAACGCCATAACAATTTACAGGCTTTTAACCCCTTATTGGCGGCGCTTGACTTAAGTCGTGCACCAATTTGCAGCAAGTTAGGAGCATTATTAAGGCTTTTAAAGTGTTAAAATCGAGTGCAAATGGCCGGGAGCACAGCGGGCCAGACAGCTGACTCCCATGGCTTACCGCCGCCCATTAACTCATGTTCCCTGTGTTCTCGAGAGGCCGGCAGTGTAGCCAGTTGTGAGCATAGCTGGGAAAAATATACCGATATATGCTAAACTCCCATGTTCGTGGCATCACTGCAAGAGAACCACGAGTGCTACGTAGCTCGTTCTAGTCTCATTTTGAAGCTTTTAGTGCCTAGTGTTTTGCTAAATATTTTTTTTTTCATGCAGATGCTTGATTTTTCATGCAGATGCTTGATTTATCATGCAGGAGGGCCTGAATATGCCCAAATGAGCCCAAAACACCCCGCTAGACAAGGGTTAAAGCCTCTTAAAGCATGTAGAACCGAGTGCAAAAGAGTGGGAGCACGAAAAGGCCACACGTCCTTCCCCCAGCCAGGCAGCCGCGGCACTGAGGGCTCTGAGTCAGAGTCTTGCAAGATATACTGTACAGTGCTGTCAAAGGCAAATGTAGCGCGACATTAGTGATAATTGCTTATTTTAGCGAATATCTATGGTAGCACTGCGGGTGAACCCCGCGAGCTACGAAGCTCGTTTTGGTGTCAATTTGAAACCATTTTCTTGTAGATTTTGGCTGAATACATTTAATTTCATTCAAGACACTTCCCTCATCAATCAGGAGTGCCTGAATGAGCCCTAATATGGCGGAAATATGCCCGCAGCCAAAGTGTTAAGATACCATAAATATTTTGACAGATCCCTGTAAAAAGAAATCTCATGTAAGATTCGTCATTAAAATGTGAGAGTATTTTGTTTTCAAGGTAATCATTTATAGAGACCCTATAGATCTAGGCCTATACTATGGTCTGGGGTTTTTTCCAGCTGATGGTAAATTACTATCTCGCCATTCTGATTACTCGGCTATTACCAAGATTTTGTAGCGAAATATGTTGCTAATTGTGAAGACTTGGCAATAATATGACGTTGAGACATAGCAGTATCACATTTTTCCATTAAGAATCGAGATATCAGATGCCAAAGGATTCAATTTACCATCGACTGGAACAAAATAGACTATACTTACTTATGTTTGCAACTGTACTGTACAGCCAAAAGCAATAGGCGAAATACTTTCCTCATTTTCCTCGCCATTACTTCCCAACTTCTCTTGCTCATTCTCTGTTTCCTCCTCTTCTTATTCCTCCTCTTGGTCCTCGCCATTACTTCTCTTCTTCTTCTCTTCCTCTTTTTCTTCTTCCACCTTTAATTCTCCTCTTATTCCTCCTCCTCCTCTTTGTTTAGCCTTCTCCCTCTTGTTTCTCCTCTCCTTCCTCCTCTTCCATCTTTTTCTTCCACTCTTCTCCTCCTCCGTTTCTTCTTCTTCCTTTTCCTCCCCCTTATTATATTCTCTTCCTTATTCTTCCTCCTAATCTCTTCCCTCTTCTTCTTCTTCTTCTTCTTCTTCTTCTTCTTCTTCTTCTTCTTCTTCTTCTTCTTCTTCTTCTTCTTCTTCTTCTTCTTCTTCTTCTCTCTCTTCTTCTTCTTCTTCTTCTTCTTCTTCTTCTTCTCCTCCTCTTCTTCTTCTTCTTCTTCTTCTTCTCTTCCTCTTCTTCTTCTTCTTCCTCCTCCTCCTCCTCCTCCTCCTCCTCCTACTACTACTACTACTACTACTACTGTCTTCCCTACTGTCCTACCTCTTTTTCTTATTCCTCCTCCTCATCTTTGTATCACTTTCTCCCTGTTATTGCTCATTCTCGCCTCCTCCTCCTTTCACCCTCCCTCCTCCTGCTCTTCCTTCCTCCCATCTCTCACGCCATCTTTATCGCTTCTTCCCCTTTCAGCGCCTCTTTCTTATGTCTTCCTCTCTTTTCAATCCGTCCGCTCTCTTCCTGGCCCCTCCGTCTGCTTCTCTCCCTTTGCTCTCTTCTTCCTGTTCGCATTTGTAACACTCGCATTATCCCCTCGTGCTCTCTCTCTCTCTCTCTCTCTCTTTCTCTTTCTCTTTCTCTTTCTCTCTCTCTCTCTGTACATATGTATATGCTAGTACGTGGTCAGCAGTATCGAGCTGATTACTCTGGTTACAGACTACATTCACATCCACAGTCATTCCAACAGTACAATAGTTTCCCACATACACCCCCCCCCCCCCTCACACACTATACACACCAATGGGCGGTTAGGTTTAAGAGGGGTCACCGGCTTTTTTTTATCTCTCTCCTTTTTGTCTCTTTCCCTGGCTTGTATCCATTCGGCCCCATTCAGCCAACTGTTTTAAGACGTTTATCCCCATCCAGGTGTCGCTTTCTTCCTGGCGAACGATAGCGAGCCAGCATTGTATGGAGAAATCCGGCTTCGCCGGAGAAATTTTTCTGTCGAAAAATGTACAAATTTAGCTTGCTGTCAAAAAAAAATATATATGCTGGCTTGCTACCGCTCGCCAGGAAAATATTGACACCTGGATGGGGGTAAACGTCTTAAAACAGTAGGCTGAATGGGGCCGAATGGATACAAGCCAAAGAGAGAGGGAGAGAAAGAGAAAATAAAAGCGAGGTGGGCTCCCTTAATTAGCGGCCCTCCTTCGTGATCAGGTATAAGCTGGATAATCGAGTGAGTTACCTAACCTAACGTAACCTAACCTAACCTAGCATATGAAACCGATTCATTCGCGGCCATCGCCTTTTGGGGATTACGGGTTTGGCAATAGATAAATAGACCCATATTCTGTTTCAAAGTTTGGTCGCACGTTTTCTCAATGTCCTTTTTCCATTTCCGTCCCTTTCCCTTCCCACCTATGTATTCCCCCTTTCTTTGGTCTTCGTTCGCAGTTTTCCTTTTCCTCCTTACCCCTTTTCTGTCTTACCCTTTGTTTACTTTCTATCTTCCTTCCTCTTTTGTATATTATCCTTTGTCTTCTTCTTCCACAGTTTTCAAACTCCAGATCTACATTTGTTTACCTTTGTTATCTCTGAGCTTTCTCCTTTCTCTTCTTCTTCTTCTCGTTCCTCTATTCTCTCCTCTTCGTCCCTCCTCCCAGTTCTCCCACAGTTGTATTTGTTTCGCATTTCTCCTATATACTGTATTTCCTCTTTCCCGTTCTTTCATGTTGGTTTACTCTCTCCTGTTATTTAATTCCTGTTCTTATTCTCTCGCCCTCCAACCCTATCTACCTTATTCCCTCTCACTCCCCCTTACCCATAACCCCCCCCCCCCCTTCCCCCCTCCCCCTTTGCCTGTCAACTACACACAAGCGACCTGCCTACCTTGTTCTCTCTCTCTCTCTCTCTCTCTGTACCTACCTTCGACATAAATATATAACCAACCAATCAACCTACTTACCCTTTGATTAATACCCGACTACTTACCGATTCCGCCCAACACCAATGTCTACCTACAATCTACCATGTATTTATTTGTTCATGTTTAGAGTTATGTATCTTTTATTTATATATATATATATATATATATATATATATATTGTTTTCTCTTTGTCAACCAACCAGTATTCTTCCGCTTTCAAGAACAGTGTAGTAATATATAATCGCAAGTACACGGACGCAAATATATACATACACCTACGCATTCACACACACACACACACACACACACACACACAAACTCTCTCTATATCAAACACACACACACTAATGAGGCTGTTAATTACACGTATAATAGGGCCACTGGATTATGGGAGGTAATACACGCAGCTGGTTAGTCAAGGATAATTATGTATCATAATTAGATAATTCATTTAATTAATTTAAGGGGAGGTTTGGTGTTTCTGGATCCTCATGTTTAACCCCATTAGGTTTGAGATTTGAAGACGTTCGATCCAATAGTTCTTGTAATTGTAAGACCTTTAGTGTCATGTAGTTGTCTGTTTCTTTCCTGGAGAGCGATAGCGAGCCTGTAATTTAGGAGGAATCGGCCTTCAGCCGGGACATATTTCTACCGAAAATATACAAATTTATCTCGAAAGGGGGTCTTGGGGGTATTATTTTTAACTTTTTCACGCACAGGACGCGAGTTGCGCCCTTTCTGGGATACTTACCCCTTTCACGCACATATGACGCAGAGGTTGCCAGATTAGCAATAAGAAATAGAGTTCTCTCACTCTTATAATTACCTCTCCAAAATTAGTTTTCTGTCCACAGCTAACTCAAAGACAACTGCAGAGGTTGAAGTAACTAAACTAAAGGTTTATAAATACCCCTGATGGTAACAAAGGCTTTAAAGTATCCCTAATAGGCTCAAAATCGCGTCATATGTCGGAGAGGGTTAAAAGTCTTTGTGACCATCAGGGATGTTTAGAAACCTTCAGTTTAGTTGCTTCAACCTTTGCAGTTGTCTTTGAGTGAGCTGTGGGCAGAAAACTAATTTTGGAGAGAACTCTTATTTGTGAATGCTAAACGGCAACCATATGTGTGAATGCTAAACGGCAACCTAAGAGTTCACAGGATAACGAGAGGGTTAACTTGTTGGAGGTCTTGGGAGTAAACTGAAGACAATGATACTAAATATAAATGAACACAAAAATACAAATCTCCCCTAAAATACCATTGGATTTACCAGATTTTTTGGATGGCTGTTTCCTGTGTAATTGTCTATTTAAGGGACAGGGTTTGTTTATTAATATATTTATATATCTACTTAGTACTGTTTTAGTTTCCTCCCTAGTCTTCCATCAAGCTTGATAGGTTATCCTTAAGACCCCCTTCGAGATAAATTTGTAGATTTTTCGGTAGAATAATGTCCTGACCAAAGGCCGGTTCCTCCAAAATTACGGGGTCGCTATCGCTCGCCACGAAAAAATCGACACCTAAATACCAGGAAAGGTTTTGATATTGATAACAAAATGGGACGAAAGGGCTTAAAATCGACAAACTTAAATGGGGCGAACGTCTTAAAATCTCAAGACTAATGAGGCTACGCATGAGGGAGTAGGGGGGTCCAGAAAAAGCAATGACCTCCCCCATAAAACTGTAGCCTTCGAGTGCTATGGGAGGGGGTGTGTGGGGGAGTCCAAGGCTATGGCGGCTGTAGTGGAGGGAAGTTTCCACCAATTTCACGATTCATTACACACTGGGGAGAGAGAGAGAGAGAGAGAGAGAGAGAGAGAGAGAGAGAGAGAGAGAGAGAGAGAGCCAGCCAGCCTCATTTGTATGGAACTTTTTGATTGCCGAACTATTCTTTAATGTCTTCCTAAGAATAGCTTGTGATTGGACCAATTTATCTTCCCTCTCTCACTTTGACTCTCTCTCTTTCTTTGCCAATTAATCTCTTTAGCAATCTATATATCTATTTATTGATTAGGCTACATTTATCCGTCTACATCTATGCCTATCTGTATCTATATATCTATCTTTATTTATCTATTTATCTATATATATATATATGTATATCTAAATCTATTTACTTAAATAATTATTTATCTACCTATCTGTTTCATAAAACAAGTCAATAGAAGGAAGGAAGTGGATGGGACTCGTTAGCCTTGGTCGGCAACTCATCTAGGGGAGATACCCTTATAAAAATCCGGGTGGATGGGACTCGTCAGCCTTGGTCGGCAACCTGTCTAGGGGAGTATACCTTATACAAATCAGTACTGCTATCTTAGGGTGAAGCAGGTTAGTGGATGGATTAGCAGCACACCACTGTAGACAAATAGTACTAAAAAATACATAAAAGGCCTCGGAGTCAGACGGACCCTAAATTGAGTGGTCAGTCCTGTAAGTCCTTCAGTAAACTGGTATGGGTTGTCCCTCTTACAGGGGATAGGTTTGCTTGGGGGCATTTTGTGTATGGCCACCCCCATTAAGGGGAGGCGTCTGGCAATAGATAGATAGAATGATAATAAACGGTTTATTGGTCATTGGCAGCCGGATGGTCCTGAAAATACACATTTTAGATATTAATGATGCACATATGAGAACAATATTTATGCATAATACATACAAAACAGATAATAATGAAAAATGAAAAAGTATAATTGATAGTTAGTTAAAATAGGACTTCAGAGGCTATCAACCCTAGTGGATTAGTAAGCCAGCACACTTTAAGTAAAAAACTTCAGGACTGGAGCCTCTCTGCGATAACTCCAGTCCCTTGAGTAATTGAAATATTGAAATTTTGATTTACACGTTAGACTGCATCTAGGTGCAATTGAACATGTAAAGATAGTAACAGATGATAGAAGTACAAATGAAAACGGAATTGACTAGATTGAAGGGAAACAAAAGTATTCGTAAATATGGACATACAAAACAATTGCAATGAAGGACAAAAGCAATATTTGTTTTGATATTGAGGCTGCGAGTCAGACGGAGTAGATACATACTATAGACTCAGACTCAATATTTTATTTCGTAAAAGCTACATAAAACTTTGTACATAGTAAGATAATTGTGAAGCACATTTATCTCATAGTTGGTTCACGGCTTTGAATAAAAGTAATTCTAGATTTTACTGCGTCAATGTCATTTTCCATTAAACATTCGATATTATAAATATTCAATAAAATATTCTTTACTTCCTTCATCAAATATAAGCTATCATCATTGTTAAGTAAACATTTTCTTAAAAAGATACAAGGCTTCATCATACATCTGTGAGCAAACCGTATTTTTTGCCAATCAATTAGATGAGTGAATGTCATTAACCCTGCTAAATCACATGCTTTGTGGTTGCTCTCCCAGTATTTAAGTTTTAAAATCTTCTTAATGGCTTTGTGGTATCCATGGCTTTGTGGTATCTATAGATAGAAAGGCAAATTGATAGAAAGAAGGATAGATAGATTGATAGATAAAGACAGATGCATACATAGGTAGAATTGTACCGATAGATAAGTAGATTGATTGATATACAAGTTAAATAAATAAATAAATATATAGGTTGATGGCTGAGTAGATAGGTAGATCATTTTGAAGGTATATATATAGATAGATAGATGAATAGATATACAGTATATAGAGAGAGATAGAAATGGATAAAAGCTTGTAAAAAACATGAATAATACATCTCGCTCTAAGTGGGGTGTTCCATACATCACGGGACATTTGGTTCTTTTTATGCATTGGAAGAGAGAGAGAGAGAGAGAAAAAGAGAGAACATGTGTGTGTTTGTGTGTGTGTAATGAGAAGGAATATAGATAGGTTGAGAGAGAGAGAAAGAGAGAGAGAGAGAGAGAGGCGAAGAGACAATTTGGTATGTAAATAGTTGGCTAGATAAAATTATATAATAGCAAATTGATATTTATTAGAATGAATCAAAGGAAAGAATGTAATGCGGTAGATAGATAGATAAATAGATACAGTATGTAGTTGAATATATATACAGAGAGAGAGAGAGAGAGAGAGAGAGAGAGAGAGAGAGAGAGCATGTATCACTGAGGTCCTCCAGTATGAGAGAGAGAGAGACCCCCCATGCATCACTCCAGTATGCACCGTAATTGACTTTCAGACCAATCTAACAGAAAACGGAAAGGCAGCACAGAAAACGAGAACAGGTAGACAATTTTAAAATGAATGCGGACACGGAAAGAGCGTACAGGAAACGAAATGAAAGTACATAAAATGAACATGTCGTACTGAATGTGGGGTTTATAATCGAAAACGAAAACTATAACATAACACGACATAAAATATACCGGTATGTATAAACGGTTTGTTCAGTCGGCCAAATAAGTGATGTCGCGGCACCAAGTATATTTCGATCGTTAATTGGTATCAGCACTATCTAAGCTCTAATTCATCGTTTCGAGTGAGATATACAAACATATTCCTATCTTTACACACCCTATTTAGCATCTGACAGACATTAATACAGCACACAGCGAGCAAAACGTAATAACAGCGGCGACACGACTTATTTGGCCAACTGTACATGCGCGTAAATGACTTATTCTATTATATATTTTTCTATAGACATACTTTAATTGAAATTATAGAAGTATGACCCATTTTGAGAGTATGTTTTTGTGTTTTGAGCGTTTGTTTTATCTCCATTATTACTATACCCTGTTCCAACTATGTAGGCCAGAACTCTTGAACATCCAACCTCTATAACTCACAAAAGACTAGGGTATTCGAGCAAATATTTCTACCATATGGGAAGGGTCAGCCTGGGAAATAGTGTGGACGTTGACAGCCCATTTGCTCTAGCCCTATTTGAGTTGTAGGGGTTAGGGTTAATGATTTCTGTACTACCTGTTGTGTGGCGATTCTAGAAATAGGAACCCCAACCTCTCACAATTCACACAGGACTGAAGGAATCAAACTTACGATAATTTTCTACCATTTGGGAAGAGTCAATCAGTAACTATGTGTGTAGAATTATACAGCCCGTTTGCTCTATCCCGCCCTGGGTTGCAAGAAACTAGGGGTCACAATCAGGGTGTCAAACGAAAGCCGAATCCATTATATTTAGTCTTTAAAATTGTTTATGTAGAGACAAAATTATGGTTTATGTTCCAAATTTTGTCTTTGGGTGTGATCAAATGGCCTAGACAATGCTATTTTGTGTTAATTTCCTTGTATTCCTTGTCATATTCATGCAAGTCTTCAACCAATCAAACAATCAAATCAAACAAACAAAACAATCAAACAAATCAAACAATCAATCAATCAATCAAACAAATAAAACAATCAAACAAATCAATCAAGCAAAACAAATCAAACAGTCAAACCAATCAATCAAACAAATAACAAATCAATCAAACAAATAACACAATCCAATAAACAAATAAAACAAATCAATCAAACAAATCAATCAAACAAAATGGTTCCGGTTAGACACCCTGGTCACATTTTCCAGATTCATCATCATAAATAGCTTACGTCGCATTGCAGTAGGCCTAACTATATAACCATAATTTATCATTTGGGGAGGTCCACACTGCACCGTTTTGGAGTAGGCCTAGATGAGTCAGCATAATAAATATCTTAATCATATCTGGTGCAGGGTGGGTCTTTTTGGAACCGCCCTGTTTCACTCCATTGGTTTGGAGATTTTAAGACGTTTCACCTCAGTAGTTTGACGATTATATGACACTTATATTTCACTCCATTCAGGTGTCAATTTTTTCTGGGCGAGCGATAGCGAGCCTACAATTTGAGAAGACATTTCTACCGAAAAATTTACATATTTTTATTTATTTATTTATTAATTAATTTATTTATTTATTTATTTTTGTGAAAGGGGTCTGGGTGGGATCGTATTCTGAAAGGGTAATTAAAAACAGATTAATGCTATAACAACAGAATAAAGTCATATATTAAGAGGAAGTTATTTTGTATTTATTGTTATTATAATATTTATTTATTTATGTTTTCTTTTTAGTTGCTCCCTAGACCTCCAACAAAGCTAAATACCCACGAAGCTAATCCACCACCAGGCAACAAATCGGAAAGCTAAATAGCAGCAATGAATACCAGCCAAGATATCAGAAGACAAAAGGCTAAAAAATATATTATCAACTCAAATTACGACGAATCCACAAAGCTAAGAACCGCACCGGGTATACGAAAGCAAAAACTCCGCATAATAATATAAGAAGCCGAAGAGTTGGCAAAGCTAAAACTATAGCACAGAATTCCTACTTCCAAAGGACACAAAATTCACAAATGCAAAGACTTACCTTACCAAGAATAACCAAAGCTAAGCAACTACGACGCCAAAGACCCACGCCAAAACAATAGAGCAAGCTAAAGGACTGGTAAAGCTATAAAGCTAAAGGAGACAATACATATCTGATGAAGGAAAGCTGTTTGTGCGCCCTTTGTATTATACCGCTTTTGTGTGCCAATGACAATACGAGAGAGAGAGACCATTTCAACCAGACAATATCAACCAGGTGCCGACAAACTATAGTCTCTTTGTTTGATTGTGTGTTTGTTTGTTTATCTGGCGAGAAAATTATTTATCCCCTTCTCAAGTACTCGGCTACTACAAAGTGTCAATAGTCAAATAGGTTGTTAATTGTGAAAACCTGTCTATAATATGATGTAGAGTCGTAGCAGTTTCATATTATTCCATTGCGTATCGAAAAATCAACTTTCAACCAGGTAAGAACAACAATTCGAGTATAATACTGGTTAGGGGGGTTGGGGGGTTTGCTCCCTAGACCTCCATCAAGCTTTAAAAGAAAACAAGTAAACACCCCCAAGACCCCCCTACGAGATAAGGCCGGTTCCTCCTGAAATACAGGCTCGCGGTCGCTCGCCAGCAAAAAAAAACCCCCCCCACCTAATTGACACGAAGGTTCAGTCTTTGAATCGTCAAATTAATGGGGCGAACGTCTTAAAACCTCATAACTAATGGAACTAATCATGAGGTAGAAGGGGGGGGGGGGCCCAGAAAAAAAAATAAAAAAAATCTCCCTTTAAAGTTAGGTTGGTTAACCCTGTGAGGATCTAAGACGCACTTCTTTCATATTTGCTGGCTATTATTAGACGATTTATTCAGATTAGGAAGTTTATATGGAAGTCAGAGGGATAATTGAGACAGACTTTACCCTACTAATTCCCACTGATTCTTCCTAAGGTGTATAAAGTCGTCTAATGATAGCCAGAATAAACCGCCAAAACGCGTTATGATCCTCAAAGGGTTAAGTTAGCAAGTCCTCAATGTTGTCACTGTGCTGGTTGGCCCTATTGTTTGTGTTTACCAGACCAATTTGTACTTTCTGGGTTTGAACTAGAGACCTGTATTTTGAGCTGGTTGGTTGATGCTACTGTGGAATATGCAGTCTAATATGTTATTCGGTCACGTTATCATCAGCAATTCACCTCGAAGTTCTTGAGTAACAGAGTTGTGGATAGGTGGAATAGGCTGCCAAGTGCTATAGTGGGATCAAGAACGATAGGGAGCTTTAAGATAAAATTAGATAGGCATATGGACGAGATGGGTTGGGTGTGAGGGGGATCTGTCAGGTGTGGGCCAGGTGTGGGGCTCTGCAGACCCCAGTTTTTCTGACCTCTGACCGTTTCGGTGAGGTCAGTCCTAATGGTGTTTTTAAGCTGGGCTTATAATTAGGGTCGGGTGTGACAGGGATCTGCCTTGTGTAGGCCAATCGGCTTTCTGCAGACTCCCATTTTCTTATGTTCTTACGTTCTTAAGTAAAGTATTCATCTACAAAGCGATATGTGCAAATCGACAGATTTAAGAAACATAAAATATAATCAATAAATACATAAAATTAATAAATTATATCTATATATCTATTTATCTATCTAATCTCTCTCTCTCTCTGTCTGTTTGACTGTTTGTTTGTCTGTCTGTCTGTGTAATGGCGTTGGCAATAGTTTAGATCTACTGGTTGAGTTATTATAGCAGAGTGAGAGGGATAGGTGAATAATAATAATAATAATGATAACTGTGATGCTATTCCCGTCCGAGTGGAGTGGGGGGTCACCGGCTCTTTTTTTATCTCTCTTTCCCTGGCTTGTATCCATTTGACCCCATTCAGCCAACTGTTTTAAGACGTTTATCCCCATCCAGGTGTCGATTTCTTCCTGGCGAGCGATAGCGAACCAGCATTGTATGGAGAAATCCGGCTTCACCGGAGACATTTTTCTATCGAAAAATGTACAAATTTAGCTTGCTGTCAAAAACATATATATATATATATACTGTATGCTGGCTCGCTACCGCTCGCCAGGTAAATATTGACACCTGGATGGAGGTAAACGTCTTAAAACAGTAGGCTGAATGGGGCCGATTGGATACAAGCCAAAGAGAGAGGGAGAGAAAGAGAAAAAAAGCGAGGTGGGTCCTTGTGGGATCATAATAATATCAGCCAGCCAGGGGATTACCGTCATTAGAGGGCTTAATAGCAGTCAAGAGTACTTCATGCATTCGTTTATTTGTTTGTAGGTTCGTTCGTTCATTCATTTGTTTGTTAATTTCATTCATTCATTCGTTCGTTCGTTCGTTCATTCGTTCGTTCGTTTATTTGTTCATTCATTCATTCATTCGTGCGTTCGTTCATTCAATTTCTCTTATCATTCCCGTCATAAGTATATAATCATGTAGGGTAATGTACAGTACGCAATTTGTACGCGGTAATTCATTAAGTACGCAATGTCGATAAAACATACGTACTGGAAAATACAAGTAGAACTATAGTATAGTGCGGTAGTAAAAATATAGTCAAAGTGTAATTTAATATTTAGTACAGTTTTATACTAAATTTATTAATGCAACTCTATATTATTGGTCGTGTTTACATAATGTTAGCATATTAATGGGAGCACCGCGTACGAATTGGCTATTCTGTTCTATATACAACGCGACTAATAAGGCCAGAGTCGACCGATAATTCCTTTGTTGTTTTCGGTTCGTACTGTACTCTATTTCTACCCTGTAACATTGTTGTGTGTATGATAGGACCCATAGACGAACACAACTGGTAGTAATAATCTTATGATCATTCATTTGTACACATTTTTTATATATCCACCAACAATACATTAACAATTTAGAATACATGTTATAAAAGCATCACAAATACTTACAAAAAACCTTGACTTTATTCTAGAATGACTTAAAATGCATGGTTTCCTACTGGTTATACTGTATGTAGGCCTACACAACCAGTTTTGTGACATCGCAAAGGTAATATTTGTTGTGCAATTAGTGTGAAAAGGTGACTGCCAACATTTCTCTGTACCGTACATTGTTTTACTGTTGGACATGCTTTGTGTGGGATGGTTGCAGTTTGTATTGTGTAGAACTGTAGATTAACCCTCCCCGACATATGACGCGATTTTGAGCCTATTAGGGATACTTTAAAGCCTTTGTTACCATCAGGGGTATTTAGAAGCCTTTAGTTTAGTTACTTCAACCTCTTCAGTTGTCTTTGAGTTAGCTGTGGGCAGAAAACTAATTTTGGAGAGGTAATTATAAGAGTGAGAGAACTCTATTTCTTATTGCTAATCTGGCAACCTCTGCGTCATATGAGCGTGAAAGGGTGAAGGGGAGATGGTCGATTTTTCTGGCCCTCCTCCATCCATGTTTATCCCCAATAGTGTTCAATTAATACGTTCGACCCATTAGTTTGACGATTTTATGTTTTTTCGCCCCATTTGTTTTCAATATTAAGACCTTTCGTGCCATTTAGGTGTCGTTTTAAATTTGTCTAACGAAAAATTAACTCATTTATCTAGAAGGAGGGCTTTGGGGATTTATATTAAGTTGGATGGAGGTCTAGAGAGGAAACTTAAAAACAAATATATATAAAAATAAATAAATAAATCGACCAATTAGTAAACCTTGACCCATTAATAGGACCTCGACCTCACATACAATTGTTAACTAGAATCTTGAATGAATTTTTTTCTTTTGTGTTAGGATCCTGTCCAATTTATTGTATTTGCCTATTGAGTTATTTGGCAATATACTGTAACTATACGCTACTTTTACGCTTTCCACTTTGGCGAGACACTTGTTGCAGGCAACTTTGCCTTTTGTCTTCTTCATAAACATCGAACAAAAAACACAATTTAATAATACTCACATTAGTCCCTACACACTCCATAGTGTTATGCCTGGAAGCAATAATAGATTGATATGAAGGGAAAGTAGGGGGGGGGGGGGGAGATAAATGAGGGCGCGTGGTATCAGTCTTAAAATTACATTGACATGAATATAGAACAGGTGAGATGAGCAATAATTATGCTTCCTGTTTTGTTTATATGAACGTTACATTCTGGTTTAGTCCTCGTAGATGAGTGGCGAACGATACATTATGCTCCAGGGAAATAACCCGAACCTGCGTCTGATTTCAGGTGCTTGCTATCCCTTTTCCCCGTTTGCAAATTTATGTGGGCAACTGTACAATCGCCTTCACCTGTAGCTGATACGATACTTTAGGATAAACTTGAGATAGTGAATATTGATTAAGGGAAATTATTTACTAGAGCATCTGTTTAAATGGAATATTTCAAAATATTTCAGCAGCGATTCAGAATGATTCCATGCACTTTCCCTAATACCTAACCTTTCCCTATCAATTTCCATCCCCTTCCCAGTCCTTTCCCTAATAGCTAACCTTCAACAAGCAAATTTAGAAGGATTAGTAGGTCTGTTGTTGCTTGATTTCCTTTGTACTTTTGACCACTTGCGAGTCTCGGGCTATAAGGAAGTTGGAGCTATAAGTATCGATGTTTTGCCGAATTACCTGCTACAATACGGTTGCTGTGCATATATAAATACATAAGTAAATTTCAACAAGCTTTTTATCCATCAAAAGCTCACAGTTGGTAATGTCTAAATATCGATTTCTACAGATCTAACTTCTTTGTAGCTGTAAACTGGCTAGTGTTCAATATGTACCATCTCTGACTGCCTAGAACTGTAAATTAGGGGCTATCTATTCCTGGCTGGCGGGAATTCCATCGTAAATTTTCGCCCTCCCTTTCATTAATTATCTACTGTCCCTCTTTGCCCTCCTCAACCCCAGCCATTTTACCTCGGATAATTAATGGAGTCCCTAATTACTCCATAAAGCATCATTGGGGGTGTGCGGGAGACAATAGCTCGGTATTTATTAAGCCTTTTTGTATAATTATTCGGGAGGAGTCTTTTTTGGTTATTAGCATTGGTTGTGGGTCTGTGGGTGGCTGAGAGAGAGAGAGAGAGAGAGAGAGAGAGAGAGAGAGAGAGAGAGAGAGAGAGAGAGAGAGAGAGAGGTGGCGTGGGTGAGAGTGAGTTAGAATTTCGAACGAGAATACAAATTTACCATAGCATCATATCTAAAAGTGGTGTGATATTGCTTAGCTATTTTAAGTTGCCTGCTATTTGGGAATTGGTTTCCGAAGCCAATTATCAGATTCTATTGCATCATTGTAAGGGAATCATTGTCATTATATTTCACATACAGTATACACACTTGTTGAAACATCTGACAGATATTGAATTAAGTATAAACAGTAAAAATAAATATATAAATATAATATCACAATTAACTTTGGTATGACTAACTTACCTAACTATTCCATGCATTAATATATGGTGTCCCGAAATAGGTATGCCAATCTCAGAAGATGTTCTTAATCATTCTGAGCATAGTATGTTCTATAAATGAAAATCCAAATCGCAAACGTTACAGAGATATTACCTGTTGAAAATGATAGTTGGCCAGGTGTCAAAGAAGCTACCACACAATAATCTAAATGTATTTGTTTTACCAAATTATAATAAAGATGATATAATATTGTAAGTTTGTTTCTTCTCTGTTTCATATGCTTTGTTTTTACCACTCAGTACAAACCCCAACACTCTGGAGAACGTTGTTGCTTAAGGCCATGCTGTATTTTATGTTTACAGCCAGCCAGACAGGCAGATAGACAGACAGAGATACAGGCAGACAAACAGGCAGACAGACAGACAAATAGATAGATAGATAGATAGATTTACACACACCCCTTAGATAGATTAGGGGCACCCGCCCCTATTATTTTGTGTTGTTATATTATTGCTGTACTTCTTGATCCTTATAGACACTATTATACTATGATTTGTTTGTTTGTGTAAATAGTGTTGTCGTTATATTATTTCCTTTAACACTGATCATTTATTTTGTTCTGCAATGGAATAATGAATTGATAAAATAGAAAACCTAATTATGCATAAAATGCAGAGACCCGGCGCCTGATGGCCAAAAAGACATAACCACCTACTTCATCCTATGTGCAGGCCCCCTTCTTAACCTCAGCTCATCCCTCGGGATTCTCTAAAGCCTCTGTCGCACACAGGACTTTGTCAACACGTCATCCTTGCGCCGTCCTTGGCCGATTTTAATATATTCTCGGTCGGGACTAAATATGGGGGACCTGGCCAAAGATAATCATCTATGGTAACTAGAATCATATGAAAAATACGTCATCAAGCTGAAGGAGTTGCAGAGCTTTGCACCAGAATTTGCAAAACACAATGTTATATTTAAGTCTGGAAGGGTCAGGACGCCAGTGTGACAGGCCCTTAAATAAACTGCTATTGCTACCCACCAGAATCAACAGTGTTAGTGTTCACTTATAACCACAGCTGTGTTAACAAACCCTGAACCAAACTCCGGGCAAGTATATAGCCCCCAGATGTAATGTTACCAACCGACAACCTATACCCTGTACCAAATTGGTAGACCAGAAATCGTGAACCCTGACCTCTGTTGCTGAAAATGAGCTAGAGCAAATGGGCTGTAAATTTCCACACCTACTTCCTGGCGAACCCTTCCCAAATGGTAGAAATATTAGCTTGATTCCTCTCGTTGCTTTTGAGTTATAGTGGTTAGTATTCAATAGTTTTAGCATACTTATTTGGAACAGGGTATAGCTGTGTCACCATAGGCATAACCAAGCAAGTGATAGTGGGTGCCAACCAACAAACGTATAACAAAACTTCTCACTACAATATAGGAATAACCGTCCTCTCTGCTGGTACATTGTTCTACCGAAAATGTACTTATTCAGCTTAAAGGGGGGTCTGGAGGGCATTATTGATTATTATTATTATTATTTTTATTATTATTATGATTTTTTTTTTTTTTTTTTTTCTTCTTCTTTTTATTTAGCTTGAAGAGGGTCAATGGAGGCATTTGTTTCAGTCTAGGGGACAAAATAAAGTTTAATTGTTCGAAAATGTCAAACAAAATAAATACATAAATATAATGAAATAAATAAATAGATATAAATATAAGATAATAAAAACCTTCAATAATACTTAAACAAAATATCTTGATAACCCCCAAGACGTTGTACCAGATTGTGTAAAACTTGGCGAAAAGTTGACTCCACGAACAGCTGATTTCCTGATAAATACTGAACAAAATTACATTGTTCTATCTCTGTATTATATTTGTTATTTGTTCACAGTTAACAGCATGCTTGGCTATGAAAACGTTGTAATAATTCAGTAATACAGATGAGGGTAAGTTAATATCCTGCGCCGCCTTCTCCCTCATGTTTAGCCCCATTAGTTTAGCAATTTTTATGACATTCGCCCCAATATTTTAGCGATTTTAAGACCTTTCGCCCTATAGGGGAGGCTGAACCTTTTTCTGAGCCCAGAGAACAAAATGTCTAATTATTGTGTTTATGTTCTATAGTGCTTCTTTCAACATAGGAGAATAGCATAGGAAGGAACAAAAAACATATCGCATCCATAACCCCCCGGGCCGGGGGTTCGACCTCGACCCGATTTTTTTTTTTTTCTTACAGCCACACAATTATTTTTTTGTGTGTCTGTAAGTCTAAAGGGCTGCTGTAAGCAATAGAAATTATCATATGAGCGCATAAACACCCATATGATAGCCCTAGGGCCCCCTTGGGGGGGCCCCAAAATCATGGTTTTATGTAGATATTTGTTTCATAAAATCGGAAAAGCAATCCCACTGACGAAAATTTTGTGTAGTTACCCATTACTCTCGATCTTCTATGTGCGCACTATTAGAGAAAACGGAAGCTAAGGAGGACAAACTGTTTTTTCTGCCCCAAATTTATTTTCCAGACATGAAATCTAAGAATTGGTGTGGTTTGGTACCATTCTTTGGCACTTACGAGTCTATCTATATTTTTATCTATTGCTCAAATACATTCCCCTTCTACATAGAGTACATAGGGGTACATAGGAAGGCCTGTCCGTTTAAAAAAGTCCCGATTTGCCGAAAATGTCCGATTTTTGCCCCTTTTGGAGTCAAATCAGCTGTAACCCAATGATGATAATGTAATATATTTATTTCAGCACTTTCTATTATTCAGTAGGGCTATATTTAAACGGCACGGTGTTGGGGATGCTTGTACTGTATGCCATGCAAAAATTGCGGGAAATTTGAACAATTTTGAGTGACTAGATGGTTTTACAAAAGTGCAATGAAATTTTATGCAATTTTGCGCTCAAGCGCGCGCGCACATAGAGATCTGATTTTTTTCATCGAGTCTTAATATTACCATGTGTAATAAGATGGTATAATGCCAGAAACTCTATCTCTTATACAGGCTGACTTGGGGGTGTAGACTTCAGCCTCCCCTATTAAAAAGTGTCGATATATTCCTGGCGAGCGAGAACTACACAATATGAGTTCTTGGCTATATATATATATACTGTATATTAGTTTTAGTCATGTGTACTAAAACCTTTCTCTTTCTGTTTCAGAGATAGACCCGTTTGGAATTGTGGATGGAAGATAGAGGCCCATGAACGTGGTGGTGCAAGATGGCGTATGAGGTGAGTTGATGAGTTAGATTACGTTGGGTTAAGCCCCGTCTCTTTTTCTCCTACTATAATTCCCTTCCTATAAAGTTTCTCTTCCTTTGTCCCTCTCCTTATCTTCACCTCTTGTCCTGTAAGTATTTGATTGATTGATTGATTGATCTTTTGTATATAAACCGACTCCTATGTTTGTATATACAGTATATTATGTTTATTATACCCTCAGGTCTAATTTCTGTCTTCTCTCTTATTGCCACTTCTGTTTTTCTTTATGATAATTCCTTGCATAAATATCACTGTAAATAAGTAACTGAACGAATTTACTTGTGGGGGAAAGATTGGTTGTGTTTTACAATCTTTTATTTCTCTTCATAAATGCATAGATTATATACCTGGTACTGTCGATTAGTGAATATAGGATTCTCTTAAGGATCAATAAATATAATATTGCTTGATCTTCGTTGAACATACACACACACACACACACACACACACCTCTCTCGTATTTCATCTATCTATCTAATATATAATCAGGCCCAATCCACCACTTTTTTTCTTTTTCGGGGGAGGCTGGGGTGAGGGTGGGGGGTGGCTGACTTAAGACAGAGCCAGAATAGGGACAACACAACAGAAAACAATGAACACACAAACATAAAATTCAAATTCACACACATCTAGGTCATCCAGGAGAAGACCCAGAGACCAGGGTCACCAAGGTCCCTCCAGCACTTCCCCGGCCCCCGACCACCCGGAGAGGTTCCGATCTTGGCAGGCAGACATGCAGCAGAGCGAAACCACAAGCCCGCCCACCACACTTCCAGACGCACCCTTCATATAAACCGTCTCCCCGGGCCAGGCGCCTGATGGACTATTATCTAGTCCAACTTGCGCCCGACCCCTTCCCCCAAATGACCATGTGTTCACTTATCTATTCACAAGCAGTCTCCATTCATTCCTGTTTATTACCACTTCCCTTGCCTGATCTATAGTCATTCCTCTATCATCCAAAGCTTGCCTTACACAGTCTCTCCATCTCAATGGGGGTCTTCCTGCCCTTCTATCTCCCCTTGTATCTG
Source organism: Paralithodes platypus (assembly GCA_032716605.1). Lineage (NCBI taxonomy): Eukaryota > Metazoa > Arthropoda > Malacostraca > Decapoda > Lithodidae > Paralithodes > Paralithodes platypus. The sequence goes on from CM064523.1 coordinate 15,371,579, forward strand.
ACTCACATATTCTCTTTGTAAGCCTTTCATCTTCCATTCGTTCAACATGACCATACCAGCTCAGCACCATTCTGTTCACTCTGGCTGACAAATGTTCCTGCTGTCCAACTCTCCTGTGTATCTCTTCATTCCTTAATCTGTCTCTACAAGTAACTCCACACATACTCATCAAGCATACATCTCCATCACATCCAACTTTCTTCTCTCCTTTTCCTTCAGAGCCCATGTCTCAGCCCCATACATCACTGTTGGCACAACAATTCCTTGATACATTGCACTTTTTACTTTAATTCCAAGATTTCTCATCTTCCACATACTTCCCATTGCTCCGAAAACCTTCCTTCCTTCACACACTCTCTGTTTTACCTCCATTTCCATACCTCCACTCTTGCTTATCGTTCCTCCTTGATATTTAACACATTCTACTTGTTCCAATATTTCCCCATCCAACCTCACATTTCGTATTTCATGGCATTGAAAATGTATTTCAAACTTTTGATAAAATAGATAGATAGATAGATTGATTAATCAACTGATAGATAGATATATAGATAAAGAATAAGAGAGAGCGAGAGTGAGAGAGAAAAAGAGACCCCCTTCTCGTCTACCTAAACTACTCTCATATATAAATTGGGGGAAGATGTCGGGTTCCCAAATAGGACCATCAGTGTGTGTGTGTGTGTGTGTGTGTGTGTGAGAGAGAGAGTAGATATATAGAGAAAGAGGTAATAGGGATTTCAAAGAAATACAATACCGGTATATAGAGTTAATTATAAATGTTCCTTTTGATATTAACAAACGGAGCAAGACATGATTAAATATGCAAACTGAGAAGAGATGAAGAAGAATTAACAAGAGAGAGAGAGCGGTGGTTCAGCTTTAGACTACTAAAGAGGCTTACCACATTAACTAAATTGGAGTATATCTTAATGAAAAAGCAAGGGTCTATCTTTACCCCCCAGGCTAATGCGTTTACTCTCTCTCTCTCTCTTCCATGTAATTCCTCCCTTCCCTCCTTTTTATAAGTGACACTATATTCTCTCTCCTTCCTCTCCCTTCCTTCCTTCTCTCCTCCCTCCTTCCTTCCTTCTCCCCTCTCTCTCTTTCCTCTCCCTTCCTTCTCCCCTCTCTCTCTTTCCTCTCCCTTCCTTCTCCCCTCTCTCTCCTTCCTTCCTTCCTTCTTCCCTCTCTCTCCTTCCTGCCTTCCTTCCTTCCTTCCTTCCTTCTTCCCTCTCTCTCATTCCTCTTCCTCCCTTCTCCCCTCTCCTTCCTTCCTTCCTTCCTCCCTCCCTCCCTCCCTCCCTCCCTCCCTTCCTCCCTTCCTTCTTCCCTCTCTCTCCTTCCTCTTCCTCCCTTCTCTCCTCTCTCTCTCTCTCTCCTTGCTCTTCCTTCCTTCCAACCTTCTCCCCTCTCTCTCCTTCCTCTTCCTCCCTTCTCTCCTCTCTCTCTCTCCTTGCTCTTCCTTCCTTCCTTCCTTCTCCCCGCTCCCTGTCTGTTTACTATATTTCTATAATTTGTCTTCTCATTGTGTTCTCCCGTTTACTTCCTCATTTGTTTCTCCCATTTTCTTGTCTGTATTAGTCCTCTTCTTTCATTCCTTTCTTCCATTTAGTTCCTTTATTGTTCTTTGTATCTCATTCGTTTCTCTCAGTTTTCCATTTATTTGTATTCTCCCATTCCAATGTCTCAATATACCGTACTTCTGTTCAATCTCATTCCTTCCATCCTTCCTTTCTTCCTTCCTTCCTTTCTTCCGTCCGTCCTTCCTCACTCTCTTCCCTCTCTCCCTCCCCCCTCCCTTTCTTCCTTACCGTCTTCCATCACACTCGTCCTTTATCTTCCCTGCCTCCGTCCCTACGTCCACTCACTCCCTCCCCCCCACCATCCCTTCCGATTCCTCCCTCCCTCTCTCCCTCCCTCCGTCCCTTCTCTTCCTACCTCCCCTCCCTCCCTCTTTCACTCCCCCCTTCCTCCCTCTCTTCCTCGCCGTCTTTCCTCCCAATCGTCCATGTTCTTCGATGGGTGGGGAGACTCAAATTAAATTCTTATTCTGCTATATATAATGCATTCCTTGCTCCTTTTTAATGATACCGGTGACAGATAGCGCGATAGATAGATATGGAAAGAGAGAGAGAAAGAGAAAGTAGAGGCAATTGGATAGATGATAATATAGATGGATGGATAGATAATTAGATAGATAGATAGATAGATAGGTTGATGAATAGATGAAGAGAGAGAGAACAATAAATAGATAATCAGACAGATATGTAGATAGAAATGTGGATCGATAGATAGATATATAGATAAATATACATGAATATAGAGATAATTTGGATATACAGACATATAGATACTAGACAAATAGATAGAAAGATAGATGAGTTGAGAGTGTAAGAGTTGTGGGTGGTTGAGGGTTGATTGGGAGGAAGGGTTTTATCGAGGTTTGTTTGGGGTTGTCTGGGGGTTGGCTAGGGTTGTTGTCGTTGTTGTTCCCCAGGCTGTCTGACCGATCAGCTCTAAGGTCTCGAGCAAGGCCAAGGCCATAACCAAGCGCCCCTACAGAACCCTCCCAGTTTTATCACTAAGAAATCCCAGGTGACCGAAGCCACTCCCAGGCGAGGGGCTGGGGAGGGTGTGGAAACGCCCGGGACACTAAAGCCCCACCCAGGGCCCTGTGTCCCTTAACAAATATGAAGGGAAAGTTGAAGGGGAAGGACAAAATGTGATGTTTTGGCTCCCAGTCTGCCAACCTCTAAGGTTAGGGAAGAGACGCCGCCACTTGAGATCTAGAAAATACAATATATAAGTGAAAGGAACAGTCAGAGTAAGCTATGGCAGAGAATGCTCAAGTCTCACTTTGATAGACCAACCCATCACCACATGACTAGAACTCAATCCTCTCAGCATCAGCTTGGAAAGGCCCTAGAAAACCGCCTTTGGTTGGGGGATTGGGCACCCGCGCGGTTGTCGAGGGTTGTTGGGGTTTGTTGAGGGTTGTCTGGGGTTGTTGGGGTTTGTCGAGGGTTATTGGGAATAGTTAGGGGTTGTTAGGGTTTGTTGGGGGTGTTGGGGTTTGTCGGGGGTTGTTGAGGTTTGTCGGGGTTGTTGGGGGTTGTTAGGGTTTGTTGGGGTTTGTCGGGGTTGTTTGGGTTTGTCGGGGGTTGTTGGGGTTTGTCGGGGTTGTTAGGGTTTGTTGGGGGGTGTTGGGGTTTGTCTGGGGTTGTTGGGGTTTGTCGGGGGTTGTTGGGGTTTGTCGAGGGTTATTAGGGATAGTTGGGTTTGTCGGGGTTGTTGGGGTTTGTCGAGGGTTATTGGGGATAATTGGGGTTTGTCGAGGGTTGTTGGGGTTTGTCGAGGGTTATTGGGGTAGTTAAGGATTGTCGGGGATAGTTAGGGTTTGTTGGGGGTTGGGGTTTGTCGGGGGTTGTTGGGCTTTGTCGAGGGATAGTTGGGGTTTGACGGGGTTGTTGGGGTTTGTCGAGGGTTATTGGGGGGTGTTGGGGTTTGTCGAGGGTTATTAGGGATAGTTGGGTTTGTTGGGGTTTGTCGAGGGTTATTGGGGATAATTGGGGGGTGTTGGGGTTTGTCGGGGGTTGTTGGGGTTTGTCGAGGGTTATTGGGGTAGTTACGGTTTGTCGGGGATAGTTAGGGTTTGTTGGGGGTTGGGGTTTGTCGGGGGTTGTTGGGGTTTGTCGAGGGTTATTAGGGATAGTTGGGTTTGTTGGGGGTTGTTGGGGTTTGTCGGGGTTGTTGGGGTTTGTCGAGGGTTATTGGGGTTTGTTGGGGGGTGTTGGGGGTTGTTGGGGTTTGTCGAGGGTTATTGGGGTAGTTAAGGTTTGTCGGGGATAGTTAGGGTTTGTTGGGGGTGTTGTGGTTTGTCGGGGGTTGTTGGGGTTTGTCGAGGGTTATTGGGGTAGTTAAGGTTTGTCGGGGACAGTTAGGGTTTGTTGGGGTTTGTCGAGGGTTATTGGGGTAGTTAAGGTTTGTCGGGGATAGTTAGGGTTTGTTGGGGGTGTTGGGGTTTGTCGGGGTTTGTCGAGGGTTATTGGAGTAGTTAAGGTTTGTCGGGGATAGTTAGGGTTTGTTGGGGTTGTTGGGGTTTGTCGAGGGTTATTGGGGGTAGTTAAAGTTTGTCGGGGATAGTTAGGGTTTGTTGGGGGGTGTTAGGGTTTGTCGGGGATTGTTGGGGTTTGTCGAGGGTTATTTGGGTAGTTAAGGTTTGTCGGGGGTAGTTAGGGTTTGTTGGGGGGTGTTAGGGTTTGTCAGGGGTTGTCGGGAATAATTGGGGGTTGTCGAATTGTCGGGGGTTTAGGGGGGTTAGTGTTTTTTATCAGGGGATGTTTGGAGTTGTTGGGGTTCGTGGGGGGTTGTATAGTTATGGTTAGGTACAGTGCTAGGGTTACTTAAATTAACCCCTTCAGTATTTGAGGACGCCTTGCCACTTCTTTTTTTCTAATATTAGAAATTATTTTTTTAGGTTTATGGGAAATTTGTGGGAGTCGAAGGGTTAATTCAGATAGTTTGTAGCCATTATATTCCTAGAAGTCTTTTCCAAAGATAATAAAAGCATCTAATGACATCAACCTGCCACCCAAATCCAGTAGTTACCTCCACATGTTACATCACCGTTAACAGCCGTATTAGGTGAATATATATATATATATATATATATATATATATATATATATATATATATATATATATATATATATATATATATATATATATATATATATATATATATGCTGTATACATAGACACAGTATATCTTTACTTCCTTAATTACATTGGAGCGTCGTTTATGTAGCCAGAAAATTAAATGTTATTCCAACTGCTTTAATAAATGTTGCTGCCGACTTTATTATTACTTCCGGGACATTGCTATTCATTTGGCTCCCTGCTTTTATTTGCATAAATATTATTTGGCATGAACAATATTTGCTTTATTATTCGTGTTTCATAATTCCAGTCATTTCAATTTTTTTTGGGGGGAGGATACTTCTATTGTAAAGCTTCAGTGTGATGATGTCTCAAGTTTGTTTATGTTTCTTACTTAACTTTGTGGATTATGACGCATATTGACACTTTGTTCTGGCTGGCAATTAAACAATTTTATACAGCTCATGAAGAATCTGTGATAATTATAATGGTTAAGAGTCAAGAATATCTCAATGAACCCTATGACTTCCATATAAGCTTCCTAATCTAAATAAAATCGTCTAATAATAGCCACAAACTAAAACATTAATGGATCGTAAGGTCTGCGTGGTCAGTGTAGCTTTGCAAATTTATGTGAATACATTTGTAGCGTTAGAAGGGTATTACGCAAGGGCGTTTATGGTCATTATTCGATAGCCAACATTTTCCCGGCAACATTTCTTTGATAAGTTCTTTTAAGATTAAGGTCTTTTGTCCTTATAGTGGGCCGTCCCTGTTTTGATTGGTTTAGTTTGCAAGTTTTACATTATAATACTTTTCATTGATATCGGAATCTAAGGAATCTAAGGCAGACTATTTAAAGAAGCTGAATTCTAATGCAACTTTAACTTAACATAGTGGATACAAATTGTTGGCGAAATTGTCAGAAATCAAAACCTTCGTGTTATACCGATGTTAGCGATAATGCGATAATATACTGTATACATAAGTTCCATTTATGGGGGGAGGGGCGTATTTATTAGCTCATTTATACATATTTTTATCATTTGTTTTTAGTTTCCTCCCTAGACCTCCATCAAGCATAAACAAAACACCCCTCCAGACCCTCCTTCAAGATAAATGTGTACATTTTTCGATAGAAAAATTTCCCGCACAGGCTTGTTATCGCTCACCAGTAAAAAATGGACACCTTGAATACACGAAAAGTCTTAACATTGACACGCAAATTGGGTGAAAAGTTCCTAAAATCGCCGAACTAATGGGCCGAACGCCATATAATCTGAAAACCAATGGAGCTAAACATGAGGAAGAAGGGGGAACAGAAAAATGGCCCATCTCCCCTTAAATACGAAACACACTCCATGTTTGTCTGTATGCGATGGTTACGTAAACAGATTGCATTAATAGTGTTTAGGACTGTTTACCTTTGTTTAGTATTGTTTACCTTTGTTTAGTATTGTTTACCTTTGTTTAGTATTGTTTACCTTTGTTTAGTATTGTTTACCTTTGTTTAGTATTGTTTACCTTTGTTTAGTATTGTTTACCTTTGTTTAGTATTGTTTACCTTTGTTTAGTATTGTTTACCTTTGTTTAGTATTGTTTACATTTGTTTAGTATTGTTTATTTAATTAGGCGGTTTCATATTGGTTGTCATTAGTAATATTCATGTTTGTTATCTCTCTCTCTCTCTCTCTCTCTCTCTCTCTCTCTCTCTCTCTCTCTCTCTCTCTCTCTCTCTCTCTCTCTCTCTCTCTCTCTCTCTCTCTCTCTACTAGAATTAAGTTCTTACCATTTCGTTTGGATCGCAAGGTCTGTGTGGCAAGTGTATCTATGTAAATCTCTCTCTCTCTCTCTCTCTCTCTCTCTCTCTCTCTCTCTCTCTCTCTCTCTCTCTCTCTCTCTCTCTCATTACTCCACAGTGAGAGAGAGTAGGAACGAATGGTAAACACAATTTCCCTCCCTAATTGAGACGCAAAAACACTTTCCATAATAAGGACCATTTTTTAACTCCCATCAGCACGAGGATGCTTTTTTTGGCATTTTATTTGTTGCTAGCTTTAGTCGATTATATGGAGCTTAAGGGGAGATTTCCACTTGAGGATTTTTTTTCTGGACCCCTTTCTCCCTCATGTTTAGCCCCAATGCTTTTAAGATTTGGAGATAAGTTAGGCGATCTTAAGAACTTTTGCCCAATTTCTGTCAATTTTAAGACCGTTCGTGCAATTTAGGTGTCGATTTTTTCCTGGCGAGCCATAGCGAGCCTGTAATTTAAGAGGAACCGGCCTTCGGCCGGGAAATTTTTCTACCCAAAAATTTACAAATTTATCTTGAAAGGGGGTCTAGGGGGTGTAGTTTTTAGCTTGATAGAGGTCTAGGGAACAACCTAAAAACCTCCCCTTAAGAAGGCCCTATATTATGTAGAAGGTTTGTTGATACATTATTCACCCTTTCGAGTCCTAGAGGTACATTAGAAGTTAAAGAAAACCCCTACGTGTGCCCCCCCCCCCCCTTCCTCTCCTTCCCCCCTTTCTCCCCCCACTTCCCCGCTTCTCAATTATTGGCTATTATTACTCTTATTTTCATCATTCCTCCCTTTTCCTGCACGACATATGATGAGTCTGGTCTTCCACGCTCCCTCCTACCTTTCACATGTGGGCCGAGAGCTGGGCGGCTCAGTTTGTCTCCAGCAGGTCCAGGAAGTACACTTATGTTGCACTCTTTCCCTCACCTCCCTCCACCATCTCCCGCCACATGTACCATACTGTATATGTTTTGCACTAGATATAGATATTTGTTATTTACACCTATTTACTGGTATTCACTGTTCATATGTTCATCATATAAGTAAAATAAACACACATGGAGCAGAAATAATGCTTTATATGGTAAAAATATCCATTTCTGTCAGAATCGAAGTTATTTTTTTTTTGTATAGGCCTATGCGGCACTTTTTTTAAATATCAATGGCGCGCTCCTCGGGTTAAAACCATATTCTTGTTCTAGTAATAACAAACCCATATTCAGCCCTTTCAGCACGATAACGTAGTTGTCTTCATATTCTGGTTATCATTAGATGATTTTCTTTATCTTATAATCTACTTCTAGTACTCAAAGGGGTAAATCTCCATAAACTCACTGAGTACCGGTAACATAATTATGTATATCCTTCTACCACGCCATAACATCATCTAATTATGGCCAGAATCAATGACAAACTGTGTTATTGTGCTGAAGGGGTTAAATACACTTGGAAGTATTGTATTATTCACAAAAAAATTAGTAGAGTTTATTTGTAGTGAATCACTTGTAAATATGTTGGATCTAAGACTATGTTTCCTGAGTTGACTTTATCCATCTTATTGTTTTTGTGTTGTGTTAATTATTATTATTATTATTATTATTATTATTATTATTATTATTATTATTATTATTATTATCTCCATTCATGTTCTCCTATCCATATTATATTTTCTATTCATAATATGTGTTTATCTCCTTTATCATGTACTCTCTCTCTCTCTCTCTCTCTCTCTCTCTCTCTCTCTCTCTCTCTCTCTCTCTCTCTCTCTCTCTCTTTCTCTTTTTCATGGGAACCAACATCTGATATACACTCAGCTAAGTGATGGATCTCTCTCTCTCTCCTCTCCTCTCTTCTCCCCCCCCCATCAGGGAACCAACTCTCGGTCCTTCCTCAGCTCTCCTCCTCCTCTCTCTCTCTCTCCCCTCCTCTCCATCAAAATCCTCGCTCTCTCTCAAGTATCTCTCTCAGCCTCTCATCTCCTCTCCTCGCGCCTCTCTCTCTCTCTCTCTCTCTCTCTGACAGTATACCTCTCACTTTCACTCACTCTCACACACACGCTCACTCTTTGTCTCTCACATTTACTCACTCTCACTCACTCTCTCAATTATTTACAAACACCAATATTGACGCAATGTCACACTCGTACATAAATAACACGTGAAGTAAATAGCAGTTTAATGGAATGCCCGGTACTGTGTGTGTGTGTGTGTGTGTGTGTGTGTGTGTGTGTGTGTGTGTGTGTGTGTGTGTGTGTGTGAGAGAGAGAGGGACAGAGTATTTGTCCATGTTTGTGTGTACTGTA
>CM064523.1:15380440-15421974 GCA_032716605.1 Paralithodes platypus
CTCTCCACCCCTCCTCCACTCGCCTCCGCACCCTATATATATCACTCTCTCCCCCTCTCATATCCCATATCTCCTCTCTCTCTCTCTCTCCTCTATATCTACTCTCTCTCTCTCTTGTAATTGGATTATTACTCTATTTTTAATGCCCTCGTGTTTTGTCTGTCTCTGTCCCTCTCCCTATAATCCCACCCCCCCTTCGCCTTACTTAGCTCTCTCTCTCTCTCCTGTTATTGGATCATTACTCTATTTTTAATGCCCCCATTCTTTGTTTCTCTGTATTTCTCTCCTACTCCCCCTCCCTCCCTCCCTCTCCCTCACTCTCTCTCTCTCACCTGTTATTGGAATTACTCTATTTTTAATGCCCTCGAGCTTTGTCTCTCTGTTCCTCCCCCCCCCCTCTCTCTCTCTCTCTCTCTCTCTCTCTCTCTTTGATAAACTTAGGAACAAACATAATCTCACTAGAAGATAAATTCAAAGTGCCATGGATACTTGAAAGAAGAAACAATACCCACATGACGAAAACAAAAAATTATGATGATGACAAGACAGTTTCGACACTCTCTGGAGTCCTAAATTCTCCACTAATCCAATTCTTTATCCTACGTATTGTATAGTTCTCCTTCCTTGCTAAAATGCCCACTAATCCAATCTTTTATCATTCGTAGTGTATTATTTCCCTTCTATGCTTAATTCGACTAATCCAATCTTTTATCATATGAATTGTTTATTTTTCATTATATGCCAAATTCTCCACTAATCCAATCCTTAACATATGAATTGTTTACTTTTCCATCTATGCCATTATCTCCACTAATCCAATCCTTTATCATACGGATCGCTTAATTTCCCAGACTTCAAACGCCTTTCAGAGCTTAATTGTATTTTGGATCCATTTTGGGTCTCATTTTGGACAAGCTTTTGTCGGGTGTTTAGTTAATGAGGACGGAAAAGGGAGAATCAGGGTATGATTTTAACTACCATTATACAAGTGAAATACGGTATATATATATATATATATATATATATATATATACATTATTATATTTATAGAAGTGCAACATAAAACAAATATAAATAAACTGAAGGTAAATCAAACTCAGGTCAGGTACATTGATAGTGATTTACCTTTGATTGTTTGCTATACCTTGAAAATATTAGTATACAATTACTATACGAGTAGCCGCAGTTTGAATCATTAGACATGCAGTTGTGTAATATAAAACAATATTTCAATGTTAAATAATGTAGTTGTGTATAGACAAAGGAGTACAAAGGAGTACAAAGGTAAAGTACGCAAAGGAAATCAAAGCAACCAACAGGTCTGGGACCCTTCTAGGTTGCTGTGTCCTCCAAAAACACTGAGGCATCAAGGTGTCCAAACAGTGGTTTTAGACTAGTGGGTAACGGGAACATTGGAAAGGGAAACTACTGCACTGCCCAACTAACGGGGCAGGAATAGGAATGTTAGTAGGGGACATATGGTGTTAGTAACTGGAAGGGGAGGATAAAAAGTTATTCATTTACAAACGCAGTCAGTCGCGGGTTTGATGCAAGATATTTGTCTAGGCGGAATTTAAATGAATCAACGGTGCTTGTGCTGCAGTCTATAAACGTCTCGGGGAAGACCCATTCCACAAGTTGAACAACTCGATTGAAGAAGAGAAATTCTTAGATTCGTTGCGAGGGTTAAAAGATTTTACCAATAATTTTGCCACCGTTTTCCCCGCGTGTTAATTAGATTGGTCGATATGTGAGCCACCAGTCACTTACTACAGTTCAGTATGGTCGATGCCTTGATGATTTGAAACACTTGAATTAAGGAAGTCGCCTCTTAATCTGCGCTGGGTTTAAAGGAAATAGATTTTGAATTCTCTAAGACGTCTTCGTATGGTTTGTTCTTTAGTGCTAGGTATCATTTTGGTAAACTCTACGTTGAACTCGTTCTAGCTTGTGATTATCTTTTGGGTAATAAGGGCACCAGGATTGTAACGCAGTATTCCAGAAAAGAGGCCGCGGACAAGCACTAAGGGAATTGTAGTAAAGGTTAGGATAATTTCTTTGGATTTATGCTTCAAATGGACCCCCTGGCCTATAAAAGCCAATTATTTTGTTTGCCTTCTTAACAACTTTCTGAACATTGTTGACTCGGTTCTTATAGGTTACTCGATATTGTTACTCCAGATCAGTTTCCCTTCTGTTTAACATTCTTAAGCTGAGTGCCATCATCGAAATAGTTTGCTTTTCTCATTTAGGTATCCGACATGTAGTACTTCTTACATTTATCCCCGCAATTGAAACTCATTTGCCAAATTTGGGGCCCCAAAACCAAAACAATTGACAATTTATCTAGATTGTGTTGCATATCGTCAACTTGTTCTTTTGAGAGTACGCTATATTGCAATTTTTGTATCGTCAGCAAATTTTGAGATTGTGCAGGTGAGACCCTCATCTATGTCGTTGATTGTAAATTAGAAAAAGAGGAATTGCGTTCTAGTACCGATCCCTGGGGTACCCCGCTACTTACATTGGTCCATTTAGATATGCCTTACCGTTTATCGACTACCCTTTTGCCCCTTTCTGTTGCTGAGCCAATTTTCTATCCATTTCAAACACCACCGTCTTGTATTCCATGCGCTTTTAGTTGTTAGCAAGTAAACGTTTGTGGGGAACTTTGTTCAAAGGGTCCTTTTGGAAAATCAAGGTATATAATATCTACAGCTTTACTATCATCGATAGAGGTTGAGGATATCGTGGTAAGCAAAGTCTAAGGAGGTTTGTTTAACAGGAACGTTTTGTACGAAAGCCGTTTGTTGAGTATCTTTAAGTCATGTTATTTTCCTCTAAGTGATTTTACGAGTTCTGTCTCGTGATGACCGTTTCTAGCATTTACATACAACTGAGGTTAAGAATAATTGGGACAGATAGTTACGGGGTAGGGATTTGCGTGCCTTTTTTTGGAATATCGGTGTTACGTTGGCTAGCTTCCACTGATCAGGCATAGTTCCCAGGACTGCAAGGATTTATTGAAATAGTAATGTCAGTGGTTTGGAGAGCTTCATTCTTAGCTTCCTTTAGAACTCTAGGCGAGATTGTATCAGGTCCTGGTCGTTTATTTACATTGAGTTTATCTAAACAATTCAAATAACTTCTCTCTCCTGTAACGGTGATATTGCTTAGAAACATCGAATATCAATCTGAATCGGCGATGGTCTGGTGTAGGCGATTTTTATCACTGAGGTCTTCTGTTGTAAAAACCTGATGCAAAAGGAAGGTATTGAGGGCATTATCATTTGTACTTCGTCTTTGGTGGTGATTCTCCTTTTTCATCGACCTAACGGTCCAAACAGTTGAAGTAACTACTTTTTTCTTTCTGATATAACTATAGAATTCGTTCGGGGTTGTTTTTATTTGTTTCGCAATATGTAACTCTAAGGGGTCCTTTTTACTTTGCTTAATTAACATTTTTGGCTTTGACGTCGTAGATCTATCCAAATTTCACCCGTTCTTCGTCATTTTGTGAGGATTTTTATCTATCATGTAGCAAATTTTTTAGCAAGCAGGCAGTTTGAAATATCTTTATTCAATTTCATTTGGGCCGTATTTTATTATGGCCTGGAACGCCGTATTTTCGATGGTATGGACAGTCTTTGCACTGCTTTTAGGGAAGATGGTTTTCGAATAACTTCAAAGATGTATTTATTGTCGTTATTGTTAATTAAAAAGCTCCAGTCAGTTTCTTTTAAAACATAGCTCTAAGTTTATGGGAAAGTTTGCTTTCTTGAAATTAGGGACTTTTTCTGATGCTACTATTTGGTTCGTTACCTTAGTAAACTTAAAGTGAAAAGTTATTCGCCATACGATGGTCTCGCTGGTCACTGAATTCATCACCAACATTCAAATTCTCTATCAATTCTTCTTTTGTTGCAAGATACATATGTCAAGAACGTTATTACCACGGGTTCGGCATTCGACCAAATTGATTAAAGCTGACACTCTCTTGCAAGTTCGATACTACAAGGCATGTCCGGAGTGTTGAAGTAAGAGTATCGCCCCACTTGGTCACAGGTAAACTTAAAGCTCGCCAAAAAAATTACGGTAATCTTGTGAGTTACTTATATCCTGACAATTTGTTCGTAAATTTTCTCGGTCAGGTTGCACTGATGAGCTGGAGGTCTATATTAACGCCAAGTATTAGTTTTGTTACCTTATATTCTTTATTAGCACAAAAGATGTGTCGACGTTCACAATTTGAACAAACACAATTTGAACAAACACAATTTGACAAACACACACACATACTCATATAGCAGTCATACACACAGAGTATATACAGTACATGCACAGCAAATACACACACACACACACACACACACACACACTCATATAGCAGTCATACACATAGAGTATATACAGTACATGCACAGCAAATACACACACACACACACACATACACGCGCTCAAATGGCAGTCATTCACATAGAGTACTCACAAACTCACACACACACACACACACACACACACACACACACACACACACACACACAAGCACCGCAACAACACTCAAAATGGCAGTATTACACAGAGTGCGCACACACACACACACACACACACACACACACACACACACACACACACACACACACACACACGCTCAAATGGCAGTCATTCACATAGAGTACTCACAAACTCACACACACACACAGACACACACAAGCACGCACACACACTCAAATGTCAGTCTTACACAAAGAGTGCACACACACACACACACACACACACACACACACACACACACACACACACACACAACATACAGTATATACAGTATATACACACACAATTATGATAGATTACCATGTCACACAACTCATCCGCTTGATTACTTGTCACAGCCCATCCCCTCTCTCTCTCTCTCTCTCTCTCTCTAACTCTCACTCACTCTCTCTCTCTCTCTCAAACTATCTCACTTACTCTCACACACTCACTATCACTCTCTCTCACTCTTACTCTCACACTCTCTCTCTCTCAAACTATCTCACTTACTCTCACACACTCACTATTTAACCCAGCGCAGATTAAGAGGTGACTTAATTAAAGTGTTCAAAATCATCAAAGGCATCGACAATATGAACTGTAGTAAGTACTTCACTATCGACCAATCTAATTACACGCGGGGAAACGGTTGCAAAATTATTGGTAAATCTTTTAACTCGCACGAATCTAAGAATGTCTTCTTCAATATAGTTGTCAACTTGTGGAATGGGATTCCCCGAAAACGGTATTAGACGGACATCACCGTTTGATTCATTTAAAACTACCGCCTAGACAAATATCTCTCATTCAAACCGCGACTGACTGCGTCTTGTAAATGAATAACTTTATTTTAGTCCCCCCCTCAGTTACTAACCTTTCTGTTCCTCTACTCTAAATGTACTAAATCCTGCAAAGGACATTAGTTCCAGGGCCCGTACCGTAGTAATTCCCTTTCCAATGTTCCCTTACCCACTCTAAACCACTGTTTGGACACTTGATCCTCAGTGTTTTGGAGGACAAGCAACCTAGAAGGGTCACTAGACCTGTTGTTGCTTGATTTCCTTTGTACTCCTTTGTACTATCACTCTCTCTCTCACTCTCACACTCTCTCTCTCTCTTTCGCCTGAGATTTCCTTTCCATTTCTAAATGTCAATAAATTCCTTCAGGCGGTTTCCAATATCTGCAAGGTTAATCACTTCCAACTGTTTTCATGTACGGCAATTGCCGGAGGGAATGTAGGGTGGGGAAAGAGCCTTCTCTTTTATCCATTCCTTCCACTTTCCCTTACTCAAGGGTTAGCTATCTCTACTTGAATTAAGTCCTGACCGAGGACCTCGCTGGGATCGTATAGTCTGTGTGGTCAGTGTTTCTATGTAAATATATGTATCTCACTCTCACTAACTCTCACTCTCACTCTCACTCTCTCTCTCTCTCTCTCTCAGTAATTAAGATAAACTTAGCTTCGCACTGCTTCATACCCCCGTAATGAATCCCTCGCATTAACATAAATACATAGCCTACATGCATACATATATACATACACACATATTTACAGTATACATAACTACGTCCATTCATTCATACATAAGCCTACATACACGAACACACAACCACCTTCGAAGGTAAAATTTATAGATGTTTACATATATGATGGAACATACGATACTAAGTATCGAGCTCACAGCCACAATTATACATCTCCACATATCTCAAACGCACACACACACACACCACTTATATGACAACACACACACATTTGCCTTATCCCTCTTACACACACACACACACACACACACACACACACACACACACACACACACACACACACACACACAGACACAGAAGCTGGGTCCTAATTGCTCTGTCACTTTCATTATGCAGGGATCCCAAGCATACACTGACTGGTTCACACATACACAGGCAAGCACACACACGCACATATACACACGGATACACACACGCACACATATACAGTATACACACTTTCATACGCACATTCATTCATACAGTAATTGGTCTACACACGCACATATACAAACATACACATACACACATATTCACAGGCACACATATATACACTTTTAAACACACACTCATTCACACAGTCACTGGTTCATATACACGCGCACATATTCACATAGATACACACACGCACACACATATACAGTATATACTTTAACAATGCAGGGATCCCAAGCTTACCTTCAATGGCAAGGGCACACACACGCCCATCTACACATAGAAACAAACACACACACTTACGCAAACACACACACACACACACAAACCCCCCCACACACACACACATACATATAGTCAAGGAGATGCAAACATTAATCAACACGTATATATTAACCAACAGGACAACACAACACATATACTGTAAATATAGTAATTGAGGTGACATAGTATGAACTTGCTCCTTTGCTCATAAGCTGGAGACATAAGGGTTTTTACATATTATAGTCCATGAGTCAGGGGTAAAATTAGTACTATCAGAGAAGACTTTTACCTATAATTATATGCTACATTTCTACAACAATTGTTCTTTTGTTGCAATGGTATTTCGACATTATAACTTTTGCCTAATATCTATCTATCTATCTCTCTCTCTCTCTCTCTCTATATATATATATATATATATATATATATATATATAGATATATATATATATATATATATTTGTATATATATATATAGAGAGAGAGAGAGAGAGAGAGAGAGAGGGAGAGATAATTTCAACCATAAATTACAACCCAGGAAAGAGCGTGGAAAAAATGTCGAGAGGTTTGGCAATAATTCTTGTGATATCTTGACATTCATTGCTAGCTCTCCCTCTCTCTCTCTCCTTACATACCTAGTTTATCTATCTACTAACATTATTCGATCTATGCCTCTATCTATCTATCTCTTTTAACCCTTTCAGTACCCGTGACGTCCTTTATATTTCATCCCAGCTTCATTTAGACGATGTTACGAAGTTCAGGAAGAATATATGGTAGCTAATGGGATTCAGTGAGATTGTCTGCAGCCTCTTAATGGGTAGATGTCTTTCTTAAGCTGGCCAGAATATAATGCAAAAGACGTCACCGGTACTCTAATGGGCTAAGGTCGGATTACCTCGTTGGAGCTAAATGGTCTGTGAGGGGTCTGTGTATCTATGTAGCTCTATGTAACTATCTATCTGCATGTCTGTCTGTTTGTCTGTTTCCTTGTTTATGTAGCTCCCTATCTGTCTCTCAATCTACTCCTTCCTCCAGCAATTTACAGATCACTCTAGATATTTGCCTATTTGTTTTAACCGCTGTTCCTATATACAAAACTCTCACTATACTTTATATTTATCTCTCTCTCTCTCTCTCTCTCTCTCTCTCTCTCTCTCTCTCTCTCTCTCTCTCACACAGACACACACTCTTACTCTTACTCTCTCTCTCTCGCTCACCCTCACACACACACACACACACACTCTCTCTCTCTCTCTCTCAAAACTGCTGTCTCTTACTCCAAAACAAAGTATTATGTTTCACGAGAGTTTGTTCCTAATTCACAATGGTCGCTCCCCTCCCCCCGCCCCACCCCTTTTAGCTCATTCTTAATGGGCCCTGAAAGATAAGAGAGAGAGAGAGAAAGAGAGAAAGAGAGAGAGAGAGAGAGAGAGAGAGAGAGAGCGAGAGAGAGAGAGAGAGAGAGAGAGAGTGAGAGAGAGAGAGAGAGAGAGAGAGAGAGAGAGAGAGAAAGAGAAAGAGAAAGAGAGAGAGAGAGAGAGAGAGAGAGAAACGTGCTATACCAAAACGAAGTCACTCAAGAAAACGGTTCGACTCCACTATACAGTACTACACGAAACACCTACACACGCTCACACACACAAATACACACAGACACGCACACAGATACACACACATACAGCCAAACAAGCTCTCTCCCTCTCTCGCTCTGTTTTTTCGTTATCTCTCTCTTTCTCACACACACACACACACACACACACACACACACACACACACAGATACATACACACAGGCACACTCTCACTCTCTCTCTCTAGGCGACCCTATTTCGGGCTGCCTCTGTCATGTTCTTTATGCTGAGGTCGGATCGGAGTACCTGATCCTACATCTTTCTAGGTCTACCCCTACGCCCAGCTTCCCCCCGCGTTCACAGTCCGGCATTTCTTCACCCCATTCTGTTCAGGGGGAGGTGGTCGCTTTTTATGGACCCCCTTCTCCATCATGTTTAGCATATTACTTTTGAGATTTTAAGACGTTCGTTCCGTTAGTTTGACGATTTTGAGACCTTTCGCCTCATTTCTTTGTCAATATTAAGACCTTTCGTGTCATTTGGGTGTCGACTTTTCCCTAGCGAGCGATAGCGAGCCTGTAATTTTAGAAGGAACTGGCCTTCGGCCGGGACATTTTCTGACTGAAAAATTTACACATTTATCTTGAAAGGGGGTTTAGGGTGGGGGGTGGGGGGGGGGGGGGGGTAAGCTCGATGGACGTCTAGGGAGCAAACTAAAAAAACATAATAAACAAATACCTAAAAAGAACAAATAAATAAGCCCATCTCCCCTTAATTAAGCTGGATGGAGATCTAGCGAGGACATAAACATATATAAATACATGTAAAAACCCCCCCTAAAACCACCCAAACCCAAAAGCACTATCCCCTTCCTCCATTCCCTCCACGAACCCAAACACGCCTATATAGTCTACTCGTGCGCATCACTTCACTAATACCCAGACGGCTTCTTGAGGATGGTTAGGTTTGCTGATCCCTCCCCCTCCCCCCCCCCTTCTCCCTTATGTTTAGCCACCTTCGTTTTCAGATTTTAAGACTTTCGGTTCATTAGTTTGGTGATTTTCAAGACCTTTCAGCCTATTTCGCTGTCACTATTAAGACTTTTCGTGCCATTTAGGTGTCGCATTTTTCCTGTCGAGCGATAGCGAGCCTGTGATTTAGTAGGAACTGGTCTTCAGCCGGAACACTTTTCTACCGAATGATGTAGGCCTACACATTTATATAGCCTTGGGAATGTTTTTCTTAAGGGGAGATTTCCACTTGAGGGATTTTTTTCTTAACCCCTTTCTCGCTCATGTTTAACTCCACTGCTATTGAGATTTTAAGACGTTCGCCCCATTAATTTGGCGATTTTAAGAACTTTCGCCCCATTTCTGTCAATTTTTAGAAATGTCGTGCCTTTTAGGTGTCGATTTTTTCCTGGCGAGCGATAGCGAGCCTGTAATGTAAGAGGAAACGGCCTTCGGCCGGGACATTTTTCTACCGAAAAATGTACAAATTTATCTTGAAGGGGGTCTAGGGAGTGTAATTTTTAAGCTTGATGAAGGTCTAGGGTACAAACTAAATACCTCCCCTTAAGCTTGATGGAGGTCTAGGGAGGATACTAAAACAAAATAAAAAATGTAACGACCAATAAATATACTTTCCCCCTTAATTGCTCACTCGATGCACCATCCCTGAGGTTATGTAGGCCTAATATAGTAATTCAAATTGTTAATACTCCAATATACAGGAAACACAAACACGGCCCGGTAGCGTAAGTGGTAGCGCGCTCGACTCACAATCGAGAGGTCTGGGGTTCGAATCCTCGGCCGAGTGGGGACAATATGGGCTTGTCTCCTTTCACGTGATAGCCTTAGTTCACCTAGCTGTAAATAGGTACCGGACGTAATTCGAGGAGTTGTGACCTCGCTGCCCGGGTGTGTGGTGTGTGAAAAGGTCTCATTTGTTACAATGATCGGACAATACGAGCTCTAAGCTCAATTCCGGGAGGAGGATGGCTGGCGAGAGATCCTCCTCAAGGGATCCTCAAGATCGAAAGTGATACATACAAACATATACCAAACATATTCAGTACATAATTATACGCATACAGATACACAAACTACACTGACTCTGTGGCATTTAAGAGGCACTTTAGACATAATGGAAGCATAACTAGACACCCCAGAGTAAAATGACAACGAAGGGCTCTCTCCCCATAATAGAACAGCTACAATGTATATATGGGAATCATAGTAGCTATACCCCTGCTATACGCCTGCTATACCCCTGCTACACCCCTGCTATACCCCTGCTATACCCCTGCTATACCCCTGCTACACCCCTGCTATACCCCTGCTATACCCCTGCTATACGCCTGCTATACCCCTGCTATACCCCCGCTACACCCCTGCTACACCCCTGCTATACCCCTGCTACACCCCTGCTATACCCCTGCTATACCCCTGCTATACCCCTGCTATACCCCTGCTATACCCCTGCTACACCCCTGCTATACCCCTGCTACACCCCTGCTATACCCCTGCTATACCCCTGCTATACCCCTGCTATACGCCTGCTATACCCCTGCTATACCCGTGTTAGCCCAGAGGGAAAGCTATGAGATGGGTCGTTTTTCTGGTCTCCCTTCTTCTTCATGTTTAGCCCCATTAGTTTTTAGATTATAAGATGTTCGGCCCAGTAGTTTGTCTTTAAAACCTTTCGTCCCATTTATATATGAATAAAACGACCTTTCGTGCCAATTAGATGACGATTTTTTCCTGGCGAACGATAACGAGCATGTAATTTTAAGAGAAACCGGCCTTTGGCCGTGACATTTTTCTATCGAAAAATGTACAAAGTTATCTTGAAGGGGAGTCTAGGGAGTGTTTTCTGTGTTTAGCTTGATGAAGGTCTAGCAAGGAAACTAAAAAAATATGCGAATATATAAATAAATATACTGGAACAAATGTCCACTGTCCCCTTAACCTTATTTGGTCCGTGTGTGTGTGTATGTATATGTGTGTGTGTGTGTGTGTGTGTATGTGTGTGTATGTGTGTATGTGTGTGTGTGTGTGTGTGTTTACAAAATATCATAACCCCAATGACATCGGGTCAGAGAGTGTTAACATTCATACCCAAGTTTAGAATACCATCTCCTTATAATATCATAGTGACGCAAATGACCTTAAATAATATTAAAAGAGAAGAAATTAATCAAAATACCGAAAGAGTTAAGGAAATTAATAATAATAATAATAAAAATATAATAATAATAAGAGTAATACAAATAATACTAATACAAATAATAATAATAATAATAATAATAATAATAATAATAACAATACATTAATAACAATCACAACACTATAACAATAATAACAACAGTAACAATAGCAGTCCTTCCTTATAACTATCAACAAGGAGCTAGTCTCTTAATGGGTGGTTTGGGAATAAGGAGAAGCGGTCTGTGTGTGTGTGTGTGTGGGGGGGGGGGGGGGGGAGATGATGTAAACACTCTCAGGGGGGCACTATATTTACTCCATAAAAAGTAATATTAATAACACAAATGCAAAAAAGAATAAGAGAGGTGACGGGCTATTGTTAAGGGGAGATTTCCACTTGAGGGATTTTTTTTCTTTACCTCTTTCTCCCTCATGTTTAGCCCCATTGCTTTTGAGTTTTTAAGATGTTCGCCCCATTAGTTTGGCGATTTTAAGAACGTTCGCCCGATTTCTGTCAATTTTAAGACCTTTCGTACCATTTAGGTGTCGATTTTTCCTGGCGAGCGATAGCGAGCCTGTAATTTAAGAGGAACCGGCCTTCGGCCGGCCCATTTTTCTACCAAAAAATGTACACATTTATCTTGAAAGGGGGTCAACGGGGTTTAATTTTAAGATTGATGGAGGTCTAGGGAATAAACTAAATACCTCCCCTTAAAGAATATATGTATTTAACTCTTCTCCGGAAATGTTATACAGTATATATATATATATATATATAAATTATATATATATATATATATATATATATATATATATATATATATATATATATATATATATATATAATTATAACCTCCACGAGAAGTATAAATAAAAGGAATACACTCGCAGGTAAATACGCGCTTTAAGGGGGGGTCACAGGCTTTTTCTCCTTTTCTCTCTTTTTCTGGCTTGTATCTATTCGGCCCCATTCAGCCTACTGTTTTAAGACGTTTATCCCCATCCAGGTGTTGATTTTGTCCTGGCGAGCGGTAGCGAGCCAACATTCTTGTTTTATATGTTTTATATGTTTTTGACAGCAGGCTAAATTTGTACATTTTTCTAATTAAGGGGATTCAGTTAATTAAGGGGAGGCACTTGTTTTTTTCGGGACTTCCTTCTCCCTCATGTTTATTCCTATTAGTTTCGAGATTTTAAGACGTCCCCCCCCACCCCCACCCCCACCCCATTAGTTTGGCGTTTTTCAGACGTTTTGTCCCATTTCTTTGCCAATATTAAGACCTTTCGTGCTATTTTTTTTCCTGGCGAGCGAAAGCGAGCCTGTATTTTAAGAAGAATCGGCCGGGACATATTTCTACCGAAAAATGTACAAATGTATATCGAAGGGGGTTCTTGGGGGTGTTTTTTAAGCTTGATAGAGGTTTAGAGAGCAAACTAAACCCCTTCCTTAAACCATTGAGCCGAACCAGTAATTCATGCTGCACAATACCGCCTGGGTCCCCTTAAGGGGAGATTTCCACTTGAGGGATTATTTTCTTTACCCCTTTCTCCCTCAGGTTTAGCCCCATTGCTTTTGAGATTTTAAAACGTTCGCTCCATTATTTTGGCGATTTTAAGAACTTTCGCCCCATTTATGTCACTTTTAAGGCCTTTCGTGCCATTTAGGTGTCGATGTTTTCCTGGCGAGCGATAGCGAGCCTGTAATTTAAGAGGAATCGGCCTTTGGCCGGGACATTTTTCTACCGAAAAATGTACAAATTTATCTTGAAAGGGGCTCAAGGGGGTGTAATTTCAAGCTTGATGGAAGGCTAAGAAACACACTAAAAACCTCCCCTTAACCTCCCACCACTCCCACCATAAGCCACAGCCCCTACATATGAATCAACATTATAATTAACCCAAGAGTACCCCTGCCCCACTGGTTCATCCCTAATTAACCTCCCATCATATAAGTCACAACCCCTACATATAACCTAACATTATAATTAATCCTAGAGCACCTCTTTCCCTCTGGCTTAGCACTAACCTCCCACCATAAGCCACAAGCCACAACCCCTACATTATGAACCAACCTTGTAACTAACCGGTTTGTTCCGAAAAAAAAAAAAAAAAAAAAAAAAAAAAAAAAAAAACATACAGTAAGCCCCTAAATATCACTCAACATTATAACTAACCCTAGTGTACCCCGTCTTATATCGTACCGTACCCCTTACCAAAAACAGCCACAGCCCCTACAATAATTATAGACAATATTAGTAGTAGCAGCAATATCGTGAATAATGTAACTAACTATAAGGACACATGCGATACTAACTTATAATACAAAATCAGTTTGCATCATGTAACTATTAGGACACATGCGATAGGCTACTAACTTATAATACAAAACCAGTTTGCATCATGGCTATAAGATCAGGTAAGGTACAAAGGGTTAATGAGCCGAGGTGTTAAATAAGGGGAGATTTCCACTTGATTGATTTTTTTTTTTTCTGGACCCCTTTCTCCCTCATGTTTAGCCCCATTGCTTTTGAGATTTTAAGAAGTTCGCCCCATTAGTTTGGCGATTTTAAGAACTTTCAACCCATTTCTGTCAATTTTAAGGCCTTTCGTGCCATTTAGGTGTCGATTTTTTCCTGGCGAGCGATAGCGAGCCTATAATTTAAGAGGCACCGGCCTATGGCCGGGAGATTTTTCTACCGAAAAATGTACAAATTTATCTTGAAAGGGTGTCTAGGGTGTGTAATTTGAAACTTGGTGGAGGTCTAGGGAACAAACTAGAAACCTCCCCTTAAACCCTCGAGGATTAGGACACATTTTGACAGTTTATTCAGCTCTGTGGGCATCAAAAGGGCATCAAAAGGGCATATACTATCTCAATCAACCCTCTGAATTGCATATGCCCTTCCTAAGCTGAATCAAATCGTCTATTGATAGCCAGAATAACCTGTCAAAACAAGCCAAAATCCTAAAGGGGTTAAATACTGTCCTGGAAATATAAAATTGCCAAACCAAATAATCCAGCAATATATAGCCGGCCTTTAATAATCCAGCAATATATAGCCGGCCTTTAATAATCCAGCAATATATAGCCGGCCTTTAATAATCCAGCAATATATAGCCGGCCTTTAATAATCCAGCAATATATAGCCGCTTTAATATCCAGCAATATATAGACGGCCTTTAATAATCCCAGCAATATATAGCCGGCCTTTAATAATCCAGCAATATATAGCCGGCCTTTATAATCCAGCAATATAGCCGGCCTTTAATAATCCAGCAATATATAGCCGGCCTTTAATAATCCAGCAATATATAGCCGGCCTTTAATAATCCAGCAATATATAGCCGGCCTTTAATAATCCAGCAATATATAGCCGGCCTTTAATAATCCAGCAATATATAGCCGGCCTTTAATAATCCAGCAATATATAGCCGGCCTTTAATAATCCAGCAATATATAGCCGGCCTTTAATAATCCAGCAATATATAGCCGGCCTTTAATAATCCAGCAATATATAGCCGGCCTTTAATAATCCAGCAATATATAGCCGCCTTTAATAATCCAGCAATATATAGCCGGCCTTTAATAATCCAGCAATATATAGCCGGCCTTTAATAATCCAGCAATATAGCCGGCCTTTAATAATCCAGCAATATTAGCCGGCCTTTAATAATCCAGCAATATATAGCCGGCCTTTAATAATCCAGCAATATATAGCCGGCCTTTAATAATCCAGCAATATATAGCCGGCCTTTAATAATCCAGCAATATATAGCCGGCCTTTAATAATCCAGCAATATACAGCCGGCCTTTAATAATCCAGCAATATACAGCCGGCCTTTAATAATCCAGCAATATATAGCCGGCCTTTAATAATCCAGCAATATATAGCCGGCCTTTAATAATCCAGCAATATATAGCCGGCCTTTAATAATCCAGCAATATATAGCCGGCCTTTAATAATCCAGCAATATACAGCCGGCCTTTAATAATCCAGCAATATATAGCCGGCCTTTAATAATCCAGCAATATATAGCCGGCCTTTAATAATCCAGCAATATATAGCCGGCCTTTAATAATCCAGCAATATATAGCCGGCCTTTAATAATCCAGCAATATATAGCCGGCCTTTAATAATCCAGCAATATATAGCCGGCCTTTACTAACTCACCTTTAACGACCCCGCCTGCAGTTAACTCGGCTACCCTGTTGAGAAAGAGAGAGAAATTTATATATTGGGCGATGCTAAGGGTTGAAATAATGAGGGGAAAAAAAATATTTAATTCAAGGCTAGTTTAGCCCCATTAGTTTTCAGATTTTATGACGTTCGGCCCATTAGTTTGGCGATTTTAAGACTTTTTGCCTCATTTCTTTGTCAATATTAAGACTGTTCGTGTCATTTAGGTGTCGATTTTTCCCTAGCGCGCGATAGAGAGCCTGTAATTTATGAGAAACCGGCCTTTGGCCGCGCCACTTTTCGATCGAAAAATGTACAAATTTATGTTAAAGGAGGGTCTTGTTTTTTTTTTTTTTTAAGCTTGATGGAGGTGTAGGAAGGAAACTAAGAAAATAATAAAAAAATACATAAATGAGCAAATAAATACGCCCATCCCACCTTAACACTTTCAACCCCTTCTGTACCAGCGACGTCAATTATATTCTAGCTATATTTAGACGATCTTAAGCAATTTAAGTAGGATCGGTGGTAGTAAATATGGTCAAGTGCGATCATTTGAAGCCTGTTAACCCTCTCCGACATACGACGCGATTTTGAGCCTATTGGGGATACTTTAAAGCCTTTGTTACCATCAGGGGTATTTAGAAACCTTTAGTTTAGTTACTTCAACCTCTGCAGTTGTCTTTGAGTTAGCTGTGGGCAGAAAACTAATTTTGTAGAGGTAATAATAAGAGTGAGAGAACTCTATTTCTTATTGCTAATCCGGCAATCTCTGCGTCATAAATGCGTGAAAGGGTTAATGGGCGGAGGTCCTTTTTACACTGAATGAACTCGTCTAACAATAGCCATTACTAAGTTAATTTTATACTGGCTATATTTAGGCGGTACTTGGAAGACATTGTGCACCTTAGAAGACATTGTGCACCTTGAAAGACATTGTGCACCTTAGAAGACATTGTGCACCTTAGAAGACATTGTGCACCTTAGAAGACATTGTGCACCTTGGAAGACATTGTGCACCTTAGAAGACATTGTGCACCTTGAAAGACATTGTGCACCTTAGAAGACATTGTGCACCTTGAAAGACATTGTGCACCTTGGAAGACATTGTGCACCTTGGAAGACATTGTGCACCTTGAAAGACATTGTGCACCTTGGAAGACATTGTGCACCTTAGAAGACATTGTGCACCTTGAAAGACATTGTGCACCTTGGAAGACATTGTGCACCTTAGAAGACATTGTGCACCTTAGAAGACATTGTGCACCTTGGAAGACATTGTGCACCTTGAAAGACATTGTGCACCTTAGAAGACAGTGTGCACCTTAGAAGACATTGTGCACCTTGGAAGACATTGTGCACCTTAGAAGACATTGTGCACCTTGGAAGACATTGTGCACCTTAGAAGACATTGTGCACCTTAGAAGACATTGTGCACCTTAGAAGACATTGTGCACCTTAGAAGACATTGTGCACCTTAGAAGACATTGTGCACCTTAGGAAGGACCTCTCGGTATCAAAAGGTATATAGGCTAGTAACCTTTCTAGGTTGTATAGAATTGACTACTTGCGAGTTTCAGGCTATAAGGAAGTTGGAGCCGTAAACATCGATATTAAAGAGAAATGCAATAATAATGAGAGTTTCTGATGGATAAATAGTATGATCAATTTGGTTTTATGTATTTATATATGTATCATGACCGTATTTTAGCTGATAATTCTGCTAAATATTGACGGCCACAGCTCCAACTTCCTTATAGACCAAAACTCGCAAGTGGCCAATTGTCTAGGGTTAGCCAGAATCAAGAAATAGACAAAGGCACTATCGCCGGTGAAAATGGTAAAGTACGTGTTTCAGAGAGAGAGAGAGAGAGAGAGAGAGAGAGAGAGAGAGAGAGAGAGAATGAAAGATAAAAAGAATGAAAGAATGAATATTGAAAAGAATTAGATAAAAAAAAGAGAGAGAGAGAGAGAGAGAGAGAGAGAGAGAGAGAGAGAGAGAGAGAGAGAGAGAGAGAGAGAGAGAGAGAGAGAGAGAGAGAGAGAGAGAGAGAGAGAGAGAGAGAGAGAGAGAGAGAGAGAGAGAGAGTAAAAACAACAGTGATATAGGAATACACAAATTTAAGGGTATGTGTTAAACTGTCCAATACACATGGGGGTGTGGGGGTGTGTGGGGGTGTGTGTAGATGTGGATGTGTGAAGATGTGGATGTGTGTAGGTGTGGATGGATGTGTGTGTGTGTGTGTGTGTGTGTGTGTGTGTGTGTGGGTGGGTGGGTGGGTGGGTGTGTGTATGTGTGTGTGTGTGTGTGTGTGTGTGTGGGTGTGTGTGTAGATGTGGATGTGTGAAGATGTGGATGTGTGTAGGTGTGGATGGATGTGTGGGTGGGTGGGTGTGTTTATGTGTTACTCACTCAGTTACTTGTTCGTCAAGGGGAATCCACGCAATGCGAGCTAAGCTCATTATTATCGCGCCTCCTTAACTGGGAATGTATTGTGTGAAATGCATGTTAAGTGTTTTATGTACTGTTGGAATGGCTGTGGATGTGTGTGTAGTCTGTATTTTAGCCAATTGGCGACATCGGAAACGAAGGCTTAGGGTGGATCTGTATGGTACCATTCTCACTATAGACGGTACTGTCTCGCCCGAAGGCTTAGGTAGCCATCAGCTTAGGTGAACCATATGATACCCATCTCGCCTTGTACCATTTTTGCCAACCCCAGATGGGACGTCACAACGTCGTCCACTTATTCCAGGTACCTATTTACAGCTAGGTGAACTGAGGCTAACACATGGAAGGAGACAAGCCCAATTTGTCTCCGCCTGGCCGGGGATTGAAACCCCGACCCCTCGTGTGTGAGATGAGAGCTCTACCTACTAGGCTACGGGCTGTGTGTGTGTGTGTGTGTGTGTGTGTGTGTGTGTGTGTGTGTGTTTTTTTTGTTTTTTTTTCTATGTGATTGAGGGAGGCAAAAGGCATAACTGCCTATAGCGAGTGCCTCCCCCATAGTTGAAAGAGTGACAGGGCCAAAATCAAGGGACGTTCGAGCCAAAATGCCTGGACACACGGAGTTTGAAGCAATTTAAGTCATAGGAAACGGGAAAGACTGATTCTGGGAGAGAGTTCCAGAGCTCAGCTGTTGAGTAGACGAAAGTTTGAGAGTAACGTTTCACTCTTGGGTTGGAGAGTTGCACAGAGTAGGGGTGGGATTGAGTTGCAAGACGGGTACCACGTGCCCTACATAAAGGAGGTGGTATGCACTGAGATAGCTCTGAGGAACACTGATTATTATAGTAGCGATAGAATAGCGAGAGAGATGCAACATTGCGGCGGAAAGAGAGATTGCAGAGAGTTGGTGAGTGGACGGGAGTTAATGATACGAAAGGCCTTCCTTTCAACCTTGTCTAGGAGAGTGGTGTGAGAGGAACCTCCCCACACATGTGAACATGTGTGTGTGTGTATGTGTGAGTGTGTGTGTGTATGTGGGTGTGTGTGTGTGTGTAATTTGCAAGTGATCACATGGAAGCAATACTATATTTATCTAATACTCACATTTTCCAAAACATTAGCGTTTTACGAATAGCCTAATCACATTATAAAACTATTCAATGGGGTCAGTGCCTAGTGAGTGACCAGCTCAATAGGTGGCGTGAAAGAAAGAATGGTTCGAGATTGCGAGATGAGACAATGACACAGTGTCAATACTGCTTCGAGTTCTTGACAGTAAAGGCTTGATCCGCCGACCCCTTGATCAGCAGCCGACGCTCAACTGACTATATGCAACGGCTCGTCAGATCAGCTACGGTTCGCGATCGGTTTCATTCACGGCCATTTTGCTCTGAGGATGGCTTGGTCCCTGGTCAATATGGGCCGAGATGTCGAATATGAAGGTCCGTTTTAGTCCATGGCTCTTTCGGTCTGCTGCTGATATTGGCCGCGTGCTATATGTTGAGGGTCATTTCCGTCCAGGTTAATAATTAATGTTTGTTTTGTATTTATTTATTTATTTACTTATTGATTTATTAACTTACTTTGTGTGTGTGTGTGTGTGTGTGTGTGTGTGTGTGTGTGTGTGTGTGTGACTTATTTGATGTGCGGCCGATTTGGTCGGCTGATGGATATTGGCCAACTGACCATCTCATCATCATGGTATGTGGATGTTTTTTGGTTCTTGACTATTTACATCCGCGACTGATATGGGGCGATAGGTCAAATATAATGTGGTGGGTTTTTTTTTTTTTAGGTCAATGGCAGCTTTTATTGGATATCGTTTGGGTTCGGTCCCCCGCTAATTTGGCCGGTGGCCTTTTGGTCTGCAGCCAAAACCCCCAATAGGGAACATCCAATACTCATTACTGTGTTTGTGTGAAGTCCTTAAGGTCAGATTTTAACTTACAGTATTTATTTATTTGTTACTATTTTTTTTTTTTTTTTTTTTTTTTAGTTTTCTCTCACGACCTCCATCAAGCATAACACAACAACTAATAATAATATATATATAATATATAGAGACCATTCTTCGTGATAAATGCTTATATTTTCCGGTAAATATATGCCCCTTAAAAATACAGACGTGCTATCGTTCGCCTGGATCAAAATCAACACTTAAATGGCACGAGAGGTCTTAATATCGCCAGCCGAATAGGTTGATGTTTTAGAATCTAAAAACTAATGAGACTGAACATGAGGGAGAAGGGGGTCCAGAAAACTCGTGAAGCATCGTGAAGATCAATCAAACACTTGTCAATTTTGTGTGTGTGTGTTTTTTTTTTTTTTTTTTTTTTTTTTAAAGTGTGTGTGTGTGTGTGTGGGGGGGGGGGGGGGGGGCTTTCATTGGATCTAAGCCCAAAGTATGTAGTTTACATTCTAGCATCAAGTGAAAGTAATTAGGAAGTTTCATCTATATTCTTTCTCATTAGTTTTAGAGAAATCATGGTGACATTATAAGAGACAGCCATATCAATAGATTAACAAGCCGTTATACAGACAGCGACGATCACATCTCCATAAGCATTGTTTGCCAGAACTAATAAGCAACGCGCTACATAGAAAACTATATACAGAATATTCTTTGACACCAGAATCGGCCAGCAATGAAAACAGTTCTGAAAAAGCAAGTATTCAGTGTAATACAAAACGGTATAAAAAAAAAAAAAAAAAAAATTGCCTATGCTTCATTAATTTGCATTGATAGTCTCAAAAAATGCATGTGATCAAATTCGTAAAGGAAAACAAAAAAAGTAAATATGATAATTAGAACTTTCAAATATATCTGAAAAAGGGAGGCGAAATTCGGGCAAAAAGAGCGGCTAAAAGGCCATTGCATAATTAGGCTCCAGTTTAGTGTGGTCGTAAAAGTTTGTGTAATGGTTTTGTACTTTTGTGTTGGAGAGAAGAGGTGGGCGTGGTTTGTTTGTGTGTGTGTTTGTTTGTGAAAGAGAGAGGGAGAGAGAGAGTTTGATAGTGTGTGTGTGTGTGTGTGTGTGTGTGTGTGTGTGTGTGTGTGTGTGTGTGTGTGTGTGTGTGTGTGTGTGTGTGTGTGTGTGTGTGTGTGTGTGTGTGGAGCGAGAGAGAGAGTTTGAATGTGTGTGTGTGTGAGAGCGAGAGAGAGAGTTTGAATGCGTGTGTGTGTGTGTGTGTCTGTGTGTGTACAGTACGTGTATGTATATGTCTGTGTGTGTGTATGTGCGCGCGTGTGTATGTATTAATAAAACCCGTTGCTAACACAACAGAACAGGTCCATTAATGAGTATCGTCCATTCTAACCACGTTCCCATCCCCTCGTTAAGCTAATATAGGTAATCATGTTCCAGTATAACAGTAGCCCACATTAATTGAGCCCCATTCCATAACTTTTTGTCTAGAAGTAACATTGATGTGATTGACTTGTAAAATATATTGTAGTAAAACCGTAAACTGATCTTATGAATTAACTATTGCATTACAAACTACACTCAAAATGAAATCATAGTATTTTTCCTTTCATTGATAGAAAATACGGAGTGGATGCAATTTCATGTGGGCAACTGTACATTAGAGACCTTATAGTATTAAGTAGCACCCCGTTCTTAAGGAAGCCCACCTCGCTTTTTTTCTCTTTCTCTCCCTCTCTCTTTGGCTTGTATCCATTCGGCCCCATTCAACCTACTGTTTTAAGACGTTTACCCCCGTCCAGGTGTCAATATTTTTCTGGCGAACGGTAGCGAGCCACCATATATATATTTTTGTTTGGACAGCAAGCTAAATTTGTACATTTTCTGATAGAAAAATGGCTCCGGCGAAGCCAGATTTCTCCATACAATGCTAGCTCGCTATCGCTCGCCAGGAAGAAATCGATACCTGGATGAGGATAAACGTCTTAATTAAAACAGTTGGCTAAATGGGGCCGAATGGATACAAGCCAGAGAAAGAGAGAAAAGGAGAGAGAGAGATAAATAAAAAAGCAGGTGACCCCCCTTAACATTAATCATCAATTACAAACCCCAACACACTTGAATAAACTAATGAAAGCATATGGTCCTCCCGGGATTCGAACTCGGGACACCACACCCAGAACATCAGCATCTAAACCATTACACCACCAACACAGCCAGTCTCTCAACCTATGTTTTGATTGGTCGATTTTCGTGGGCACTATTTTATATTATTTTTGTGCTAAGGCTTCTGTCATTAATCTATCTATATTTCTAACTATATCAATCTATCCACCTAGCTATCTATCTACATGCATCTTTATCTATCCCACAATAGTCAACACAGAGAGGGTGAACTTACTGGAATAGCTCCATTATACCGTAGTTGACGAATATGTAGGGATGTTCATTAAGTGTGTAGGTGTGTAGGTGTGTGTGTATATATATATATATATATATATATATATATATATATATATATATATATATATATATATATATATATATACCGGGATATATATATATATATATATATACTGTATATATATATATATATATATATATATATATATATATATATATATATATATATATATATATATATAATATATATATATATTATATAATATATATATATATATATATATATATAAGTATTGTGTATGTTGTGTTTTATGTTTGTGCAAAACCAGCAATGCACAAACACATATGCATTTTTCTATATACAGTATACTGTACAGTATATACAGGTATATGCTGAGTAATGTTTCAGTGTGTTTAGATTTATTCTTTACGAAATCTCTCTCTCTCTCTCTCTTGCAATCCTTTAATTATAGTAACTAATACCTAGAGCCTAGATTTAAACCCTGGCTGCCTCCCAGGGACCGCAGCATAAGAACATAAGAAAATGGGAGTCTGCAAAAAGCCGATCGGCCCATACAAGGCCCTGTCACACCCAACCCCAATTACAAGGCCCAATTATAGGCCCAACTCACTAATACCTAGAGTACTGCCCCCACCAAAATGGTCAGCTATTAACACAAGATTACGGGGGTCTGCTGAACGCCGATTGGCCCACACCTGGTAGATCCCCCTCACACCCAACCCATCTCGTCCGTATGCCCATCTAATTTTATCTTAAAGCTCCCTATCGTTCTTGATCCCACTATATCACTTGGTAGCCTATTCCACCCATCTACAACTCTGTTACCAAACCAATATTTGCCTATATCTTTTCTGAAACGAAATTTATCTAATTTGAAACCATTTGTACGAGTTCTTTCGCTATCACTGAGCTTTAGTACATTTTTCATGTCCCCTTTATTAATCCCACTAACCCACTTGAATACCTCTATCATATCCCCTCTAACTCTGCGTCTCTCTAACGAATGTAAGCCTAATTTCTTCAACCTTTCTTCATACGGAAAATTTCTAATATTATGGATCATTTTTGTCATTCTACGTTGTACTCTCTCCAATGAATCTATGTCCATTCTGTAATAAGGACACCAAAATTGAACAGCATAATCCATATGGGGTCTCACTAATGACAAGTAAAGTTTTAAGATAACATCAGCAGTTCTGTTACTCACACTCCTAGATATGAACCCGAGAATCCTGTTTGCCTTGTTACGAACGCTTCTACATTGTTTTCTAGGCTTCAAATCATTGCTAACAAACACACCTGGATCTTTCTCACAGTCTCAGTTTTCTAATTCCATATTAGCTAGTTCATATTTAACATTTGTATGCATCTTCCCTATCTTTAATGCCTTGCATTTGTCAATGTTAAACTTCATCTGCCAATTTACTGACCATTCGTGTAAGGTATCTAGATCCCTTTGCAGACACTCTATATCTCTATCTGAATCTTATCTTTACTTATCCTACTAGTTATACCTAAATCAAGATAATTTATGTATATAATAAACAACAGAGGACCTAATACAGATCCCTGGGGGACACCACTTTTGACTGCTCTCCATTATGACTTGGTACCATTTATGCTGACTCTCTGCTTCCTACCAATTAGCCATGACCTAATTCATCCTAACAACGCCCCACCTATTCCATGTGCCTCAACCTTTCTCATCAATCTCTCATGAGGGACTCTGTCGAAAGCTTTACTGAAATCTAAATATATAATATCATATGACTTGTCATTATCTACTGCTTCATATACCTCTGAGAAAAACTAAGCAAATTCGTAAGGCAAGACCATCCCTGAGTGAATCCATGCTGAGAAGAATTGATTAAGTTAAATGTTTCTAAGTGGTTTCTCATTTTCCTAGCAATAATTGACTCTAGTAGCTTTCCTATGATTGAAGTGAGACTAATGGGACGGTAATTGGATGCTATTGATTTATCACCTTTTTTGAAGATCGGAACTACATTTGCAAGCTTCCAAGCTTCTGAAACTATACCTGTTTCCAATGACTTGCTAAATAGAAATGTTAATGGGTAACTTAACTCATCTCTGCATTCTTGTAATACTCTAGCATATACCTCATCAGGACCAGGCGATTTATGAGGTTTCAGTCTGTCAATTTCCTTAAGCACATCATTTCTACTTATAGTAACCGTACTTAACCTATGTTCTATACTATCGCTATATACCTTACGGACTTCTGGAAACTGTGCCAAATTTTCATTAGTGAAAACGGAAAGAAATTGACTATTTAATGTACTGCACATTTCTAAATTATTTTCTGTCATTTCTCCTATCGAAGTTTTAAGGGGACCAATTACATCTCTAACCTTGGATTTATATGTCAGATCTGTGTATTTATATAATTAA
Organism: Paralithodes platypus; assembly: GCA_032716605.1. Taxonomy (NCBI): domain Eukaryota; kingdom Metazoa; phylum Arthropoda; class Malacostraca; order Decapoda; family Lithodidae; genus Paralithodes; species Paralithodes platypus. Next base: position 15,405,365 of record CM064523.1, read on the forward strand.
CAATACCCTACTCTCACTCTCTCTTTCACTATATTACAGTATACCCTGTTCCAAATAAGTATGCCGCTACTCTTGACCATTTAACTCTTATAACTCACAAACGACTGGAGTAATCAAACTAATATTTCTACCATTTGGGAAGGGTCAGCCAGGGAATAGGTGTGGACATTTACAGCCTATTTACTCTAGCGATTTTTTAGTTACAAAGATTAAGGTTCACGATTTCTGGACTACCTAATTGGAAAGGGTATAGCCTAATATAAGTGGAACATATTTCACTCATATGATTCTTGAAACAAAACAAAAAAGTTATAAATAAAGTAAATAGTATTACTGTATGTACACTTTGCAACGTGAAGACTACACTATACATTAATTTAAACAGGAGTAGCTACCTAAAATGGGTAGCGAGGTCTTTGAGATACTAACGATTCCTTGTAACTTCTTACAACTTTTGATATCTCTCTTTCTCTCACAAGCACTTCTGATCTCTTAATTACCCACTGGTCTGGTTGGTCTCAAGCCTCCTTAACCTTACTCTCTCTCTCTCTCTCCTGATTTTTTAATTACTTACTAGTCTGGTTGATTGAAAGCCTCCTCACACTTACACACACACTCTGTCTCTCGCACACACCCACACTCCTGATCTCTAGCCTCCTCACTCTCACTCTCTCTCACTCTCACTCTCTCTCTCTCAAATGTGGCAAATGAGTTTCATGCAGATAAATGTAAAGTATTCCATATCGGGACCAGAAATGAGAAAGCAAACTATTCAATGAATGGCACTCAGCTTAAGAGTGTAGACAGCGATACTGATTTGGGAGTAACAATATCGAGTAACCTAAAACCCAGTCAACAATGTTCAGAAGTTGTAAAGAAGGCAAATATAATAATTGGCTTTATAGGCAGGTCATTCGAGCATAAATCCAAAGATGTAATCCTCACATTGTTAAATTCCCTAGTCTGTCCTCTTTTGGAATATTGCGTATAATCCTGGTGGCCCTTCTACCAAAAAGATATTGATAAACTTGAACGAGTTCAACGTAGAGTTACACAAATTATATCTAATCTAAAAAACAAACCATACGAGGAGGGTCTTATATAATTAAGTATATTTCCATTAACCTAGCGCAGATTAAGAGGTGACCTAATTCAAAATAATCGAAGGCATCGACAATATGAACTGTATTAAGTAGTTTACGATCGACCAATCAAACTACACGCTGGGAAATGTATGCAAAATCATTGGTAAATCTTTTAACTCACACGAGTTGAAGAATTTCTTCTTCAATCGAGCTGTGAACTTGTGGAATGGGATTCCTCGAGATGTTATCGACTGCAGCATCGTTGATTCACTTAAACATCGCATAGTCAAACACCTTGCCTTAAACCTGCGACTGATTGCATTTGTAAATTAATTAATTTTTGTACAGATACATTGACAATCATTTGTAGCTTCGTTGTTATTAACCCAAATTGTCCCCCACTAACCTTTCCTAACCCTGATATGGACATTGGTCTTAGGGCAGTGTTTTCCTTTCCAATTGTCTCTTACACACTTTGAACCACTGTTGGACACTTTGAACAACAGTGATTTAGAGGGCAAGCAACCTCGAGGGGTCGATATACCTGTTGTTGCTCGACTTCCTTTATACTTCTCTCTGCCCCTTTGTATTCTCTATCTCTCTCTCTCTCACTTACACACACACACACATTCACTAATCTTCACCTCGATACAATCTTCACTACTACACATCATGCACATTACAGTATTATAGGTTTACATATTGGTTCCATATGGATTCTATAACAAATTACTCTCACTCTCACACGCACATACTCTCTCTCTCTCTCTCTGACACAAACAAAGCCCAACACACACACACACACAAAACACATTCACGTAAACACACACTCTTTTATCATAAGCCCACACTACAATGAGCACAATACACCACTACCGTATTATACACGGAGGAGTTTGTTGTTGTGGGGAGAGGTAGATTGTTGTCATATGGATTATCTAGTCTAGAGGAACTAAGAAACAAACAAACTCCCTCTCTCCCCCGTCTCTTTATATTTATCAATCTATATATATATATATATATATATATATATATATATATATATATATATATATATATATATATATATATATATATACTGTATGTATACAGTATATTATATATGAGAGATCGGAGGGTGGGGAGAGAGCCTTCTACTTTGATGTCGTATTCGTCTACTATAATCTGTTCCTGTCTAGTAGTAAGGCCGGACCACCTAGTAGGGACCACAAGGTCTGTATGGTCTGAGTATCTGTGTAACTCTTTCTTTACCTACCTATTTATCTATTTAAGCAAACTATATCTACATATTGATGTATTTGTCCATCTACCTACCAATCTATCTATCTACCTCGTTCTCTATCTACATATCTCCCTAAGCCTACATGTTCAATGTTTATACGGCAAACATAGTTATAACGCATCGAAACACATACATCGACGCAACCACCCACACACTCTCTCTCTCTCTCTCTCTCTCTTAATTAGCTTTACTCTCCAGGCAGTCGTAGATGGATCCCTACTTGAAGGAGTACAAAGGAAATCAAGCAACATCAGATCTAGTGACCCTTCTAGGTTGCTTGTCCTCCAAAACACTGAGGATCAAGTGTCCAAACAGTGGTTTAGAGTGGGTAAGGGAACATTGGAAAGGGAATTACTGCCCTGGAAATAATGTCGGAGGAGGAAGGGGAGGGAGTAAGGAAGGAGGAGGAGAAGGAGGAAGGGGAGGGAGTAAGGAAGGAGGAGAAGGAGTACAAAGGAGTACAAAGGAAATCAAGCAACAACAGTCTAGTGACCCTTCTAGGCTGCTTGTCCTCCAAAAACACTGAGGATCAAGTGTCCAACAGTGGTTTAGAGTGGGTAAGGGAACATTGGAAAGGGAACTATTGCCCTGGAACTGATGTCCGTGGCAGGATTAGGAAGTTAGTAGGGGACAGATGGGTTAGTAACTGGGGGGGGGGGGATAAAATCAAGTTATTCATTTACAAACGCAGTCAGTCGCGGGTTTGATGCGAGATATTTGTCTAAGCGGAGTTTAAATGAATCAACGGTGCTGCAGTCTATAACGTCTCGGGGAACGTCCTATAACGTTATAACGTCTATAACGTCCTAAGGAGGAAGGGGAGGGAGTAAGGAAGGAGAAGGAGGAGTAAGGACAGTAAGAGCTCGAGTTATTCTGAACGAAATAGTGTAAATTAAGGGGTAGTGGCCAAATATTTATCTAGGCGGTTCTTCAAAGTCTCAAATGTATCCCAGTTCCCAATCTATTATTTATTAATTTCACCACACCACCAAACACCTCCAATGAAATTAATGAAAGCATATATGTGATTCAATGTTAGGGGAGGAAGAGGTAGTGAAGGAAGAAGTGACAGAAGAGGAAACGTAGAAGAGGTGTGAGGAGCTAGATGAGGATGAGGAGATAGAAGAGGAAGGGGATAGAAGAAAATAAGGAGATAGAAGAGATAGAAGAGGAAGAACAGATAGAAGTGGATGAGGAGATAGAGGAGGTAGAAGAAAATAAGGAGATAGAAGAGGAAGAACAGATAGAAGTAGATGAGGAGATAGAGGAAGTAGAAGAAAATAAGGAGATAGAAGAGGAAGAGGAGATTGATGAGATAGAAGAGGATGAGGAGATTGAAGAGATAGAAGAGGATGAGGAGATTGAAGAGATATAAGAGGATGAGGAGATTGAAGAGATAGAAGAGGATGAGGAGATTGAAGAGATAGAAGAGGATGAGGAGATTGAAGAGATAGAAGAGGATGAGGAGATTGAAGAGATAGAAGAGGATGAGGAGATTGAAGAGATAGAAGAGGATGAGGAGATTGAGAGATAGAAGAGGATGAGGAGATTGAGGAGATTGAAGAGGATGAGGAGATTGAGGAGATTGAAGATATAGAAGAGGATGAATAGATAAAAGAGGATAAGGAGATTGCAGAGATAGAGGAAGCGGTGGAAGAAGGGGAGGAAAAGGACAAGAAGAAAGGGGAGGAAAAGGACAAGAAGAAAGGGGAGGAGGACAAGGGAGAGAAGGAGGACGACAAGGGAGAGAAGGAGGAGGACAAGGGAGAGAAGGAGAGAAGGACAAGGGAGAGAAGGGGAGAAGGACAAGGGAGGAGAGAAGGAGGAGGACAAGGGAGAGAAGGAGGAGGAGGACAAGGGAGAGAAGGAGGAGGACAAGGGAGAGAAGGAGGAGGACAAGGGAAGAGAGAAGGAGGAGGACAAGGGAGAGAAGGAGGAGGAGGACAAGGGAGAGAAGGAGGAGGAGGACAAGGGAGAGAAGGAGGAGGACAAGGGAGAGGAGGAGGAGGACAAGGGAAGAGAGAAGGAGGAGGACAAGGGAGAGAAGGAGGAGGAGGGCAAGGGAGAGAAGGAGGAGGAGGGCAAGGGAGAGAAGGAGGAGGAGGACAAGGGAAGAGAGAAGGACGAGGAGGGCAAGGGAGAGAAGGAGGAGGAGGACAAGGGAAGAGAGAAGGAGGAGGAGGACAAGGGAGAGGACAAGGGAGAGAAGGAGGAGGAGGACAAGGGAGAGAAGGAGGAGGAGGACAAGGGAGAGAAGAAGGAGGAGGACAAGGGAGAGAAGGAGGACAAGGGAGAGAAGGAGGAGGACAAGGGAGAGAAGGAGGAGGACAAGGGAAGAGAGAAGGAGGAGGACAAGGGAGAGAAGGAGGAGGAGGACAAGGGAGAGAAGGAGGAGGAGGACAAGGGAGAGAAGGAGGAGGAGGACAAGGGAGAGAAGGAGGAGGACAAGGGAGAGAAGGAGGAGGACAAGGGAAGAGAGAAGGAGGAGGACAAGGGAGAGAAGGAGGAGGAGGGCAAGGGAGAGAAGGAGGAGGAGGACAAGGGAAGAGAGAAGGACGAGGAGGGCAAGGGAGAGAAGGAGGAGGAGGACAAGGGAAGAGAGAAGGAGGAGGAGGACAAGGGAGAGGACAAGGGAGAGAAGGAGGAGGAGGACAAGGGAGAGAAGGAGGAGGAGGACAAGGGAGAGAAGAAGGAGGAGGACAAGGGAGAGAAGGAGGACAAGGGAGAGAAGGAGGAGGACAAGGGAAGAGAGAAGGAGGAGGACAAGGGAGAGAAGGAGGAGGAGGGCAAGGGAGAGGAGGAGGAGGACAAGGGAGAGAAGGAAGAGGAGGACAAGGGAGAGAAGGAGGAGGAGGGCAAGGGAGAGAAGGACGAGGAGGGCAAGGGAGAGAAGGAGGAGGAGGACAAGGGAAGAGAGAAGGAGGAGGAGGACAAGGGAGGAAAATGAGGAGAACGAATGTGATGACAAAAATGAAATATAATGGATATGAATAACAAACGAACCTCAACACACCAGAAAGGTATACTGCTGAAGCCCGAAAATGTTTGTAAATGTTTACGCTGTTCATTACTAGTTTTGTAGAAATTATCATGTTAAGGGGGGGGGGGGTCACCGTTTTTTTTTGTTTTTATCTTTCTCTCCTTTTCTCTCTTTCCCTGGCTTGTATCCATTCGGCCCCATTCAGCCAACTGTTTTAAGACGTTTATCCCCATCCAGGTGTCGATTTCATCCTGGCGAGCGATAGCGAGCCAGCATTGTATGGAGAAATCCGGCTTCGCCGGAGAAATTTTTCTATAAGAAAATGTACAAATTTAGCTTGCTGTCAAAACAAAAATATATATATGTTGGCTCGCTACCGCTCGCTAGGAGAATATTGACACCTGGATGGGGGTAAACGTCTTAAAACAGTAGGCTGACAGGGGCCGAATGGATACAAGCCAAAGAGAGAGGGAGAGAAAGAGAAAAAGCGAGGTGGGTACCCTTAAGAGTGGTGAACAACAACAACAACACCAATAATAATAATAATAATAATAATAATAATAATAATAATAATATTATTTTTATTAATCTCACCACCACACCCCCAATGAAATTAATTAAAGTATATATAACAGAAACAGGCAATGGCATAACATAAAAACTAATGTGTCGTTAACAAATGTTCTGCCCATCCATAGGTTGCTGAAATGAACGCAACCTTTGACCAAAGTTATGCTATGTTGAATCCCGAAAATGTTTGAACATTTGTACGCTGTTGACTGCTAGTTTTGTAGAAATTATAGTGTTAAAAGTGGTGGATACTAATAATAATAATAATAATAATAATAATAATAATAATAATAATAATGATGATGATGAACACAAATAAAGGACATAACAATATAGCACACACACACACATTATATATATATATATATATATATATATATACAGTATATGAATGTAAAATAGAAGATGAATACGACAAGACCACACACACACATTACTTGACATACATAAGGTAATGTAAGGAAACAGGGTAAAGAAACTGACAAAGTAACACGAATAAAATGAAATAGACACACAGTGAGAAAAATATATAGCACAATATTATTCAGAAGATACAAAAACAAAGACCATATATCTATATATAAAACCTGCAAGGGAAAACAAAGACCATATATCTATATATAAAACCTGCAAGAAAAAACATACTACACACAAACTAGCCGGGAGAGTAAGAGTAAGGAGGTGTGAAAAACAACTTGACAGAAAAGCCAAGATGAAAGGGCAAGGGGTAATAGCACGCACACACACACACACACAGAGAGAGAGAGAGAGAGAGAGAGAGAGAGAGAGAGAGAGAGAGAGGGAGGGAGGGAGGGAGGGAGGGAGGGAGGGAGGGAGGGAGGGAGGGAGGGAGAGAGAGAGAGAGAGAGAGAGAGAGAGAGAGAGAGAGGGAGAGAGAGAGGGAGGGAGAGAGAGAGATTATTGAAATATTCAGTACATACTATGAACACATATACTGTAGCCTATGTTCTATATTTACAGTTCCTTTACAATATACATCTTTCATCACTTATGATTGCCACCTTCAACTTTTCACGAGTAAACGTTACAACATATTTAACAGGTGTCAACACTTGATGAACCTGAGACAACTTCTGACTGTATAATAACCCTTTCAAGATACGAGGACGCATTTCTTCCATGTCACCTGGCTATTCTACCTGTTCTATTCTATATACTCAGGCCCAATCCCCATTTTTTTTTTTTTGTTTTTTTTTTTTTTTTGCCGACTCAATCTGGCTATTGGTACACGATGTTATTCAGATAAGGAAGAAATTCTGGGGAGTCAGGGGGATGAATGAAACAGATTATACCCCTTTCATTACTAGAGGGCCATCCCAAACTCAATACACCGTCTAGTGATACTCGGAATTAACTGCCAAAATGCGTCATAATCCTCAAGGAGTGAACCACTACAACATGCTCAACCATTGATAATAATAAATCGGGTAAAACTGCAAAAGTCCTCCTGATTTGCTAGTTGTTTTCTAGTTTTGTTGTTGTTGTTGTTGTTGTTGTTCCCCAGGCTGTCTGGCCGAACAGCCCCAAGGTCTCGAGCAAGGCCATGGCCATAAACGAGCGCCCCCACAAAATCCTCACTGCTTACCACTAACAAAGCCCGGGCGACCGAAGCCAATCCAAGGCAGGGAGCTGAGGAAGGTGCGGAAACGCCCGGGAAACCAAAGCCCCACCCAAGGCCCTGTGCCCCTCAGCAATTATGAAGGGAAAGTTGAGGGGTAAGGGAAAAATGTGACGCTTTGGTTCCCAATCTGCCAACTTCTAGGTTGGCAGTAGGGAGGTCAATCCACGGAAAAGACGCCGCCACTTGAGATCTAGAAGATATATAAGTAAAAGGAACAGTCAGAGTAAGCTACGGGTATGGCAGAGATCGCTCAGTTCTCACTCGGATAGACCAGCCCATCACCACATGACTAGAACCCAATCCTCTCAGCATCAGCTAGGAAAGGCCCTAGAAAGCCGCCTTTGGCGGGGGGATAGCTCCCCTATTTCAACTCCTTTCGGGGTTGGGCACCCGCCCAACTATTTGTTAAATAGTTTAGTAGAGAATTCCATCTGGAGAAAATGCGGAAAGAAATGTTTATGCTTACACCCCCATCAATGGTGAAAACACCGTAATTAACGAGTACTTCTGTTTCAGTTTATCTATTAATCGCTTTATTCCAATCAAAGCAACATTATTACGACATGGTTAAGGGGGAAGGATTTATTTATTGGGCGATTATTTCATATATATATATATATATATATATATTGAGTATATATATATCACAAATACACGTGAGCCACTAAATGTTTCTAATCTCTCAGTGGGGTTCGAACCGCCGACCGTCAGGACGATAGCCGACGCTTTAATCAAGACTGCCGTGGTGTAGTTGATTAAAGCGTCGGCTATCGTCCTGACGGTCGGCGGTTCGAACCCCACTGAGAGATTAGAAATATTTATTTATATATATATATATTATTATTATTATTTGTTTTCAAGTTTCCTCCCTACAGTAGTTCTCAATTAAACTTTAAAAAAAAAACATCCATTAGATTCTAGATATATTTGTAAATTTTTCGGTAGACAAATGTCCCGGCCGGTCAAACTAAAATCTGAAAACTAATGGGACTAAACATGAGGGAGAAGGTTGCCTAGAAAACCGGCCATATCCCAACTCACTTCCAATATATATGAGCACCTGTGAGAGTATTAAATACCTTCACTAATTCACAAACGATTTTTCCAGTTCCATGTCTTGGCAATTCTACCTCTCTTTACTATTCGCTGTAAGTAGGCGAAATATCATGATTTCTAACCTCTGTAACTAAAAAACGACTAGAGTAATCGAGCTAATATGTCTACCATTTGGGAAGAGTCGGTCAAGGAATAGATGTGGAAATTTACAGCCAATTTTCTGCTTTCCTTTTTGAGTTACAGAGGATAGAGGTCATGATATTTCGCCTACTTACAGCGAATAGACTATAATATATCTTTATATTAACCCCTTCAGTGTTTGACGACGCAATTATTAATTTTATCTTGTTATCGGTAGACGATTATGTATATATAGTTTAAGCCGCTGTCACACGAGCGCTTTTTCCGTCAATTTTCCATGAGCAAGTTTTTTCTCGTATTATTTTGGGACTTTTGCACTGGTATCGGTAACTAGACTGAAGGTAGATTATGCTAGGCAGCCAAATTATGATCAAGTGTAATTTTTTAAGCTTCCAGACCATAATTGCCCGTAAAAATTGCTCGAAAAAAGCTCGTGTGACTCCGGCTTTAGAAAGGAATATTGGAAGTCGGAGGGTTAATTGAGATATAATTTTCCTCTTTGATTTTTAGAGGGCCTTCCAAAGCTGAATAAAATCGTCCAATGACAGCCTGAAGAAAGCAGATTATGGCGGCCTACTACTTAAACGGTTAAATTACATCCTCACACATTCGGGCATATCAAAACTTTACTTATTGATGTTATGAATACAGTATATAATTAATACAGTATATAATTAATACAGTATATAATTAATACAGTATATAATTAATACAGTATATAATTAATACAGTATATAATTAATACAGTATATAATTAATCAGTATAATTAATACAGTATATAATTAATACAGTATATAATTAATACAGTATATAATTAATCTGAACTCCTAATCGCTGGAACCAAACTCTCTCTCTCTCTCTCTCTCTCTCTCTCTCAACTTTTCCGGGTGAAGCTTGGCAATATACAATTGTATGTGTATTCTCATTGTCTACTAGGCACACACTCAATCATTCACGCACTCTCTCTCTCTCTCTCCTGCCAACAACAAATCCATCACCATTGCTATATATATATATTCTGACCTCCTGCAACAATATGTCTGAATTTTTTAACACTCAACAAACGATCCCTGCATACTAATGGGCCGAAACTCTGCGTGATATGTATACAATGAAATGTTGCAGTCCAAACTCTAAAGGTTCTGTCGTCATATATTTCAGGTTGTATTTGTTATTAGGTTCTCAGTTGTTTTAAGCTGTACGAATGTCTGCCAGATGTTGAGTAATACGTTAATGATTACAGTACAGTAGGCCTATGTAGTCAATTTCATGGACTTCGGTACAATCCAATTATTTTCATGATACTTTTGGCTAACACTAGGTGATTTTAATGGCACTACAAAGGACCTCTAGTAATCAAAGGGGTCTAAACTATATTTATTAAAAAAATTATGATAATTGGAATTATATATATCAATAATATATATATACTGTATATATATATATATATATATAGGGCCTACTGTATATGTAATATCTATTAATGACTTGTTTTGAATATTACTAGCGCTAGAAATAATATGTCAGAATTTAGGATACGAAAATCAGAAGAAACTAAGGCCCTGTAAATGTTTGGAGTATTCTGGCGGAGATTTACAGTATATAGCATCTGTTAACAGGCTAATCCCTTGGGTCATAACAATATTTACTATATTTATTTGGTGCACACCGGTAGCATGACGTGTGAGGATAATACAAGCAGGACAGGAACGGGAAAGTTATTTTACTGTTTATAACAATTATAGAATCTTCGCCATTATACATGTTGTGTTATTTTACGCTAATTAGGCTTATGCTAATTTGTATTCCTACCTATATGGATAGTTTAACCAAAAATAGAGCCTTGTCTGTAATGAGTTTAAGTATATTTGAACTTGTCCCCCCTAGGATTATCCACAACACACTTTACCTAAACTTATAGTCATCCTACAAATATATTTATCATTGCTAGAGGTATGAAATCTAACACTCTCTACCATATAATATTATCCTTTTGTATTTTAGTTACCATAAAACACTGAATTTGTATTTCTCTCTCATTTCTTCATGTAGCCTAAACAAAATTCTGAGAAACATGCAAAATGGGCCAATAGCCACAACACAACATATTTCACCAGATGGTCAAGAATGTTGATATACTGCCCCCAAGCACTTTATTCTCGTTCTTTCAACATCAACCTACCTCCCTACCTCTCTCTCTCTCTCTCTCTCTCTCTCTCACACACACACACACTCCCACACACTCACCTACAGCCAAGAGCACAATACGAAATGACAACAATGCCTCTTGCGACACGTTAATGTAAATTTACCTACCTACAGACACACAGACACAGATACACACACACACACATTAGTTGTTTACATAATAGCCACACACACACACAAGCCGCCTACTCCATACTCACACATACACCCCTAACAAATGAAATATATATATATATATATATATATATATATATATATATATATATATATATATCCGGTATATATATACATATATTCTCTCCCTCCCCCCCCCCCCCCCCTCTCCCCACTCCCCACATACAAGGATACCAAAGTACCCATTCACATACATACTCTCTCTCCCTTAGGGTAAGGCTAAGGGAATTCGGGTAAGAATACAGTAAATATACATATAAATAATTGGAGTTACAAGCGTACAATCTATACCGGTACATATCGATAACAATGGCCATAATCTAGGAACGTGTCAGAAATAATAATAGTAATAATCATGAGCCAGGTCTTGAAATGGGGGACCTCTAGGGATTACCAAAATAAGGGTAGGGTATATGGGCCGACAACATGCAGCAGGTAACCAGGTACAAACAAATGAGGCATGACAGAGACAGAAGACAAATCGGACAAACCAGACAGATCAGGAGGTTGATTTGGTAGATTCAGCGGAACACATAATGCTTGAAGTACTATGGATTAGTAGATACTAAGTACTTTTTTGTCTGCAAACAAATCAGAGAAAGAAAGGTGTTTCGATAATGTTCCAGCTGTTTTAGACCTGTCAATATAAGGTGTGTTAATTTGACCAGGAGTGATACGGCGGCACAACCGAACTGGAAATGTCATCCTGGGCCATCCATGTCCAGGGCACCCGCCTCGGTTTCTCATATGGGGCGCTCCGAAAATCACCCAGAACCAAAATACAACCCCATCTTCAGGTATCACTAGCCACCAAAGTGAAACATCAAGTGGCACAGTACGTGGAGGGGAACAGGCTGGTAGAACCTCCCACACAGCAACCGAATAGAGCCCAGAAGAAACAGGATGAGGAAGAGGAAGAGGCTGAACAGCTACAAAAGAGGGTCACAACAAATCTGGCTGACAATGACATCAAAGGGGCCATCAGACTGTTGTGGTCTTTTGAAGGCTCTGCTGGCCATGGTGTGGAGGCAGTCGAAGCCCTACAAGGAAAACATCCATCTTCACATGAGGATCTAAGCTTCCCTCCAGCTCCAAATGCCCGGATGCCTCAACCTTTAGTTATCACGTAGGAGCAAGTGGTTGCCACAGTGACTTCCTTCCCAGTAGGTTCTGCCGTGGGCCCAGATGGTATCCGACCTGCCCACCTCAAAGGCCTCTTGGCTTAGTGATCAGGACCAGCTGGAGAGGCACTCTTGGGTACCCTCACTTACATCCTGAATATGGTCTTAAGATGGGAAGTCTCAGACTGCTACACCCCTCTTTTGGGGGTCATCTCTTTGTGCATTGGCCAAAAAGGATGGCATGGTCTTAAGACGGGAAGTCTCAGACTGCTACACCCCTCTTTTGGGGGTCATCTCTTTGTGCATTGGCCAAAAAGGATGGCGGTGTGAGTCCAGGAAAGACTTTCCGCTACTCTGCCACAAAGGTGGGTTTGAAACCACTTTTGAATGGTGTAGGACAACAAAGGCTAACAAAGCTAGGTCAGGGTTGAATGGTTCGGCTCTGCATAATGCAACTTTAGGCGTGTCTGTATAAAATTTCCTAACTGATTTAAGCATCATCATAACTAATCTTGGTCAGGCTGGACTAGCAGTATACGACACCGAATGTGAAATTGTCCTCCTCAACTACTTACCCAAAGAAAGAGAACACACATGGGCCCCCCGGCCCAAGGCCAGATGGAAGGACCAATTTCCCTTCAAAAAATGGCTGGTGCTTCGCGTGGGATGCTATGTGTGCTTACACTTTCTCAATGACCAACATCACCAGAAGCACTAATGAAGTAGTTGAGGCTGCCCGGATAGCAGAACATAGAAACCAAGAAAATTACTAAATCCTCACCAGAAGTCATCAGTTTGAACCTCTGGCGTTCAAAACATTAGGATTATTCGGCCCCAACACCCTCAATAAGGTGAACGAAATTGGTTGTATAATCAGAGCAGCTACGGAGAGCCCTGGGATACCCTTTGGCTCAAGCAAAGACTAAGGCTGGCCATCCTCCGGGACAATTCCACCAGTGCCATGAACTCAGTATGCCAACGTATGAGGCCCAGGGGAGACATGGTGTATCCCTAATCTTTCCACGCTAGAGTTTTGAAATGTTCTAATTATATATATAAAGTATATATAGTGTGATGTACATTATTGAAAGAAAGTGTCTCAGATGGTTGAAAGCCACAGTTGCTCGCGTACATAGGGCTCGCAATCTCTTAATAAACACACACTATCAATTACAGCTGAAAGTATAATGCACAATGGAAGCAATGTCTCTTGCGACACCTTAATGCAGGTTTACAAATCACACACACACCCATTCAGACACACAACACACACACTCACACACACATAAACACTTCCCATAAATATGTCAAGAACAAGATTTCAAGTTGTTTGGCAAATGTCTTCTGATGATACACTACAGAGCTCGAGGACATACTCTAATAATACTCTAAACCTGATAGATTCACGGTGATATTGCACTGTCAAGTATCCGCAGATTATCAGCTAAAATATATATACACCAAACCACACAAAAAATCTACAGTATAATTAAACATTAAACATTATACAATATACATCGAGAACCAGACATCAAACTTATGCCACCCACAAGCACACACAAATTTTACACACACACACACACACACATGCATAGTGAGCAGCACACTCCTACCCACACAAACACAAGTCACCCACGCACTCTCCTCTCCCACACACACACACATACACACATTATCTCTCTCTCTCTCTCTCTCTCTCTGAACATTGCAAAAGATTAAAACAATGTCTCTCTTGCAACACTTTTGCTTACTTACATTAACTCTTACACACACACTATGCATAAGCACACATACATACATACATACATACATACACACACACACACACACACACACACACGCTTTGCGTACACCCACACACACTGAGCACTACACCAGATGAAAATAATGTCTCTTGAGCCACTGGCAATCTGAGCTACACTGAAGGTCATAGGTGCACTTGATGGTACGTGTGTGCGTGTGCTTGTGTGTAATAGTGTTTGTCTGAGTGTGTGTATGTGTGCGTAAGGGGATTTAAGTGAGCGTGTGTATGTATGTGCCAATGCAAGTGAGAGTTCCTAGAATGTGGGATCTCTCTCTCTCTCTCTCTCTCTCTCTCTCTCTCTCTCTCTCTCTCTCTCTCTCTCTCTCTCTCTCCCTCTGTATGTGTGTGTGCGTGAATCAGTCTTCAGTGTGTGGGATGTTTCTTGGTTTCTTGGCATGTGTGTGCGCAAGATACTTAATCTTTATATTTTTTTTTTTTTTTTTTTTTTTTAAGATGGTGGTATGTATGTATGTTAGGTTATGTGTTTAAACGATTATGCAGGTGACGGTGTACAGTCGCGCTAATAAGTCATGTCCCAGCTGTCATTACGTTTGGCTCGCTCTGTGCTGTATTAACGTCTGTCAGATGTTGAATAGGGTGGGTAAGTGTAGGAACATGTTTGTATATTTCACTCGATATGAAGAAATGAAGCCAAGATATTGCTGATACCAATTATTGATCAAAACATACTTGGTGCCTTGGTACATAGATTCCAATGGTGTTAGCTCAACAAGTGTTATTGGTATCTTTATAGTTACTGGGAAAAGTGCTTATCCCTCAGAGTATTAGTCAGTGTCCGAAACTTTGTGAAATATCTGACAACACTTATTAACCTCGACCGTACATGTGTAATTATTTGTGGATGCTTAAATACGCATTTGAGTGTGTGTGCTTTTTTTTTTTTTTTTTTTTTTTTTTTTATATTCCAACTACTCCCTCTCGGGCATAGGCTGAGAGCCTGTACAGTACATTCCACCGCTCAACACGGTGAAGCCCGTGAGATCTTGTTCCAGTCTGGGGAGTGAGACATGTGAAGCATCCATCATGGCTCGAAGCAGCTCCATCTCTGAAGCGGCTGGTTGCTTCGCTCAAGTGCGAAGCCGTCTCATCCTCCAGACTCAGACCCTCACTCTTAGAACGCCACCTATTGAGCAGTGAACTCACTAGGCATTGTCCCCCTGTAACATATTTTGAATATGGGAATATTCATACAGTGTTATTTAATCAGGGAACAATGAGGGTATTTTTTTGGCATTTCGGTGGGCTTTGTGGTAATGCACTGATACTAGGTACAGCACAAATTCAATCCCAATAATATCTTCCCATTGACATATCGGGATTTGAACCCGGGTCCATTGGATTACCAATCCAGTGGCATGACCACACCACCACACCTCCCCATGTATGTTTGCATGTGATTGTGTGTTTGTACATTTATTTCGAGTTATGTGATTAAATATTTATGTATAGTGGATGTGTGGATGGCAGAGTGCACTTATAGACGCACTTGGAGTTTAATTAAATCTTTCAGTATTTGATTACGCATTTTTACATTTTAGGCAATTTAGAAACGATCTGAAGGAAAAAAAATGGGCAAAAGCAATCTCAGTTAAGGAGAGATTTCCACTTGAGGGATCTTTTCTTGACCCCTTTCTCCCTCATGGTTAGCCCCATTGTTTTTTTATATTTTAAGACGTTCGATCCATTAGTTTGGTGATTTTAAGAACTTTAGCCACATTTCTGTCAATTTTAATACTTTTCTTGCCATGTAGGTGTCGATTTTTTCCTGGCGAGCGATAGCGAGCCTGTAATTTAAGAGGAATCGGCCTTCGGCCGGGACATTATTCTACCGAAAAATTTACATATTTATCTTGAAAGGGAGTGTAGGGGCTGTAATGTTAAGGTTGATGGAAGTCTAGCGAACTAACTAAAAACCTCCCCTTAAGTCACTAGGTCCCAAAAGATCTTCCTAAACTGAATATAATCTTCCAATAATAGCCAGAATAAACTACCGTACTAAAAGGTGTCATAATACTCAAGGGGTTAACTGTTTAGATGTAAATGTTTGTTTGTATGTGTGACTCCGTGTAATTGCTCGGGTGTGTATTTTGAGCCCGAATGTTTGCATAGGCGAGTGCAAAACGGGTAGAGTGTGGGTGCGGATTGGGCATGATAATAGGAATGCACAATGTTTGTATGTGACTTAACAGGACTTAACAGTCCAAGCATTATATCCCAATTTTATTTAGTTCTTGGTGGTGTCGGTGGTGTGTGTCAGAACGCGCGCACAACCTTAAATGTGTGAGAGAGAGAGAGAGAGAGAGAGAGAGAGAGAGAGAGAGAGAGAGAGAGAGAGAGAGAGGAGAGCGAGAGGAGAGAGAGAGATTAGTGGGTGGGGGGGGGGGGGGGGGGGGGGAGCAGTTGCAAATATCCATGGCATTAACTTTCTACAATGTATTTTTTATGATAGCAATATAGGATACCCGTGTACCATAAAGTGCCTCTGTGTATGGTTTTCCTTCCCTTCTGGGTTTTTTTTAGTATCA
>CM064523.1:15422074-15432074 GCA_032716605.1 Paralithodes platypus
TTATACAGTATATTACCTATTTATACAGTATATTACCTATTTATACAGTATATTACCTATTTATACAGTATATTACCTATATTTGTATTTTTATTCTATGTTGGGTGGTGTATTCTTTAAGTGTTCCTCAGTTTATATCGCCTATATTTTCGTTCTGCATCTTGTTCATTATATTCTGTTAAATGGTATATGTATCCCAGTTCTATGTTCGGTGTTCTGTCATTTATTGCTTTGTTATCGTTAATTTATTTTGTCTTTCTTAACTTTCTGATCTGGAGCTTGGTTTTGTTATCATGTTCATGTCATGTCTTTATTCTTCTTTCTCTTCTTCTTCGTCTTCTTCGTCTTCGTCTTCTTCTTCTTATTCTTCGTCTTCTTCCTCTTCTTCTTCTGTACCTTAGTCATGTACTTTTATGTGTCTCCATTTTGTATTTATGTGTCTCCATTTTGTATTTATGTGTCTCCATTTTGTATTTATGTGTCTCCATTTTGTATTTATATGTATTAGTTTTAGGCGGTAACCGAACGCTTCAACCAGTACCTGACAACCATTGCCAACTTGTCTAGTTAGTACATGCTTAGGTTAATATCCAGAATTCGAGAATGGATAATAGGTCGTAGGCTTGAGCATAAACCTGTAACTGTCTTGATAGCGTAATGGTTAGTGCGCGGAATTTCAGTGAGTTCCCTTTACTTGATTCGTGTCCTTGGAGTACCACATGTATTCATTGATTTCATTAATTTGGTTTATTTGTAAGTTAATTGTTGGTGTTGTGGTTAGAGTGTTAACAATGTGTGTGTGGTAACCCAGGTTCGAATCCCGGTGGGTCACATGCTTGTTTTCATTAATTTCATTGGGAGGTGTTTGGTGTTGGAATGAAATTAATAAATAATATATTTATTCAGGTTCAGGAGTAATTCCTAGCGAGGCCTTCCCTTGGATTAAGTGCCCCATCAATTACCCCTTCCATTGATGTAATAATTAGGCTATCATAGTGCAGTTGGGTATATGTACAATCGGGGGTATTAAGTGTTGTCATAGATTCCAGTGGTTTTCGCTCAAAAAGTGTTATTGGTATCTTTATTGTTACTGAGAAAAAGTGCTTATCCCTCAGAGTACTATTCAGTGTCCGAAACTTTGTGAAATATCTGACAACACTTATTAACCTCGACTGTACATGCGAAGATTAATATCCAGTAATCGAGAATTGATAATATGGCGTAGGTTTGTGCATAAACCTTTAACTGTCTCGATAGCGTAATGGTCAGTGCGCTGAATTTCGGTGTGAACGTCTAGTTTGCCCCTAAGCTAAAAACAAAATTTAAATAATAATTATGTAATATATAAATTAATTAAAAAAACTCGCTTCCTCAGACCTCCTTCAAGCTAGATATGTAAGGGAAATTTTTCGATAGAGATTATCGCGGGCGAAGGCTGATTTCTCCTAAATTGTACGCTCAGTATCGCGTACCCAGAAAAAATACCCAAATAAGGTGAAATGTATTATAATTACCAACAAAATAGGGTGAAACGTCTTTAAATCTCAATAAATGGAGTTATATAGGAAGGATTAAAAAACAAAAAACGCGGCAGATACGATTAAGGTTACGCTAGGTTAAATCAAATTAGGTTTGGAGTAGAAGATGGTACTGGTTTGGTTGGCCTTGGTTGAGATCTACTGGTTGAGATCTACTGGTTGAAATAGTCTGCTGGTTGAGTTGGCCGGAAACCTTTTAGGCTGTATCCTGTCAACATCCTTCTTTGTTCTATCTTTTGTTTTCTGGTCTCATAAGCCATTCTATTATTATGGTGTTATTATTATTGTGTCTTCATATTCCGTATCCTCTCCTTATTTCTTGTCTTCAAATGTTGTCTTATATTTTGTCTTTATAGTTTTGGTCTAGTAATCCTATCTATAATTTTGGGCATTTAATTAGTATGTTATTTTATTCTATTATTTTCAATCCCACTTTTTGGCCTATGGATTATGTCTGTGTATTTTCTTGTCTCTATGATTTATCTTCATATTCGTATATCTTGTCGGTTTGTATACTCAGTCTTATTATTATAGGCACCATATATCGGAGACTTGAATCCGCTACAGGGATTATTTGGATTGATTTGACTGTTAATTCATATATCAAATTGGACAGTACACGTTTAGGAGATCCAAGATAGACAATACAGTAGATAATTTTTTGATAGTCGATTCGATTTTAGCCATCATCTTTTATTCGGATACTGTGGTTCCAATACATACACTGCTTAGGGGGGAAGAGTTTATTTATTGGTCGGTTTATATATACTTTTATTGATTGATTGATTGATTTATTTTTCAGTTCCCTCCCTAGTCCTCCATCAAGCTAAAAGTAAAAAAAAAAAAAATAATGATAACAAAAACATCCTAACATCCCCCTTCTATATAAATTTGTAAATTTTTAGTAGACAAATTTCCTGGCCTAGTTCCTCCTAAATTACAGGCTCGCTATCTCTCGCCAGGATACTATCGACACCTAAGTGGCACGAAAGGACAAAGGAATAGGGTCTTAAAATCGCCAAACTAATGGGCCAAACTTATTAAAATTAGAACACTAATGGGACTAAACATGAGGGAGAAGGGGGCCAGAAAAAAAAACTCCCCTCTTAAGTAATCCTGCGACGCCGCCTTTAGATATTATTTAGTTTTAATTGGTGTAATTTTATTTTCTCTGTATCTTATGTTTATTGCCTGGTCTCCACCTACTTTTTGTCCTCCCCCTCTCCTTTTCCTCTTCCTCCTACACTTTTCCTCCTTCCTCCTCCTCTTACACTCCTCCTCCCCCTCTCTTCCTCTTCCTCCTACACTCCTCCTCCTCCAACTTCTCCTCCTCCCCCTCTCCTCTTCCTCCTCCTCCTACACTACTCCTCCTCCTACTCTCCTACATCCCCTCTCCTGGTTCTCCTTCTCCTCTCCTCTCCTGTTTCTCCTCCTCCTACAGGCCTTCTCCTCTTACTTCTCTTCCTCTCCTGTTTCTCCTTCTCCTACACTCCCCCTCCTACACTCCTCCTCTACCTCCCTCCTTCTACTCCCCCAATGACCGCCTCTCCCCGTCTCATCCCCCCAGATTAGGACCCAAAATGGCTGCCATAAAGCTTGTAGATGGCCACTATAGCTCAGATGACGTCAGGTTATGGCCTCGTTATTGTGTTAGCTATAGTAAACAGCATATGGCCCCATCTCTGGTGACAGTTTTGATGACTGGCTGATTGGAGTGTGGCCGTTTTGGAGGCCGTTTGGGAGTGTGGCCATTAGGAGTGTGGCTGTCTGGGAGTGTGTCCGTCTTGGAGTGTGGCCATTAGGAGTGTGGCTGTCTTGGAGTGTGACCATCGTGTAGTGTGACCCTTTTTTACTTGAAGCCCACCAGTCACGTCACCCCCTCTCGCTCTTATATAAATACCAGAATATATCATTGTGGGTTTGTGGAGTGGAGAGAACGATACGGTACAATACGGGAGAGAGGTTGTTTCTATAAATACGGTGGGTAGGAGGTTTCTGTGAATATAGTGGTGTTCGTGAGAGCAAGGGCCATCGATACGGAGAATTTTACGACTTCTTTACAGTATCTTTCATGTTATAAATACTCGTGTACACTTCAGTTTGTGGGCATTTAATCAGAGTGACTTACATTTATTAGAAACCTATTCATGAAGACTTCTATCTATCTATCTATTGCCGGACGCCTTACTCCCCTTACGAGGGTGGCCATACACAGAATGCCCCCAAGCGGACTTATTCCCTGTGAGAGGGACAACCCGAGCCAGTTTAGTGAAGGACTTACAGGATTGACCACTCAATTTAGGATCCGTCCGACTCCGAGGCCCTCTGTGTATCTTGTTAGCACTATTTTTCTACAGTGGTGTTCGGCTAATCCATCCACTAACCTGCCTAACCCTTAGGTAAGCAGTACGGATTTTTATCAGGTTTACTCCCCTAGACAGGTTGCCAACCAAGGCTGACGAGTCCCATCCATCCGGATTTGTATAAGGTTGTCTCCCCTAGATGAGTTGCCGACCAAGGCTAACGAGTCCCATCCACCCGCATGAAGACTTGAGGATTTTCATTTTTGGTTGACACATATTTATGTTGGTACGCAATGATTGTAGTCACCAGTGTTTATCATTATTATTATCATCACCTTATCATTAGGTGCATTATATGTGAAGATATTGCTATGTTAAATTTTGCGAGTCAAGGCCCCGTTTTCCCTTTAGGTTAATATAATCTTCACTCGCTGTTTTGCATAGAAGAGAAAGAGTTAATAGAAGAGGAAGAGGATATGGAAGAGGAGATAGAAGAGGAAGAGGAGATGGAAGAGGATATAGAAGAGGAAGATGAAAAGGAGATAGAAGAGGAAGAGGAGATAGAAGAGGAAGAGGAGATAGAAGAGGAAGAGGAGATAGAAGAGGAGGAGGAGATAGAAGAGGAAGAGGAAAAGGAGATAAAAAATGAGATGGAAGAGGAGATAGAAGAGGAAGAGGAAAAGGAGATAGAAGAGGAAGAGGAAAAGGAGATAGAAGAGGAAGAGGAGATAGAAGAGGAAGAGGAGATAGAAGAGGAAGAGGAGGTGGAATAGGAGATGTAAGAGAAGGTGTTCATTTAGTGGTAGTGGTGGCTAGCCAAGGAGTACCAATACTTACTGTAAATGTTAGGATTGGCCAAGACGCTCCCCCTAGAAAACTGACCACCCCTACCACCCCTATCAAATCCCCTCCCCCCACCATCACCACCATCACCCCCTACCAAAACCCCCACCACCACCATCACTCTCCCCCCACCGGAAAGGCTGGTGAAGGGACGCTCGCCTCGCTCTGAAAATAACATAAAAATAGATGGAATATATTGTAAGTAAATACAGTGTGAGGGAATGGTGTTGGTTATGGGTGTAGGGCTGAACGTGTGTGTCTCTCTCTCTCTCTCTCTCTGTCTCTGTCTCTCTCTCTGTCTCTCTCTCTCTTAACACACACACACACACACACACATAAATAGAAACTTGGCTTTGGTACTGGTTATTTGTTGGTATATTTATTTATGTGTATGTTTATTTTTTAGTAACCTCGCAAGACCTCCATCAATCTTAAAATATCACCCCCTAGACCACCCTTCAAGATAAATTTTTTCATTTTTCGGTAGAAAATTGTCCCGGCCAAAGGCCGATTCCTTCTAAAATTACAGGCTCACTATCGCTCGCTAGGAAAAAATTGACGCCTAAATGGCACGGAAGTCTTTATATTGACAAAGAAATGGGGCAAGAGGTATTAAAATCGCTAATTAAACTAATTAAACGAACGCCTTAAATTATCAAAGCTAATGGGACTAAACATGAGGGAGAAAAAGCAACTACCTCCCCCTTAAAGCAACTACCTCCCCCTTAAAGCAACTACCTCCCCCTTAAATTCAGCCAATTATAACAAATTGGAGAGTTATTTCGAGAGGTAAAAATATCCCAAGGACATAAACTTGGTCCGTTATATGTCGGACACACACACACACACGCACACGAATTCCGCTGGCTTCATATATATAAATATAAATATATATATATATATATATATATATATATATATATATATATATATATATATATATATACAGTATATACCCCCCAAGCAAAAGTCAGAAGCTGTGACTATTATATTTTCACCTGAACATATAAACGTAAGGACGCCAACCACAGTTCTCGGAAAAATATATAGAGATAATAAAACGTGCGTGGATGTAGTACGAATGAGAAGCGAGAGGATATTGGAAGGTTATTTGAAAGAAGGATGTATGATGTCCTTGCACTGAATGAAACAAAGATGAAAGGAGAGGGAGAAGTGGATTTTGGAAACGTGATAGGTAGAAAGTCTGGAGTAGACGAGGGAGTCAGGGGGAAAGAAGGAGTGGCTATTATTGTGAAGGAGGAGTTGAGAGAGTTTATTAAAGAGTGGAAAGAGGTGTCATCAAGGCTAATGTGGGTGAGAATGCGGTTTAAGCGTGAAAGGTGGGTTTTTGTAAGTGCGTATGGACCAGGAAGTGAAAGAGAGTTAGACGAGGTAGAGGGTTTCTGGGAGGATTTGAGAGATTGTCTACAAGGGTTTGATGAAAATGAAAATGTTATAGTTTTAGGGGACCTAAATGCTAGGGTAGGAAATGAGCCTGTTGAGGGAGTCATCGGTAGTTTTGGTGTGGATGGTGTAAACGAGAGTGGAGAAAGACTGAAAAATGTATGTGAAGAGTGTAGATTGAGTGTAGGTAATACGTTCTTCAAAAAAAGGCGTATACACAAGTACACCTGGCATAGACTTGTGAGGGGAGAAATTGTAGAGAGGGCATTGATGGATTATGTGCTGGTGACAAGGGAAAGATTGTGTAGACTGCTGGATGTGAATGTGATGAGAGGTGAGGCGGAGGTTATGTCAGATCATTACCTGGTGGAGGGAAAGCTAAGAGTTAAGAGTTACAGGAGAATAAGAGACAAGCGTGAAGTAAGAGAGGTAATAAAAGTTAGTGAGTTAGAGAAGAGTGAAAAAGAGAGGGAGTACAAGGAAAGACTAAATGAAAAGTGGATGGAAGTGAGAGAGATGGAAGAGAGAGAAGTAGAGGTTGAATGGCAACAGTTTAAGGAAGGAGTGAAAGCAAGTGCAGAGGTAGTATGCGGCAAAAGGAAAGTAGAGGCAGAGGTATCAGGAAGGGAAGCGAGTGTGGAATGATACGGTGAGAAAGGCAGTTGAGGAGAAGAGACAGTGTTTTGAGAGGGTTTTACAGGATGGTAGTGTTGAGGTATGGGAGAGGTACAAGGAGAAAAGGAGAGAGGCAAAACGGAAAATTAGAGAAGCGAAAAAAGATGCAAACGAAAGGTGGGGTCAAAGGTTGAGTGAGAATTTTGAAGAACGAAAGAAGATGTTCTGGAAGGAGGTATATAAAGTAAGGAAAGGAGGACAAAAGAGGGAAGAGTCAGTGAAAGATGAAAATGGAGAATTACTAGTGGAACCAGTTGAAGTGAGGAAAAGATATGCCGAGTATTTTGAATCTTTGTTAAATACAAGAGATGGAAGAGAAGCAGTGATTGAAGCAGAGGTGGATGGAGATAGGTTACCCAGGCCACCCAGGTGGCAGGGAATGAATGAAAGGATTGAGGAAAATGAGGTGAAAGAAGCAGTGAAACAAATGAGAGCGGGAAAAGCAGAAGGTTTGGATGGTATTGCTGTGGAGTGTATAAAGAAGGGTGGAGATGTGATAATAGATTGGTTGGTGAGACTTTTCAATGTGTGCTTTGCTGTGTCAGTGGTACCAATAGACTGGAAGAGTGCATGCATTGTGCCGTTGTACAAGGGGAAGGGAGATCGGCAGGAGTGTTCAAGTTATAGAGGTATTAGTTTATTGTCAGTGGTTGGAAAGCTGTATGGCAGGGTGTTGATAGAGAGGATAATAAAGTGTACGGAAGTTGCAATAGGAGAAGAACAGTGCGGTTTTAGGAGGGGAAGAGGGTGCGTGGATCAGATGTTTGCAGTAAGACAGTTATGCGAGAAGTATTTAGAGAAGCATAAGGAGATATTTTGGGCATTTATGGACTTGGAAAAAGCGTATGATCGTGTGGACCGTGAAACAATGTGGAAGGTGTTAAGGATTTATGAAATAGGAGGAAATTTGTTAGAAGCAGTTAAGAGTTTTTATGAAGGGAGCAGAGCATGTGTGAGAGTAGGAAATAGTGAGTTGAATGAATGGTTTGAGGTAAAGGTAGGTTTGCGACAGGGTTGTGTAATGTCACCATGGCTGTTTAATATGTTTATGGATGGTGTGGTGAGGGAGGTGAAAAGGAGAACTATGGGAAGAGGATTGGGTTTAGTAGGGAAGAATGGTAGAGATTGGGAGTTGAATCAGTTGCTGTTCGCTGATGACACAGCATTGGTGGCAGATTCTGATGAGAAACTGCAGCGGGTAGTCAAAGAGTTTGGTGTGGTTTGTGGAAGGAGGAAACTGAAGGTGAACGTCAATAAAAGTAAAGTAATGGTGTGTAATAGGGGAGAGCATAGGGTGAATCTAGATGTGAGGCTGGATGGGGAAATATTGGAACAAGTAGAGTGTTTTAAATATCTAGGAGGAACGATAAGCAGGAGTGGAGGTATGGAAGTGGAGGTAAAACAGAGAGTGTGTGAAGGAAGGAAGGTTTTCGGAGCAATGGGAAGTATGTGGAAGACGAGAAATCTCGGAGTGAAAGTAAAAAGTGCACTGTATCAAGGAATTGTTGTGCCAACAGTGGTGTATGGGGCTGAGACATGGGCTCTGAAGAAAAAGGAGAAAAGAGGGCTGGATGTGATGGAGATGAGCTGCTTGAGGAGTATGTGTGGAGTTACTCGTAGAGACAGATTGAGGAATGAAGAGATACGTAGGAGAGTGGGGCAGCAGGAACATTTGTCAGCCAGAGTGGACAGAAGGGTGCTGAGCTGGTATGGTCATGTTGAACGAATGGGAGATGAAAGGCTTACAAAGAGAATATGTGAGTCAGGTACAAGGGGAGATAGAAGGGCAGGAAGACCCCCATTGAGATGGAGAGACTGTGTAAGAAAGGCTTTGGATGATAGAGGAATGACTATAGATCAGGCAGGGGAAGTGGTGGTGGACAGGAGTGAATGGAGAATGCTTGTGAATAGTTGAGTGAACACGTGGTCATTTGGAGTAAGGGGTCGGGCGCAAGTTGGACTAGATAATAGTCCATCAGGCGCCTGGCCCGGGAGACGATTAATATGAAGGGTGCGCCTGGAAGTGTGGTGGGAGGGCTTGTGGCTTTGGCTCCGCTGCATGTCTGCCTGCCGAGATCGGAACCTCTCCGGGTGGTCGGGGGCCGGGGGAGTGCTGGAGCGACCTTGGTGACCCTGGTCTCTGGGTCTTCTCCTGGGTGACCTGGATGTGTGTGAGTTTGTGCTTTTTATCTGTGTTTATTTGTTGTTTTATGTTGTTTTTGTGTTTTCCCTGTTCTTGCTCTTGTCTTGAGTCGGCTACCCCCAAAATGGGGATTGGGCCTGAGCATATAGATAGATTGATAGAATAAAACGTGTAGCCTATATAGGCCTATATTGAAAAAAACAAAAAAAACAAAAAACATTAAATAGAAAACACACATGGATTGAAGAATATTATGATTATATATATATATATATATATATATATATATATACAGTATATAAATATATACTGGTTCAGGTTCTTTGACCTGCATGTTGGTTTGAAACGGGTGTGTGATGTCCCCGTGGTTGTTTACTGTATATATGGATGGAGTCATGAAAGAAATACTATCAAGAGCAGTGGATGTTGGTGTATCACTGAAAAGGGAGGGAATTGAGTGGAAGCTACCTATACTGCTGTTTGCGGATGATACAGTTCTGATGAGTGATAATGAATGGGAGTTGCAAGGTCTGATAAATGAGTTTGGAACAGTGTGCGAAAAACGGAATTTGAAGGTAAATGCGGGGAAGAGCAAGGTTATGGTCTTCGAAAGGGGTGAAGTCACAGAGTGTGAGGTGAAGAACGGTCAGGCTATGGAGATCGTCATCTTTTAAGTATCTGGGCAGTGTGTTGAGTAAAGATGGGACTATGGATGAAGAAGTGCGGAGAGGGTAACAAGAGGGTTGTAGGAACTAAAAGCAGTAACAAGAAATAGGGTGGTCAGTATGGAAGTGAATTCCTTGCATGACAGTGTGGTAATCCCGACACTGATTTACGGAAGCGAAGCATGGACGTTGGTTGAGAGACTCAGACCAAGAGTGAGAGCAGTGGAAATGAATTACTTAAGAAGTGCGTTCGGAGTTACATGGAGGGATAGACAGACTAATGAGGAAGTAAGAAGGAGGTGTGGTGTGGAGGTAGATGTGCTGGAAAGTGTGAAAAGGAACAACTTGAGATGGTTCGGCCATATGGAACGTATGGAAAGCGAGAGAATGACTAAGAGGGTGTACGAGAGCGAGGTGGAGGGAGAGAGG
>CM064523.1:15434574-15439574 GCA_032716605.1 Paralithodes platypus
GATAAATAGATAAACAGGTAGATAGATACATTGATTTATAGATAGAAAGATAGATAGATAAACAGGTAGATAGATACATTGATTTATAGATAGATAGATAGATAGATAAATAAAAAAACATGTAGATAGATACATTGATTTATAGATAGAAAGATAGATAGATAAACAGGTAGATAGATACATTGATTTATAGATAGATAGATAGATATATAAATAGATAAACAGGTAGATAGATACATTGATTTATAGATAGAAAGATAGATAGATAAATAGATAAACAGGTAGATAGATACATTGATTTATAGATAGATAGATAGATAGATAGATAAATAGATAAAAAGGTAGATAGATACATTGATTTATAGATAGAAAGATAGATAGATAAACAGGTAGATAGATACATTGATTTATAGATAGATAGATAAATAGATAAACAGGTAGATAGATACATTGATTTATAGAGAGAAAGATAGATAGTTAAATAGATAAACAGGTAGATAGATACATTGATTTATAGATAGAAAGATAGATAGATAAACAGGTAGATAGATACATTGATTTATAGATAGATAGATAGATAATTAAACAGGTAGATATATACATTGATTATAGAGAAAGATAGATAGATAAATAGATAAACAGGTAGATAGATACATTGATTTATAGATAGAAAGATAGATAGATAAACAGGTAGATAGATACATTGATTTATAGATAGATAGATAGATAGATAAATAAAAAAACATGTAGATAGATACATTGATTTATAGATAGAAAGATAGATAGATAAACAGGTAGATAGATACATTGATTTATAGATAGATAGATAGATATATAAATAGATAAACAGGTAGATAGATACATTGATTTATAGATAGAAAGATAGATAGATAAATAGATAAACAGGTAGATAGATACATTGATTTATAGATAGATAGATAGATAGATAGATAAATAGATAAAAAGGTAGATAGATACATTGATTTATAGATAGAAAGATAGATAGATAAACAGGTAGATAGATACATTGATTTATAGATAGATAGATAAATAGATAAACAGGTAGATAGATACATTGATTTATAGATAGATAGATAGATATATAGATAGATAAATAGATAAACAGGTAGATAGATACATTGATTTATAGATAGATAAGATAGATACATTGATATATAGATAGATAATTAGATAACTAGGGATGTTTATACAGTAGAATAGCAGCTTGTAAGAGAGGATAACATTATTGTTTTATTGATTAGATAGATAGATAGATAGTTAGATAGATAGATAGGGAAGGAGGAGAATAGGTAGAAAGGTTGATAGAAATAAACCCAGGACATTAAGGGGAGGCAGACCGTTTTTATAGACCGCCTTCTCCCTATTGTTTAGCCCCACTAGTTTTGAGAAGGATAGTCTAGAGTGTATTCTTTTAAGCTGATGGAGGCCTAGGAAGAGGACAAATTCTCTCTCTCTCTCTCTCTCTATATATATATATATATATATATTAGTTTGGCGATTATAACACCTTTCGCCCCATTTCATTGTCAACTTTAAGTCCTTTCGTGCCATTTAGGTGTCGATCATTTCCTGGCGAGCAATAGCGAGCCTGCAATTTTAAGAGGAACCGGCCTTCGGCCGGGACATTTTTCTACCGAAAAAATGTACAAATTTATCTTGAAGGGGGGTCTAGGGGGTGTTTTTCTAAGATTAATGGAGGTCTAGGGAGAAAACTAAAAAAAATATATGAATAAATGAATTAATAGACCAAACAAACGGTCTGCCTGAGGGGGAGAGGATATACTGATTGTTGGAACGATTGGACAGACAGCAGGTAGGTAGATAAATAGATATATAAGTAGGTATTGTTGAGAGAGAGAGAGAGAGAGAGAGAGAGAGAGAGAGAGAGACGGTTTGCACAAATAGGGAGGACACATTATGTTAGAAGCATTGCTAAGAATGCCTCTAAAAAAATGGGACTCCTGTACAGAGTTCGAGAATTCTTCACTGACGAGCAGTTGGCCGTAATATATAAAAGTCATGTGCGTTCTCAGATGGATTACTGTTCACCTCTGTGGGGTGGAAGTGGAGTGGTTGCATTGAGGCAGTTGGACAAAATTCAAAATAAAGCTATTAGATTAATCAATAACCCTGCAATCACACCTTCCTACATTATCCATACGAAGAAACGTTGCATCCCTTGCATTATTCTACAGATATTTTCACAGCAATTGTTCCGAGGAACTTGCTTCAATTGTGCCGCCTCTCCACATCTTTCCCCGTAGAACTAGGGCAGCTGAGAGCGCCCATGAATTTACACTTTCTCCTTCACAATGCAGAACTTCTGCATATCAGAATTCATTTATCCCCAGAGCTACTACTCTTTGGAATTCACTTCCCTCGAATTGCTTTCCACAAACTTACAATCTACAAATGTTTAAATCCAGTTGTTACAAACATTTTATGAATGGAGGATGCCTTTAGGCACATGGACCTTTTTGTTTTATCTGTTTTTCCTTCCTCCGTTCATTGTCTCAAAAAAAAAAAAAAAAAAAAAAAGTACGGATATAATATGATTGATGGATTGACTAGATAGATAGTTTTATGGATAAGGAGGGAAGGAGGGAGATAGGTAGAAAGAGAGAGAGAGAGAGAGAGAGAGAGAGAGAGGGAGGGGGGGGGGGGGGTAGAGAGAGTGAATGGCAGCTCGTAAAAAGAGAGAGGAAAGGATAAAATTATTATTGGATTGACTGAATACATGGGGCGATAACTAATAAGTCATGTCCCAGCTGTCATTACGTTTGGCTTGCTCTGTGCTGTATTAATGTCTGTCAGATGTTAAATAGGGTGGGTAGGTGTAGGAACATGTGTGTGTATATTTTACTCGATATGGAGAAATGAAGCTTAGATATTGCTGATGCCAATTATTGATCAAAATATACTTGGGGCCGAGACATCACTTATTAGCGCGACTGTACATATGGATAGATAGGTGGGTAGGTAGGTAGATAGATATGGACAGAGGAAGGTAGATATAGATATAGATATAGGATAATAGATAGGTAGATTTAATGTTAAGTAGGGAGGTAGGGCAATAGATAGGTATGGAGTTAAGGGGAGATTTCCACCTGGAGGATTTTTTTTCTGGACCCGTTTTCCCTCATGTTTAGCCCCATTGCTTTTGAGATTTTAAGACGTTCGCCCTAGTAGTTTTGACATTTTAAGACATGTTGCCCCATTTCTGTCAATTTTAAGACCTTTCGTGTCATTATGGTGTCGATTTTTTCCTGGCGAGCGAAAGCGAGCCTGTAATTTAAGAGTAACCGGCCTTCGGCCGGGACATTTTTCTACCGAAAAATGTACAAATTTATCTTGTCTAGGGGGTGTAATTTTAAGCTTGATGAAAACGTAGGGAACAAACTAAATACCTCCCCTTAAGGGGGGAGGCAGTTGTTTTTGCTGGATTCCCTTCTCCTCATTCATTTTGATATTTAAAGACGTTCTATCCATTATTTCGGCGATTTCAACACCTTTTACACCATTGCTTTAGCAATATTAGGATCTTTCGCGCCATATAGATGTCGATTATTTCCTGGCGAGCGAAAGCGAGCCTGTAATTTGAGGAGGAAACGGCTTTCGGCCTGAACATTTTTCTACCGAAAAATGTACACATTTATCTCGAAGGATAGTCTAGAGTGTATTCTTTTAAGGTGATGGAGGCCAAGGAAGGAAACTAAAAAGAAAAGACAAACAAATTCTCTCTCTCTCTCTCTCTCTATATATATATATATATATATATATATATATATATACTGTATATATATATATATATATATATATATATATATATATATACTGAATATATATTTATATATCTCGTCAATAAATATACCCTTCCCCCCTTAAAGACAGCTAAAATATTCGAGTCAACGTAGAGGGTGGGAAGTGTGCAAACCCCGCTTTAGGGAGGTCACAGGTTCGATCCCCGCTGGTTGAATTTCTTTGATATTTTTCCTCATGGCCTTCCAACCCCTCTCTGCAATGGCGAACGTCAGAGGTGCAGTAGACCAGTGTCGCATTTACAATATAAATTCCTATACCCTGTTCCAAATAGGTTGTCCGGAAATCGTGAACCCTATCCCATGTAACTCAATAGGGGCTAGAACAAATGGGCTGTCATTTTCCATACCTATTCACTGGCTGACTCTTTCCAAATGGTAGAAATAGTTGCTGGATTACTCTAGTTGATTGTGAGGCATAGAGGTTAATGTTCAAGAGTTTTGGCCTACTTACTTGGAATAGGGTATAGTGGGGAGATTTCCACTTGAGGGATTTTTTCTTGACTCCTTTCTCCCTCATGTTTAGCCTCATTGTTTTTCTAATTTTAAGATGTTTGCCCCATTATTTTGACGGTTTTAAGAACTTTCAACCCATTTCTGTCAATTTTAAGACCTTTCGTGCCATTTAGGTGTCGATTTTATCCTGGCGAGCGATAGCGAGCCTGTAATTTAAGAGAAACCGGCTTTCAGCCGGGACATTTTTCTACCGAAAAATGTACAAATTTATCTTGAAAGGGGCTCAAGGGGGTGTAATCTTAAGCTTGAAGGATATCTAGGGACCAAACTAAAAACCTCCCCTTAATGAAAATGATTGAGCTGATTTTACTGGTTACAGACAACACTCACAACCAAAGCCTCACCAACAGTACTGTAACATTCAACAGACACTTCACACACCACACTTGCACACACAACAATCAATTTAGAGCTAGAGGAACAGAGTGGTTAAACGTCTTCCAGGAATCTTCTGTGAGAATCTTCTGAGAGTCTGTTTCGGCTTGGAACAGAAAACTGCCTATAATTACTGTATAGTAAACTCTGGAACTCTCTCCCTCAATCAATTTTTCATTCATCCTATGACTTAAACTTTGTGTCTAGGCATTTTGACCGCAACATCCCTTGCATTTGGCTCTCTGTCACTCTTTTCGTTTTGGGGGAGAC
>CM064523.1:15442074-15467074 GCA_032716605.1 Paralithodes platypus
GTGTGTGTGTGAGAGAGAGAGAGAGAGAGAAAAATACACTATATATATATACGGTATATAACAAAAGAAACTTTCAGCCTCGAACAAAAACGGAGAGAACAATGCACGGAGAAAGGGAAGAAAAAGATGGGAGATTAAATGGAAGAGAATTAAGGTCAACGGGGGCTCAGAGAAAGGGTAAATAAGAGCGAGAGAGAGAGTGTGTGAGTGGGTGGGTATGAGTGAGTGGGTTGGTATGTATGTATGAGTGAGTGGGTGTCTATGTGAGTGAGTGAGAGCGAGAGTGATTGAGTGCGTGTGCGTGTGTGTGCTTTTTGCAGACACCTTGTACATAAATCGGGTAATTGGCCACTTGCGAGTTTCGGTCTATAAGGAAGTTGGAGCTGTAGACATCGATCATTAACAGAATGATCGCCTAAATTGCGGTTGTAGTGCTTATATAAATACATGAAACCCAATTGAACATACTTGTTATCCACTAGAAACCTACATTATTATTGTATTGTTGTGTAATATTAATGTTTATGGCTCCAACTTCCTTATAGCCTGAAACTCGCAATTGTTCGTGACTAATACGGTGACCTGTGGATATCAATGGGGTCTATACTATCACAATTAAGGTGGGTGACCTGCTTTTTGTTATTTGTCCTTTTCTCTCTTTCTCTGGCTTGTATCCATTCGGCCCCATTCAGCCAACTATTTTAAGACGTTTATCCCCATCTAGGTGTCGATTTCTTCCTGGCGAGCGATAGCGAGCCAGCATTATATGAAGAAATCCGGCTTCGCCGGAGAAATTTTTCTATCGAAAAATGTACAAATTTAGCCTGCTGTCAAACAAAAATAAAAAATATGCTGGCTCGCTACCGCTCACTAGTAATAAATTGACACCTGGATGGGGATACACGTCTTAAAACAGTAGGCTGAATGGGGCCAAATGGATACAAGCCAGAGAAAGATAGAAAAGGACAGAACAAAAACAGGTCACCCCCCTTAACTCCTAAGCTCCCACATGTTCTTCCTAAGCTGAATAAAGTCGTCTACTGATAACCAGAATAGACTATTGAAATGCTTTATAATCCTATAAAGGGGATACATACCCCTTTTGGTTATCATGACGTCTTCTCCACTTCATTATTTCCAACACTAGATCATCATACTCAGTTTAGGAAGGATCTCTGGCAATCAATGAGGTAAAATGTATCTCTGTTAACTCTTTGACTTTCGTAGTCCCTTTTGCAACCTAATAGATTCGCCCAAAACATACAGTAGTAAGACATTGAAATAATTTGACTATGCTTATAATATTTAATCTATAAAATTTCTTTATATTAACTTAGCCCATATTCGGTGATAATTTAGTGATATCATGATATTTGCTGGCACTGTCAACAAATAAGCTCTGTTTTTTAGATAGTTATCAAGTTAGTAGCCCTTCACTTGACTAACTCCAATTTATCAATGCTTATAATAAAATGGAGGGCACAAAACTACATACATACATACATACATAAAACTGCACTGCTAATTCAAGGCATGGCATCATGCTTTAAGGGGACTGTTTATTTCTGGACCCCCTTCTTCCCCATGGGGGGGGGGGGGGGGGAGTGACCATAAATGGACCCACAACACACACTGGACACACACTCAACGATCCTTCAAGATGTCGTGGACCGCGATCTGACACTCTCACTATCAACTTCTGCAACATTCGTGGCCTTTCCTCTAACTTCCACTCTGTTGAGGACCACCTCTCCTTCGCTAACCCTGATGTTCTCTTTCTCAATGAACCCCAGTTGTCTGGACCTACTAACAGCAAACCCTTCTCTGTATTATCCTACTATTTCTGTCCTCAGTTTTAAGCCAAAGGTGGATGTTGTGTATATGTGCCCAACAATCTTGATTTCTCTCGTGTTCCCAATTTTGATGTTTATGAATTCTCAACTCTGTGGCTAAAGCTTTTTTGTCACTCTCAAAATATATATTTCTTGCGCTCTTTATCGCTCCCCTAATTCTACTGACTAACCAAAATTCTTTGACTATCTAACTTCTAGAGTGGAACACATTCTATCCATCTCTCCTTTTGCAGACATCTCCATCTTAGGAGATTTCAATGTTCACCACCAGACCACCAATGGCTCTCCTCTCATTTCACTGATCAACCTGGTGAACAAGCCTACATATTTTCAGTTAGTCCAGCACCCTACTCGTACCGCCTTGGAGATCGGTCCAACATTCTTGATATATATCTAACTTCTAATCCTTCTACTTATGCTGTTAACCTTTTCTTTCCGTTGGGCTCCTATGATCACAACCTTATTTCTGTTACTTATCCTATATATCTCTCCAGTACGGCCATCCGCCCCGTCTCCCAGCCGTCGGCACTTATGGCACTTTGGCACTGCTGACTGCCAGGCTTTTCGACAGTACTTCTTTGATTTCCCTTGGAATTATTTTTTCTGCTGTGGTTATGTGAGAGAGAGAGAGAGAGAGAGAGATAGAGAGAGTGTGTGTGTATGTGTGTATGAGTTAGAGTTAGAGAGAGAGTGGGTGGGATGAAGGGGAAGGAAGGGTAGCAGGAAATGGTAGGGATTAGTGCTGATGGAGGTATTGTGTGGAGAGAGAGAGAGAGAGAGAGAGAGAGAGAGAGAAAGAGAGAGAAAAGAGAGAGAGGGGGGGGGGTGAGCAAAAGAAGAAAGCAGAAATGAAAGAATGATGAATTGAAGAGGAAGAGACAAGACGCTGAAATATAAAGGAGGGAATACAAGATAAAGCTAAGGCAGAAATGTGCGGACGATATTAACACAGCCATTACCTTTATATTTATGTTATTGATGTATCATAGCACCCTTCTATTTTCAAAATCATTCCTTACTTTTATGCCTTGGTATTTTAATATGTATTTGTTTTAATCACCTATTTGTATTTAAACACTCTATTAATTCAATGGATGATATATTATGAAATCAAGAAATCAAAGAGATAAACCACTTTCGTATTATCAACATCATCATAAGCTTCTTCTTTCCTTTTTGTTTTTCCTCATCTTCTCTCTCTCTCTCTCTCTCTATCTCTATCTCTCTCTCTCTCTCTCTCTCTCTCTCTCTCTCTCTCTCTCTCTCTCTCTCTCTCTCTCTCTCTCTCTCTCTCTCTCTCTCTCTCTCTCAGCCCAATATTCACCACCTCCCCTGCAGCTATTTTGAAAGACAGATATGAAGGCTAGAACGAACCATTTCCAGGGATTTTTACAGAGACACATAACTAAGACCCATTTTATTATAGACATAATATGTTTCGCTTAATAAGTATAGCAAACACATCAAAGGGGGTGTTTTCTCGTTTGATTTTGTTTATAGAAAGTCGTCAATATACTAGTTACCCCCACCCTCCCCCCTCTAAAAAAATAAAATAATAATAATAATAATAATAATAATAATAATGATAATAATGATAATAATGATAATAATAATAATAATAATACAATAAATAAATACATACATACACAAATAAATAAATAATTATAATCAATAACTACATATAAATAAATAAATACATCAATAATTATATAAAATATACAAAAATAAAATAATTTATATATATATATACCGGTATATAAAATACGTAAATAAATATATAAGATATAATAAGTATAGACATTTGTAACTGAAGAATCGTGGGAATTGTTTCTGAATATATTAATTGAAACCCTCGTTTGCTCTTCGTTTGACCTAACTTTAAAAATATATGTCTGCAAAAAATGGCCCTTCAGTGACATTCTAAATACCGGTACGAGTCCACCATTTTGACTTCGGAAAAAAAAAACGTAATTGACACACCGGAATAGCTCATTTGTATTCTAGCTTGGCTTCCTTTGTATTCTAGCTTGGCTTCCTTTGTATTCTAGCTTGGCCTCCTTTGTATTCTAGCTTGGCTTCCTTTGTATTCTAGCTTGGCCTCCTTTGTATTCTAGCTTGGCTCTAGCTTGGCCTCCTTTGTATTCTAGCTTGGCCTCCTTTGTATTCTAGCTTGGCCTCCTTTGTATTCTAGCTTGGCCTCCTTTGTATTCTAGCTTGGCTTCCTTTGTATTCTAGCTTGGCTTCCTTTGTATTTTAACGCTTACATTGTCTTATTTCAAAAAGAGACACGTAAGATTAAATGGAGGTGTTTGGAATATTTGTTCATATATTTGTGTATATACAGTATATGATGTTCTTAGTTTCCTCGCTAGACTTACACACGAGAGAGATGATGTTCCAGAAAAAGCAACTGTTCCCCCTCAAGTGTACTGTGGATAGTAGATCAAATATTCCTGTCCAAAAACTGTTTATAATGTGAAAATATCATATAGTGTAAAATTTGTCTCTGTATTAAGGGGAGGTTTTTAGTTTATTCCCTGGACCACCATCAAGTTAAAAATTACACCCTCTTGACGCCCTTTCAAGACAAATTTGTAAATTTTTCGGTAGAAAAATGTTCCGGCCGAAGGCCGATTCCTCTTAAATTACAGGCTCGCTATCGCTCGCCTGGAAAAAATCGACACCTAAATGGCACGAAAGTTCTTAAAATTGACAGAAATGGGGCGAAAGTTCTTTAAATCACCAAACTAATGGGGCGAACATCTTAAAATCTTAAAAAAACAATGGGGCTAAGCATGAGGGAGAAAGGAGTCAAGAAAACAGTCCCTCAAGTGGAAATCTCCCCTTAAAGCGAAGTAATTGCTGGGGGAAAAAAAAAAAAAAAAAAAAAATCTGTAAATGAAATTGGCTAACAAAGTATATACTGTATAGCTAATTATATATTGCTATAATAAACTACCTAATTTATAATGCGTGTTTGTACTAAAACCCATCAAATGTCATAGAGACAAAATATACTTAAGGAAGGTGATCTGGGTTTTTTTTCTCCTTTTTGGTTGTATCCATTCGGCCCCATTCAGCCTGCTGTTTTAAGACATTTATCCCCATCCAGGTGTCGATATTTTCCTGGCGAGCGATAGCGAGCCAGCATTCTATGGAGAAACCCGGCTTCGCCGGAGACATTTTTCTATCGAAAAATGTACAAATTTAGCCAGCTGTCTAACTCATCAAAAATATAGTGGCTCGCTATCGCTCACCAGGTATAAAGCAACACCTGGATGGGGATAAACGTCTAAAACAGTATGCTAAATGGGGCCGAATGGATACAAGCCAGAGAAAGATGGAGAAGGAGGGAACAAAATGCAGGTCACTCCCCTTAAATGGAGTAAATTGATATCACAGAAACAAAGCTGAAAGTCAAAATAGAGAAAGCTACTCTTATTTCAGTAAAAGGTTTTCTTCAATGCCACTCGAGTTCAAAGCAAGATGTACAACAAATAGAGCTGACAGTGCAGAGTATTAGAGAGAGAGAGAAAGAGAGAGAGAGAGAGAGAGAGAGAGAGAGAGAGAGAGAGAGAGAGAGAGAGAGAGAGAGAGAGAGAGAGAGAGAGAGGTGGAAGTAAACAGGAGTGTGAGTGTGAGTGTATTGGAGACAGCATGCGTGAGAGTATCTGAGTGTGTGTGTGTGTGTTCAAGAGAGAGAGAGAGAGAGAGAGAGAGGTGGAAGTAAACAGAAGTGTGAGTGTGAGTGTATTGGAGACAGCATGCATGGGAGCATCTGAGTGTGTGTGTGTGTGTGTTCAAGAGAGAGAGAGAGAGAGAGAGAGAGAGAGAGAGAGGTGGAAGTAAACATGAGTGTGAGTGTGAGTGTATTGGAGACAGCATGCATGAGAGTATCTGAGTGTGTGTGTGTTCAAGCGAGAGAGACAGACAGAGACAGAGAGTGGCAGGTGGAAGTAAACATGAGTGTGAGTGTGAGTGTATTGGAGACAGCATGCATGAGAGTATCTGAGTGTGTGTGTGTGTTCAAGAGAGAGAGACAGACAGAGACAGAGAGTGGCAGGTGGAAGTAAACATGAGTGTGAGTGTGAGTGTATTGGAGACAGCATGCGTGAGAGTATCTGAGTGTGTGTGTGTGTGTGTGTGTGTGTGTGTGTGTGTGTGTGTGTGTGTGTGTGTGTGTGTGTGTGTGTGTGTGTTCAAGAGACAGACAGACAGAGAGAGACAGGTGTAAGTAAATACAAAGAGTGTGAGTGTATTGGAGATAGAATGAATGAAAGAGTATCTGAGTGTGTGTGTGTGTGTGTGTGTGTGTGTGTGTGTGTGTGTGTGTGTGTGTGTGTGTGTGTTCAAATCAGAGAGAGAGAGAGAGAACACGAGTACAGAAAAATAGGCTTTAAGGGGGGTGCCCTGCTTCTGTTCTCCCCTTTTCTCTCTTTCTGTAGCTTGTATCCATTCGGCCCTATTCAGCCTACTGTTTTAAGACGTTTATCCCCATCCAGGCGTCATTTTTTTACTGGTGAGCGGTAGCGAGCCAGCATATTTTTAAAATGTTTTTGACAGCAGGCTAAATTTGTACATTTTTCGATAGAAAAATTTCTCCGGCGAAGCCGGATTTCTTAATATAATGCTGGCTCGCTATCGCTCGCCAGGAAGAAATCGACACCTAGCGGGGTTAAAATAGTTGGCTGAATGGGGCCTAATGGATACAAGCCAGATAAAGAGAGAAAAGGAGAGAAATACAAAAAGCAGGTCACCCCCCTTACTCCCAACTACTATGCCTTAAATAAACGTGATATATATATACAAACAATAACACCCCCCCCCCCCCCCTTAGAGTGTGTTTAGGGCTGTGGGTGTGGTTTTTAAAGACCTGGTACTGTATTTGTTGGAGGTAAGATATGTGTTTTTTGGTGTGGTGTGTGTGTGTGTGTGTGAGTGTGTGTGTGTGTGTGGGGGGGGGGGGTTTAAAGTCCTGGTACTATATTTGTTGGAGGTAAAATAATTATGTGTGTTCTGGTGTAGTGGGTGTGGGTGTATGTGTGGGTGTGGGTATGTGTGTGTGTGTGTGGGTGTGTGTGTGGTTGTGTGTTTTAATGTGGTGGTACTGTGTTTGTTGTACGTGTATTTAGGAGCTAAGATATGTGTTTGTTTGTGTAGTGTGTGTGTGTAGAGTTGAGGTTCGTGGGCCATAAACCCATGCATCACAACCACACACACCCCCACCGTATAACTAAGTCGCTTTAGGTGTGGGTGTTTGTGTCTTTGCTTGTTCTTGTCTGTATGTGTGTTTTGTGGTTGTGTTTAGTGTGGTCGCACTTCTGTATATGTTATTCCGTGTTGTGTGAGACCGTATGTGTGTTAATGATTTTGTTTATGTATGTGCGTATGTGTGTGTGTTATGTGTGTATCCGTAAGTGTGTTATTATTGTGTGTGTGCACCGGTGTTTGTGTGTGTATGTGTGTGTGTTTACTTCCATGTGTGTATTATTCGTATCTGAAGTAGTAGTGAGTGTGTCTTTATATTTGTGTATATGTGTACGTATGTTTCAATGTATGTAAGTTTAATGTCTGAAGTGTAAGTTTGTGTGCGTGTGTATGTGTGTGTGAGTGTGTGTGTGTGTGTGTGTATGTGTAAGAAAGAGAGGGCGAGCAGGTTTCAGGAAGATTAGTCTAGTTTCATTACTTAAAAGCTCCTCTTCGTTCCTCCTCCACAAATTACCTCCCTTCCTACCTCCCCCTCCCCTTCCTCCCTCCTCTTCTCCCCCTCCTCTTCCCCCTCCCCTCCCCTCCCCCTTCTTACCTGTCTCTCTCACTCTCGCTGATTTCTTTCGCTTTCTCCAGTTACCCCCACCTGCTCTCTCTCTCTCTCTTTTTCTCTCTTTCTCTCTCTCTCTCCACACACACACACATATATGTGTGTATTTATACTCTCAGTGGGGTTAGAACCGTCGACCCTCAGGACGATAGCCGACGCTTTAGCCAACTCCACCACGGCAGTGGTGGGTATATAATATATATACAGTATATATATATATATCAGATCAGATGAAATATTGAGGGATAAGCCTTTACAACGGCACCTCGTATTTACATTCTACTTTTCCTATTTTTTTGAAGCGTGTAAAGAGGGGAGAAGGGGTGCTGGAGAGAGAGGAAGTTGTTGGAGTGGCTTTGTTATGTGTGTTTAGTATGTATACGTTGTCAGGATGTCCCCTGACTGGGTGCGAGCATGTAAAACATGCTACTAACACACACCCACTAAATGTCCGCCGTGGCAGGGATTCGATCCCGGGTCTTGCATATATATATATATATATATATATATATATATATATATATATATATATATATATATATATATATATATATATATATACAGTAATATTATTTGGTGTTCAATTTTTCAATATTAGTATTAATATTATATTTTCAATCTATTGTTACGGGTTTCTTTTATTATAACCACCTACGCCCTTTGTCACATAGGACGTACCATAATACCGGATGCCAGTTAATTATTATGTTACCTCCACCAACCGACTTTACTCCTAAACTCATAATTGCTGAGGGGCACAGGGCCCTGGATGGAGCTTTGGTTTCCCGGGCGTTTCCGCACCCTCCTCAGCTCCCCGCCATGGAGTGGCTTCGGTCACCCAGGCTTTATTGTGGTCGGCAGGGAGGGTTCTGTGAGGGCGCTCGGTTATGGCCTTGGAATTGCTCGGGGCCTTGGGGCTGTTCGGCCAGGCAGCTTGGGGAACAACAACAACAACAACAACAACAACTCCTAAACTCAATTAATGAAATCAACAAATACATGTAGCAGTCCAGGGATTCGAACCTAGGATGCTCACACCGAAATTCAGTGCATTTATCCATTGCGCTACGAAGACAGTTATAGAATGGTGGACAAGCCTACGATTTATTATGCAGTTTTGAATCCTGCATATCAATCTAAGCATGTACACACTTTCCAACTGCGCTATCATAGGCTATGGGTAGATACAAGTATTTCTGCCAACATTGACCCTGGTGGTGAATTTGAGTAACTTGCTTCATTAACGCGATATGCGACCAGCCGGCGGGGGGTCATAGTTGGCCGGGTTAAGGGAAGATGGGTCGTTTTTCTGGTCCCATTCCTCCCTCGTGTTAAGCCCCATTTGTTTTGAGATTATGAGACGTTTGGCCCATTAGTTTGGCGATTTTAATACCTTCCGCCCCATTTCGTTGTCAATATCAAGACCGTTCGTCCCATTTAGGTGTCGATGTTTTCCTTGGCAGTTACTTTTTTCAGACTTTAGAATATTATTCCAGATAAACACTAGTGAGTTAATAGATCGCATACTTTTATATCATTGTTTTAGTATTCCACATCAAATGTTTTAATAATCCTTGCTATCTGGAGTCGATAACACGTAATTGGAATTCCTAAACCAATGACACCATGAACCATTATATTTTGGTGTATTTTGCTTAAGGGAGCCCACCTCGCTTTTTTTTTTTTTTTTTTTTTTATCTTTCTCGCCCTCTCTCTTTGGTTTGTATCCATTCGGCCCCATTCAGCCTAATGTTTTAAGACGTTTACCCCCATCCAGGTGTCAATATTTTCCTGGCGAGCGGTAGCGAGCCATCATATATATATATATATTTTTTTTTTGACAGCAAGCTAAATTTTTACATTTTTCGATAGAAAAATCTCTCCGGCGAAGCCGGATTTCTTCATATAATGCTGGCTCTCTGTCGCTCGCCAGGAAGAAATAGACACCTAGATGGGGATAAACGTCTTACAATAGTTGGCTGAATTGGGCCGAATGGATACAAGCTAGAGAAAGAGAGAAAAGGAGAGAAATAAAAAAAAAAGCAGGTCACCTCCCTTAACCCTTTGAAGATTAGGACTCATTTTGAGAGGTTATTCTGGCTATCCTTAGACGATTGTATATAGCTTAGGATGTATCTGTTGGAATTATATGGGTAAAGACGATCGAAATTAACCCTCTGACTTCCATGTCTGAATAAAATCGTCTAATAAAAACCAGAAAATAGAATAGAAATGCGTTTTTTTTTTTTTCTCCCTAGAGCTCCATCAAGCTCATGAAGCATCCCAAAGACCCCCCCCCCCCCCCCCCTTCGAGATAAATGTGCAAAGGGGTTGGTAAATATATTATATGCTCGCCAGAAGGAAAGAAAAATCTACAAAAAAACTTTAAAATTTGATAAATACATTTGGGAAAACTCCTTAAAATCGTCAAACTATTGGGGCAGACGTCTTATAATATCAATATAATTGGGGCAAAACATGAGTGAGAAGGGAAATAAGAGATTCACACTTTGGTACTTGTGTTCCTTTTCCTTGTATTGAAATGCCTGGCGCGGGATTCGAACCCTGGTTAGCGACCTCAGTAGGTGACTGAGGTCACCCCAGGTCCGCGCGCTAACACACTGTACTACCGCGGACGTTAATATGATAGTAACCTTAGTTCTCCTTGAAAGAACCAGGTTATAGTCTCGTGGTGATTCACGTGATGGGTTTCTTAGACTTCACCATCAACGACTATTTTACACTATCCCAAATGTCAACTCGGGTAGTACAGTATTTGGGTTGCGGGATTTTTGCGAGGGTATTACACAACATCCTTCTTTGACAAGGCTAGACCCTAGCCTAATTTAAAGGTTGTGAGTTTTTTTTAGCCATATCACCCCAGCAATCTCAATAGTCCCAGGCTTTGAGATGCCTGGCGCAGGTTCTCGTGATGGGTGCTCTATCTAGCTACCAGATCACGTATCCCACCAGTGTTATGCTGGGTAAACAAAGGGAATTTAACCCTCTCAAAAACTCTCCAGGTTTTGAAATGCCTGGCGCGGGATTCGAACCCTAGTTAGCGACCTCAGTAGGTGACTGAGGTGGGATGGGAAGTGACGAGCGAATTGTCTGTGAGAGAGTGAGAGTGAGTGAGTGAGTGTGTGTTATAATAAGTTACAAGGCATAGTTAGTAGAGAGAGAGAGATATTGTGTGTATGTGTTATAAGGAGTTAAGAGGAATAGTTAGTAGAGAGAGAGAGAGACAGAGAGAGAGTTACACAGTGTTATACAGATACTCAGATCACACAGACCTTGCGGTCACTACTAGATGGTCCGGTTTTAATTCTACTACTATGGGTTTCAGAGGCCGTGTTACATCGTTTTTCGAGAATAACTTATTAACAAACAGTTGGATCAGTATGATATTTTGCCACAGCTTGTTTCACACCTTGCCCTAATTTTCGTTAATATTGTGCATTACCAAAAGTGGAGAATTAAGCCACTTGTCCCTGTGTCATGAGGTTAAAGTCACGCCTGAATGACTAGGAAACGGAGGAGGCTACCGTGGCTTACCTGTGAAACCAAACCATTATTGCTCCTCCATCAAACACGGTAGTTATCAGCCACCACCCAACCCTATTACCGTCTTTACTTTCAAGTTATCTGTCGCTATTAACTATAAATATACAAAAATACATATTACATAAAACGATGTAACACGGCCTCTGAAACCCATAGTAGGCAGGAACAGTTTATAGTAGAAAAAGAGGACAACAAAGTAGAAGGCTCTCTCTCCCCACCCTCCGTCCCTCCAGCTAAAAAGCTGTACCGGAAAATAGGATGAAGTGTTACCTTATGGGTCAGCAAATTCCTACGAGGAAAGTTTGTTTATAGAGTATAGAAAT
Organism: Paralithodes platypus; assembly: GCA_032716605.1. NCBI lineage: Eukaryota > Metazoa > Arthropoda > Malacostraca > Decapoda > Lithodidae > Paralithodes > Paralithodes platypus. The sequence continues at coordinate 15,453,633 of CM064523.1, forward strand.
AATTTACACTTACCTACTGATTAATTCATATTAGTTCAATCTCCATCAGAGAGAGAGAAAGAGCTTGTGTGTGTGGGTGTGTGTGTGTGTGTGTGTGTGTGTGTGTGTTCTGAAGCTGCTCTACTTAAGAACTATTTACAACTTATAAGGAAAGTTTGTTCCAGGCAGAAGAGATCATATATGTGCAAAGGTTCCACAAATACTAGTGCTGAACTTTTATATTTCTAACTTCCAGCCATGGATGCGTGTTGTATTCATATTGAGGCTAACCATTTTGCTATAATCCACATTGTCAAGCCCATTAAGTATATTTAACACTTTAATGCGTTGACTTCGCAATCTGCGTGTTTCCAACGGGAAAATATCAAGAACTCTCAACCGGGTCTCATAGCTCAGTCTGTTTATCAATGGAGATTGTGAGAACCATTTCCATATTTAATTACTTAACTTGAGAGAGAGAGAGAAAGAGAGAGAGAGAGAGAGAGAGAGAGAGAGAGAGAGATTTTGAGATCAACGGAGTGGAATCGACAATAAGAAATATGTTTTGCTTCTCCCCTCAATACCTAGTGACCTCTCTCTCTCTCTCTCTCTCTCTCTCTCTCTCTCTCTCTCTCTCTCTCTCTCTCTCTCTCTCTCTCTCTCTCTCTCTCTCTCTCTCTCTCTCTCTCTCTCTCTCAGTTTATAGCTAATTTTGAGTTGTACATAGCAAGATGAATAAGAGAGCGAGAGAGAGAGAGAGATTGACTGATTGGGATATTAAAACTAGCCTATTCCTACTATTTCAACCAACTACTCTGTGCAACTTTCCAACCCAAGAGTGAATCGTTATTCTCAATCTGTCTTCTATTCACCAGCTGAGCTATGGAACTCTCTCCCAGAATCAGTCTTTCCCTCTTCCTATGACTTACATTGCTTCAAACTCCGTGTGCACCGGCATTTTGGCTCGAACGTCCCTTGATGTTGGCCCTGTCACTCTTTCAACTCTGAGGGAGGCACTCGCCACAGGCACTTTTGCTTTTTGTCTCCCTCACTCACAGAGAGAACAATTATAACCTAATATAATGTCGAACTGCTAACGCCGGTATCACACGAGAGCTTTCATACTCAACATTCGATGATCAAACAATTTCTGGCAACATTTCTGGAATATTTTGTTCTGGTATCGGAAACTAAACTGATGGTAGATGAATTTAGGTGACATAAATAATCTAAATGTTGACCTCACAAGCTGCCAGACCAGTGTTGAGGATAAATGTTGAGTGAAAAAGCGCTCGTGTGATACCGGCTTAAAACTATGCACATAATACACTAACTGAAGTGTATAATAAACAAAATTATCTCCAATTCCAAACACCCAAACCCAAACAATATATATACACTTAAGGGGGTCACCGGATGTTTTTGTTTTTTATCTTTCTCTCCTTTTCTCTCTTTTCCTGGCTTGTATCCATTCGGCCCCATTCAGCCAACTGTTTTAAGACGTTTACCCCCATCCAGGTGTCAATAATTACCTGGCGAGCGGTAACGAGCCAGGATATATATATTTTTGTCTTGACATCAAGCTAATGATGTAAATTTTTCGATAGAAAAAATGTCTCAGGCGAAGCCGGATTACTCCATACAATGCTGGCTCGCTATCGCTCGCCAGGAAGAAATCGACACCTGGATAGGGATAAACGTCTTAAAACAGTTGGCTGAATGGGGCCGAGTGGATACAAGCTAGAGAAAGAGAGAAAAGGAGAGAAAAAAAGCAGGTGACCCCCCTTGAAAAATATCCACCTGGCAAAAGTAGATCACATGAATAATTTCCAACTCGCTTTCATTTTTTTTTCTCTCTCTCTCTCTCTTCTCATATTTCCACCCGTCACCCCTGCACCAAAATGACAACTCGTATTTTTTCCGTGGGTATAATGTTCAATGGAGAGAGAGAGAGAGAGAGAGAGAGAGAGAGAGAGAGAGAGAGAGAGAGAGAGAGAGAGAGAGAGAGAGAGAGAGAGAGAGAGAGAGGAGGTTATGTATACAAATATATCGGTAAATACACCTGAGTGTATCTGTATGAAAGAGTGAGATCGGTGTGTGTCGGTGTGTGCGTGTGTTTTAATTATTTTATCCGTATACGAGTTTACATGTATCGGTATGAGAGAGAGAGAGAGAGAGTGTGTCGGTGTGTGTGTGTGTCGGTGTGTGCATGTGTGTGTGATATAATTATTTATCCGTATGCGAGTTAAAATGTATCGGCATGAGAGAGAGAGAGAGAGAGAGAGAGAGTGAGAGTGAGTATAATACATATCTTTGTTTTCAAAATACAATGGTTATTCACACACTGCTTCAGTGAAATAATCTAGGACATATTAAATCGCATTTTAAGATGAAGCGTATTAATAGAAAACTCCAATATATCACAATACAATTCGTACAGAATGGGTTAACCCCTTCAATACCGAGTTGTCCTTGTCATTATAATCTGGATATTATTAGAAGGTTTTTTATCCAGCTTAGGGAGGACGTACAGTAATTGAATAGGCTTCAAACTATCGCGTTCATCCATTTTAAATACCACGGTTTCCTCCTAAGCTGCATCAAATCGTCTAAATATAGCTGAAATAAAACAAAATACATCCTCGGTAAGGAAGGGGTTAAGGAGGGATGGGCGCATTTATTTGCTTGTTTGTTTATCTTTGTTTATATTTGTTTAAGGGGAGGTTTTTAGTTTGGTCCCTAGATATCCATCAAGCTTAAGATTACACCCCCTTGAGCCCCTTTCAAGATAAATTTGTACATTTTTCGGTAGAAAAATGTCCCGGCTGAAAGCCGGTTCCTCTTAAATTACAGGCTCGCTATCGCTCGCCAAGATAAAATCGACACCTAAATTGCACGAAAGGTCTTAAAATTGACAGAAATGGGTTGAAAGTTCTTAAAATCATCAAAATAATGGGGCGAACGTCTTAAAATTAGAAAAGCAATGGGGCTAAACATGAGGGAGAAGGGGGTCAAGAAAAACATCCCGTAAGTGGAAATCTCCCCTTAAGCTTCCTTCCTAGACCTCCATCAAGCTTAAGAAAACACCCCCTAGATCCCCCCTTCAAGATAAATTTGTACATTTTTCGATAGAAAAATATTCAGGCTTGCTATCGCTCGCCAGGAAAAAATCGACACCTAAATGGCACGAAAGGTTTTGATATCGATTAAGAAATGGTACGAAAGGCCATTCAATCGACAAACTAATCGGGCAAACGTCTTAAGATATCAAAACTAATGGGGCTAAATATGAGGGAGAAGGGAGCCAGAAAAATACCCATCCCACATAAGCTTGATAGAGGTTCTTGAAAGAGAGAGAGAGAGAGAGAGAGAGAGAGAGAGAGAGAGAGAGAGAGAGAGAGAGATAGTTAACAAGACGTACCTACAGAGAGAGAGAGAGAGAGAGAGAGAGAGAGAGAGAGAGAGAGAGAGAGAGAGAGAGTTAGCAAGACGTAGCTATCGTAGTGGTCTTATGTTTACGTGTATGAAAGAGATATAGATTTTCTTCTCACCTGAGTGTGGGTGAGAGAGAGAGAGAGTGAGTGAGAGTGAGAGTGAGTGAATATGAGGGGGTGGGGGTAAGAAAGAGTTGTAAGATGTTGTTTATTTGTTTTGTGTTTTTTATTTGGAAGTCGGATCTTATTCGATGAGACAGACGAGTGTTACAATAGGATCATTGGGAGAGACTTATCCTGACCAGGATTCGAACCCCCTCACTCCAGGTATATTTGAGAGAGTCGGGCACCGTAACCACTCGGCCATGAGCGGATATAAGGACAGCAACCTTAGTCCTTATTTGAAGAACCAGGTTATAGTCTCGTGGAGGACTATGCCTTCGAACACGACGTGGTGAGTATTTTAGACTTCAACCATGACTATTTCCTCCCCCCCCCCCCCCCCCTGCCAGCTCGTGCATTATCATTGTATATTTGTCATTCAGAGAGGTTCCATAATATAATAGTATCACTTAGCCGAGCTGGCGGGGGGGGGGGGGAGAGGGGTGTATAAAATAGTCATGGTTCAAAACTATAACCTGGTGCTGTCCTTATATCCGCTCATGGCCGAGTGGTTACGGTGACCGACTCTCCCAAATATACCTGGAGTGAGTGGGTTCGAATCCTGGTCAGGATACCTCTCTCCCAACCTGTCGTACATTAGATAATTGGATCATTCCTAGGCTCACATCTTCACTGACTTACAGGACCTGGTTGCCTCCTGGCCTATCACTGTTTTGACGTCTTGAAGCTACATCGCCATGGTCTCGCCTTCTTGTTGCGCAGTCTCATCTCAAACAGCTCGCGGTCTCTCTCTCTCTCTCTCTCTCTCTCTCTCTCTCTCTCTCTCTCTCTCTCTCTCTCTCTCTCTCTCTCTCTCTCTCTCTCTCTCTCTCTCTCTCTCTCTCTCACATTGTAGGAACGAGGAGGCATTCTTGTCATTGCTTCCACTCCGTTAAAGCCAGTTCACATAAAACATGTCACCACATTCCACGTCTGGCCCAGGGTATTTCATCTCTCTCTATCTATCTATCTATCTATCTATCTATCTATCTATCTATCTATCTATCTATCTATCTATATGTGTGTGTGTGTGTGTATTTTCTCACTTTCTCATTCTCTTTTCATTCGAAACATGTAGACTATTTACAGTATATATCTTACACACACACACACACACACACACAGGCACAGGTGTATGTGTGTGTGTGTATGTGTGTGCGTATGTGTGTCCGTCCTTTCTACAATATTCACCGCAGTTCTCGTCTCCAGCAGCACTCAGGAACGACATATTGGGCTTACAGAGTTTACCCCTCTCAGTAATAGAGGACGGTTCTCTTCAGCGTATTATGGTTAGCAGTAGATGGTTTTATACGGTTCAGGAAGTTACTGTGGGAGTTTGAGGGTTAATCGGGAGAGCCTTTACCCATTTGGTTCCTAGAGATCCTTCCTTGAAAGGGGAGACTGACCCTCATGTTTAGCCCCATTGCTTTTGAGATTTTAAGACGTTCGCCCCATTAGTTTGGCGATTCTAATTCATTTATTCATATATTTTCGTAGTTTCCTCGCTAGACCTCCCTCAAGCTTAGAAACACCCCTAGACCCCCCTTCAAGATAAATGTGTACATTTTTCGGTAGAAAAATTTCCCGGCCAAAGGCCGGGTCCTCTTAAAATTGCAGGCTCGCTTTCGCTCGGCAGGAAAAAATCTACATCTAAATGGCACGAAAGGTCTTAAAACTGACAACGAAATGGGGCGAAAGGTGTTAAAATCGCCAAACTAATGGGCCGAACGTCTTATAATCTCAAAACTAGTGGGGCTAAACATGAGGAAGAAGGGTGTCCAGCAAAAACGTCCTTCAGAAATTGTAAATATTTCTTCAGTTCGAGAAACGAGAAAAGAGTAGGAATTTGTTTACACCTTGAAATAAGTGTACAGTTTCTTATATACCGTAGATATATATATATATATGAGTGATATATTACGTCTAAAAACATTCGCATGAATAATATTAACCTTCATTAATATTAAACTTCGCTTTTCATTACTCTCTCTCTCTCTCTCTCTCTCTCTCTCTCTCTCTCTCTCTCTCTCTCTCTCTCTCTCTCTCTCTCTCTCAGCCCAGACATGCGTACAAACATACAGGTAAATGCGCAAACAAACTTTAATATTCTCGTAAACTTCCTCTTCTTGTTCTCTCTCTCTCTCTCTTTCTCTCTCTCTCTCTCTCTCTCTCTCTCTCTCTCTCTCTCAGCCCAGACATGCGTACAAACATACAGGTAAATGCGCAAACAAACTTTAATATTCTCGTAAACTTCCTCTTCTTGTTCTCTCTCTCTCTCTTTCTCTCTCTCTCTCTCTCTCTCTCTCTCTCTCTCTCTCTCTCTCAGCCCAGACATGCGTACAAACATACAGGTAAATGCGCAAACAAACTTTAATATTCTCGTAAACTTCTCTTCTTGTTCTCTCTCTCTCTCTCTTCTCTCTCTCTCTCTCTCTCTCTCTCTCTCTCTCTCTCTCTCTCAGCCCAGACATGCGTACAAACATACAGGTAAATGCGCAAACAAACTTTAATATTCTCGTAAACTTCCTCTTCTTGTTCTCTCTCTCTCTCTCTCTCTCTCTCTCTCTCTCTCTCTCTCTCTCTCTCTCTCTCTCTCTCTCTCACACACACACCATACACACACACACAAGGATCCAAGATCATAAGTGAATTACATGCGAAAACAAACTTTAATATTCTCGAAAACTCACTCGTCTTATTTCTCTCTCTCTCTCTCTCTCTCTCTCTCTCTCAGAGCCATCTCCTGTGCTATCCTTTACTTCCACTTTCCTATATTATGGGTTCTGCTATCTCGACAAGAAGTAAGTCCTGACCACTTCGTTTGCATTGTAAGGTCTGTGTGGGTAGCTCATCTACGTAAATCCATGTCAATATATCTTAAGCCCCCACCTTCTCCCCCTCTACGTAGCACCTCTAAGTCATAATTCCCAACATTAGACCCTCTCAAGACGAGCAGAGGACACACTAATAAAATTGATCTGTGTTCCATGTTTTTATTTGCTTTTATTAATTTATTTATTTATTTATTTTCTTTTATTGATTGATTTATTTGTCGACACAATTCATAGTCATAGGGTATATGAATACACAATGCATTATTATTTCGTTCCTATTATATATATTTTCGTCCCCTATTACACTAATATTACGTTTATTTTGCTATTTGTGTGCACTCTTTAAGGGGAGGTCTTTATTTTGTTCCCTATACTTCCATTAATCTTTAAAATTACACCCCCTAGACCCCCTTTCAAGATAAATGTGTACATTTTTCGGTAGAAAAATGTCCCGGCCAAAGGCCGATTCCTCTTAAATTACAGGCTCGCTATCGCTCGCCAGGAAAAAATCGACACCTAAATTGCACGAAAGGTCTTAAAATTGACAGAAATGGGGCGAAAGTTCTTAAAATATTCCAACTAATGGGGCGAACGTCTTACAATTTCAAAAAACAATGGGGCTAAACATGAGGGAGAAAGGGGTCAAGAAAAAAAAGTCCCTCAAGTGGAAATCTCCCCTTAAACTTATTACGGTCTTATACCATATTTTGTGTTCACTCATTGGACTATTATTTCGGTTTTATCCCACTTGTGTGCATGCCTTACAATAATTTGACATCTTCCAAGGGTTTTCACAGTATATTAATATATTTGATTGGAATTTCATATTGTTTTTTAACTGTTTACATTACAATTAAATAAGCCTGCTAGTAATTATTTTAATACCTGTACTAAAGAGGAGGCTATGGGTTATATATTTGGGGTTATTGGTAGGTGATTGTAGACCATCCCATTACCTTGTAGATACTTTATACTTAAGGGGAGATTTCCACTTGAGGGACTTTTTTCTCTTGACTCCTTTCTCCCTCATGTTTAGCCCCATTTGTTTTCTAATTTTAAGACGTTCGCCCCATTATTTTGACGATTTTAAGAATTTTCGACCCATTTCTGTAAATTTTAAGACCTTTCGTGCCATTTAGGTGTCGATTTTATCCTGGCGAGCGATAGCGAGCCTGTAATTTAAGAGGAACCGACTTTCAGCCGGGACATTTTTCTACCGAAAAATGTACAACTTTATCTTGCAAGGGGCTCAAGGGGGTGTAATCTTAAGCTTGATGGATATCTAGAGACCAAACTAAAAACCTCCCCTTAAATAGTTATAGGTAATGATCAATTATTAGCTCAGCAAAACCAGCTAACTAACTTTTTAGGAGCAAATCTTGATATGCAGGACCAATTAGTTACAGGAACGGTGTATGATTATAGCATGTACAGTATGTAGAGTCTTCCTCCTAAGTAATTCTCCTACTCGACGAGACAGAGAAACAGGAGACGGAACACGAAAGTGGTCCCGGACCCTGAGAATAGGAACTTTAAATGTTATCTCTGTTCGCGCTCTGTCTCGTGTCGGCCACCCCCAGCAATGGGGTATGTGCCTGAGTAGATACATACATACATGTACAGTTGGTCAAAGTTCCAGCTGACCCACCCTCGCTCTGTGGCTCGCAGAATTAGCTGGCAATACTGGTGTAGTTGCCAATCAGTGGATGTAATAACTTGAATATTTAAGCACATCTACGAACTTTGGGTGAATGTTTGGGATTATACATAGCGATGTATGCATTTTTATTTGAGATAGGCTTACTTTCCCTTGTTTAGTATATTATGTTCTAGCAATGATATAGCCGAAATCAGATCGGCCAATCCCAATCTTTGTAAGACACACCTTCCTATACACCAGTATTGCCAGATAATTCTGCGAGCCCCAGAGCGAGGGTGGGTCAGCTGAAACTGTGACCAACTGTAACTCCTAAGTAGAACTCTCCTATGACCGTCTTGCACCATGGTAACGAGCGTCCAAGTGTAGATTATCCTCCATCCACCCCAAACCTTAATTACTCGGTTTCTTATCAGCTGACGATCAAATTAATCCCTTAGCAGCTAATGTATCGATACTTAATAGAATGCCACAAAACGACTATGTCTCTCCATCATATTAAGACCAAGTTTATATAATTAGCACCACATTTCACTACAAAATCTTCAAAATAACTGAGAAATCCTGAAGGGAACGTTGCACTTTACTAGTCATTTGAAAAGAAACAAAAATAGGATATGTGTTCTATAACCCGATAAAACCACTTCTCTCTGTGAGGGAGCTTTCCACCCAACGTGATAGAGGTGGTGTGGCTTACAACAGGATATTAGTCAGGGAAAAAGGGGAGACTGACCGTTTGTTTGGTCTATTAATTCATGTATTCATATATTTTCTTAGTTTCCTTGCTAGACCTCCATCAAGCTTAGAAAAACACCCCCTAGACCCCCTTCAAGAAAAATGTGTGCATTTTTCGGTAGAACATTTTCCCGGCCAAAGGCCGGTTCCTCTTAAAACTGCAGGCTCGCTATCGCTCGCCAGGAAAACGTCGACACCTAAATGGCACGAAAGGTCTTAAAATTGACAACGAAATGGGGCGAAGGGTGTTAAAATCGCCAGACTAATGGGCCGAACGTCTTATAATTTCAAAACTAGTGGGGCTAAACATTAGGGAGAAAGGGGTCCAGAAAAACGGTCTGCCTCCCCTATTAAAATAGCTGGTTTTGAACTATACACCTTGGCTGTAAGGGATGTACAGTTGCCCTCTAAACTACATATAACACTATTACTTCCACTGCAATATCTTACCTAAACCTATATGAGAGTATTGTTATTATTCGTATATATATAATATATATATATATATATATATATATATATATATATATATATATATATATATATATATATATATATATATATAACATGTAACACCAGCTGTTTGTATTTTATATATTTTTTACACTCAAGGTTTTTCGTCATTTTCCTTCGCACACCGCACCCTCCACAAAGCCCTTCTAAGCCCTAATTGCCTTCATTAGACCCTCGCATCACCCGTCAGGAGCACTCTTTATTTTTAGATTTGACCTTCATCTATATATTTAAACGGGTGTCTTATTACACGTTATATATTTGTTTCCCCTACAGTATGTTCAAGTTTGTTATATTTTAAGATTGTAAACGGTTTGCCTTAATGGTTTTATCTTTATTACAATGTCTTTGATGTTTGAGGTTTTAAATGTGTTGTTGACACTTCTGTTAGAAATATTAATGTCTCGTTTTACTTGTTCTTAAATCTTAGCCCGCTTTCTTAATATAATATACATTTCTCAATTTGGTCTTTTCAATTATTGTATACATTTTTGCCACTTTCCAATACACACACACACACACACACACACACACACACACACACGAACGCACGCACAGACACATACACTCCCAAGTACACACTCACAGAATTCCCCAATTGCCTTTCCAATGGCATGTGGATTTCTTTACATGTTCTGCTCAAATACACCCCCACCCACACACACACACTCTCTCTCTCTCTCTCTCTCTCTCTCTCTCTCTCTCTCTCTCTCTCTCTCTCTCTCTCTCTCTCTCTCTCTCTCTCTCTCTCTCTCTCTCTCTCTCTCTCTCTCTCTCTCTCTCTCACAACCTCCTCCTCCCCAACAACCTCCTCCTCCCCAACAACCTCCTCCTCCACACATTCTTAAAGTCCTAATTTCCTGCATTAGACACTCCCAGGACTAGGCAAGAGCATTTAGTGTGTATATGTATTTTTTTGTTTGTTTTCCCTTTTATCGATTAATTATTACACTTTCAAATGTTTGGTTGTTCACATACTATTTTTAATGTTGTTGCTTTACAAGATTTTTCATTATCGATTATACTCATTTTGCGTTTATTTGATCTGTATTCTTGATATTAGTAAGCTTTTATCTGTTTTAGTGTTTGCTACCATAGATCTTTGATAACATGCTATACAATAATTAACACTTCGCATAATGTGTATGTGTGTGTTTTGTGTTTGGTTAATATATATATAAGCCTCCTTTAAACTGAACTGAATAGGGCCGAATTGATACAAACCAAAGAGAGAGGGAGAGAAAGAGAAAAAAAGAGAGATGTGCTCCCTTAACTCTCTGGCTCCCACTAGTTCATCCTAATCTTAATAGAATCGCTTAAGAATATCCAAAGAAAGAATGTGGAATACTGAAAAGGGAAAATAATATAATTATTGTTTTAGCAGCTGGTGATAATTGGGTTTGCCAAGTTCTTCGCCCACATACCCTCACTTGCGAAAACCTACACATAAATGTACACATATGCACACACACTCACATACTCATGCACATACACACATACATACACATACACACACTCACACGCGCACACGCACACATACACACATCCCCGTGGCGTAACTGATAGCGCATCTGGCTCACAACCAGAAGGTCCCGGGTTCGAGACACGGGCGGGGAAGTGACATTTGGGTAAGTCTCCTAACGGTGTAGCCTCTGTTCACCTAGCAGTATAAATAGGAACCTGGTATAAGTGGACGAAGTTGTGACGTCCCATCTGGGGTTTGTGATCGGTTACAAGGTGAGATGGGTATCGTAATGGTCAACCTAAGCTACTGGTCAACCTAAGCCTTCGTGTGAGACTGGTACCGTAGTGAGAATGGTACCGTACAGATTAACCCTAAGCCTTCGTTTCCAGATGTCGCCAATTGGCTAAAATACAGACTACACACACATCCACAGCCATTCCAACGATACATAAACACTTAACATTCATTTCACGCAATACATTCCCAGTTAAGGAGGCGCGATAATAATGAGCTTAGCTCGCATTGCGTGGATTCCAGGATGCCCCTTGACGAACAAGCAAGTGAATACACACGCGCACACACACACACACACACGTATATACTATACCGTATATATACTATATATTATATATATAATATATATATATATATATATATATATATATATATATAGAGAGAGAGAGAGAGAGAGAGAGAGAGAGAGAGAGAGAGAGAGAGAGAGAGAGAGAGAGAGAGAGAGAGAGTCACACTCACTCACTCACACATACACATGGGAGTAACAATATCGAGTAACCTAAAACCGAGTCAACAATGTTCAGAAGTTGTTAAGAAGGCAAACAAAATAATTGGCTTTATAGGCAGGTCATTTGAGCATAAATCCAAAGAAGTTATCTTAACCCTTTACAATTCCTTAGTCCGCCCTCTTCTGGAATACTGCGTTCAATCCTGGTGCCCTTATTACCAAAAAGATATAAACAAGCTAGAACGAGTTCAACGTAGAGTTACCAAAATGATACCTAGCCTAAAGAACAAACCATACGAAGAGCGTCTTAGAGAATTAAATCTATTTCCTTTAACCCAGCGCAGATTAAGAGGCGACTTAATTCAAGTGTTCAAAATCATCAAAGGCATCGACAATATGAACTGTAGTAAGTACTTCACTATCGACCAATCTAATTACACGCGGGGAAACGGTTGCAAAATTATTGGTAAATCTTTTAACTCGCACGAATCTAAGAATTTCTTCTTCAATCGAGTTGTCAACTTGTGGAATGGGCTTCCCGAGACGTTATAGACTGCAGCACCGTTGATTCATTTAAATTCCGCCTAGACAAATATCTCGCATCAAACCCGCGACTGACTGCGTTTGTAAATGAATAACTTTATCCTCCCCTCAGTTACTAACCCATATGTCCCCTACTAACTTCCTAGTCCTGCCACGTTAGTGGCAGGGCAGTAGTTCCCTTTCCAATGTTCCCTTACCCACTCTAAACCACTGTTTGGACACTTGATCCTCAGTGTTTTGGAGGACAAGCAACCTAGAAGGGTCACTAGATCTGTTGTTGCTTGATTTCCTTTGTACTCCTTTGTACTCCTTTATACTGTCCTGGCATTAACACACACACATGCGCACACTCACATGCACCCATACACACACTCACATATACACACTGATCTCTCTCTCTCTCTCTCTCATATCCTCCTAACTCCTTTCCCCTCCTCTCACTTTTCTCTCAACTATTTTTCTCTCTCTCTACTGTAGGCTCTCTGGTCGAAGTGAATTTTCCGCTATGTTCGCTGATGATGCAATATGGTCTTAGTCGAGTTGGCCTTTTATCTATCTATATCTATCTATCTATCTATCTATCTGGCTGTCTGTCTGTCTGTCTGTCTATATCTATCTATCTATCTGTCTGCCTGCTTGACTGTCTGTTTGTCTGTCTGTCTGTCTATCTCTCTATCTATCTCTATCTCTATCTATCTATCTATCTGTCTGTCTGTCTGTCTATTTAGAAATCTGTTTGTTTATCTGTCTGGCTATTTGTTTACCGTCTATATATTGTGTCTCTGTATTTGTATTTCTATCTCCTTAGATCTATAGATAGTACATGTATATTGTGTAAAGTGATACCAAATTGTCATCATGTTATCTGTTTTTATAGTTAATTGTGTATTGATCTATCTACCTAAGTATAATTATTTCTATATGTCTATACATGTATCTTTTTACATACGTGTGTGTCTGTCTCCATTTGCATACCTATAAGGGAGGCTGAACCTTTGACCCCCAAGTCAGCCTGTATAAGAGATTGTGTTTCTGGCATTATATCATCTTATTACCAATGGAAATACTAAGACTTGCTGAAAAAATCAGGTCTCTATGTGCGTGCGCGCGCGAGCGCAGAATTTCATTGCATTATTTGTAAAATCTTCTAGTCACTCAATATTGTTCAAATTTCCCGCAATTTTTGCATGGCATATCCTACAAGCATCCCCTACAACGTAGTGTTTTCGTTTACCCATATTGAATAATAGGTACTGAAAAAAATATAAAATAAAATTATTTTTGGGGTACAGCTGATTTTGACTCCAAAATGATCAAAACTCGGATTTTTTCGGCAAAACGGCCATTATCTAACGTACAGGTGTTCCTATATACCCCT
>CM064523.1:15472074-15484574 GCA_032716605.1 Paralithodes platypus
GGACGGACCCTAAGTTTAGTGGTTAATCTTGATGTCCTTCAACAAACTGGCACGGGTTGTCCTTCTCACAAGGGCTAGGTCCTCTTGGGGGAATTCTGTATATGGCCACCCACATAAAGGGGAGTAAGGCGTCCGGCAATAGATAGATAGATAGATGGAATAGCCATGGATTTCTACCAGCCGTATTCCTTTCTCTGCTTTTTTTTTTGTTTTTTTCTCAGCTGAAGACATATTCACTGGCTTAGCACCTGATTTATAGATATTTACTGGAAATGATATGCGTTATGTTAATGTAAAGTTTTCATACAAATCAATATAGTTCGGTACATAAACGTCGCACTAGCATATTAATCAAGATGGGGACAAGACAAGCTACTGTCAGCTGGAAACAAATAATACAAACAAAAATGAAGACTATGTATAGTTTGCCGCACATATTCTATTCCGTTTGGGGTCGTGATTTGGCAGCGCTTCACCCACCTCCCCAACCTCCCTCCCTCACTCCACCTCTTACCAATAGGAGGTGGAGTGAGGGAGGGGGGTTGGGGAGGTGGATGAAGCGCTGCCAAATGTGCGGAAAACTGTTTTTGTGATGATGACTATAGACGCCTATTTGGGATTAACACAGCTTTTGCCGCAGTGGCTACAGGAGAATCTGAGGACCTGCTCTTTCCTAGGTTCTTTTTTCAATATGTACAGTCGCGCTAATAAGTCATGTCCCAGCTGTCATTACGTTTGGCTCGCTCTGTGCTGTATTAATGTCTGTCAGATGTCGAATAGGGTTGGTAAGTATAGGAACATGTTTGTAATGAAGAAATTAAGCTTAAATATTGCTGATACCAATTGTTGATCAAAACATACTTGGTGCCGAGACATGACTTCTTAGCGCGGTTGTACTCCATACCTTTTTCTCTTCTTTTGGATTCGAATGATGTTGATGCCTAGTAGATAGCTTACTGCCTCTGCTTTCTATCATTTGCTTTTTTGTTTTATTATATGTATTTATTTATTTTTGGCGATTAGCTTTTCTTCTTTCTGATTTATGTTGAACTGAAGCAAGTAGTGTCCTTGTAGTGGCAGTCAGCGCAGACAAAATTATTTGCCTGATAATGTTTTGAAATACAGACATAAGTGTTCACTTCCATGATGAATTTTCGCAGCCAATATAGAGTATATATATACTGTGTATATATATATATATATATATATATATATATATATATATATATATACATAGTTAACTCTCTATACCAAATGTATAAACTTCCCTACCTTGGCTGAAAAAATATATATCGTTGCATGCCGAGATTGGGTTTCTGCTGCTTATCCTGGGAGCTATTATAATATGGAGGAGCCCGTGGGGGATACTATTATGGGCGCAGGTTGTTGAGATTGTGGGCGGTGGGAACTATATTTGGAAATCCTGCTTGGTAAAGTCTGGTGCTTATGATTTTAACCCTTTCATTACTATTATTTAGTTTGTCTGACCACAGTCTTTCTGGAGATTAAGCCCTCCAGTTGAGTGTTTTTTTTTTTTTTTTTTTTTTTTTTTACAAGCAGCTTAGTAAGGACCAGTAGGCCTGTTGTTGCTTGTTACAGTACATATTTAGTTTGATTTATATAATCTACTGTATAAGAAAATGAACATTATAAAGGCTAAAAATAATTGAGTATGTTGATAATAAATTACCTTTATATACTTATGATGGTCGGGTTTATCACTACCAGTATTTGTGTGTGAGGGGATAGTATTACCTCTCTATCTATTTATATACTCAGGCACATACTACTTTTTATTATTATTATTATTATTATTATTATATATATATATATATTTTTTTTTTTTTTTTTTTTAAAGCTAGGGGTGGCCGACTTGAGACAGAGCCCAAACAGGAAAAAAACAAAATCACCCACATCTAGGAGGGTATAATATTATGGACACGTTAATTACCGTTTTCGCAAACATAATTTTGACAGTGTGCAAGACACGTGTCCAATAGTTATTAAAATAAGTAATATTATATAAAAATATATAAACAAAGAAACATATTTATTGCCATCGCTTGTCATTAAAACAGTTGAAGGATTTTGTATCACATGTATTTAATCTGACTCTGATATTTTAGAACACTCCCACCATGATTGCTGAGTTTTTATTTATATATTTTTGTATCTCATTTGTATTAATAATCAGTATATATATATTATGTTGTAATTCCCACGCAGTTGAGGGAGTAGGCTTTATTTATTTGTTATTTTGTATTGTTTTAGTTTCCTCCCTAGGCCTCCATCAAGCTAAATAAAATATCCTCTAGATCCCAATTCGAGATAAATGTGTATATTTTTCGGTAGGAAAATGTCCCGGCCGAAGGCCGGTTCCTCCACAGTTACAGGCTCACTATCGCTCGCCAGGAAAAAATCGACAACTAAGTGGCACGAAAGGTCATAACATCGAAAAACTAATGGTGCGAATGTCTTAAGATCTCAACACTAATGAGGCTAAATTTAAGGGAGAAGGAGGTCCAGAAAAAGCAACTGCCTCCCCCTTATAACCCGTTCACTCCGTAAGATATACGAATTGTAATGATTTTCTACGAGAGGCCTTCAAATATGTTGTATAGCTTGTTAAGGGATGTTTACTAGTCTTAAAAGTTAACCCATTCAGTATCATTGCTTCATTTTTTGTTTTCTTTATGTTCTGGATAAACTGAATAAAATCGTCTAATTTTATTAAGATTTGAAAGGCCCTCTACGAATCAAAGGGTTCAAGTCGATCTTAAGGGGAGGTTTCTAGTTTGTTTCCTACTCCTCCAGCAATCTTAAAATGTCACCCCCTTGACCCCCTTTCAAGATAAATGTTTACATTTTTCGGTAGAAAAATGTCCCTTAAATTACAGGCTCGCTATCGCTCGCCAGGATAAAATCGACACCTAAATTGCACGAAAGGTCTTAAAATTGACAGAATGGGGCGGAAATTCTTAAAATCACCAAACTAATGGGGCAAACGTCTTAAAATCTCAAAAACAATGGGGCTAACCATGAGGGAGAAAGGGGTCAAGAAAAAAATCCCTCAAGTGGAGACCCCCCCTTAATTAAACCTCTGAATCCCACGCTTCAGAATAAAAGGAAGAAAGGCGTACTCGTTTCTTGAAAGGGTTAACTATGGATGTTGTTGTTATCAATATATTTTAAGGGGAGATGGGCCGTTGTTTTTCTGGACATCCTTCTCCGTCATGCTTAGCCACATTAGTTTTGAGATTGTAAGACGTTCGTTCCATTGGTTTGGCGATCTTGAGACCTTTCGCTCTATTTCTTTGTCAATATAAAAACCTTTTGTGCCATTTAGGTGTCGACTTTTTCCTGGTGAGCAATAGCGAGCCTGTAATTTTAGGAGGAACCGGCACATTTTTCTTCCGAAAAATGTACAAATGCATCGTGAGAGGGGGTCTAGGGTGTGTATATTTAAGTTTGATGGAGGTTTAGCCAAAAAAAAATAAAAACAAAACTTGCTAAATTAATAAATATATAGACCAAAAACTAATCACTACCCCCTTAAGGGGAGATATTATCCACTTGAGGGATTATTTTCTTGGCCCCTTTCTCCCTCATGTTTAGCCCCATTGCTTTTGAGATTTTAAGACGTTTGCCCCATTATTTTGGCGATTTTAAGAACTTTCGACCCATTTCTGTCAATTTTAAGACCATTTGTGCCATTTAGGTGTCGATTTTATCCTGGCGAGCGATAGCGAGCCTGTAATTTAAGAGGAACCGGCCTTCGGCCGGGACATTTTTCTACCGAAAAATGTACAAATTTATCTTGAAAGGGACTCAAGGGGGTGTAATTTTAAGCTTGATGGAGGTTTAGGGAACAAACTAAATACCTCCCCTGGTATAGCTTGTAAAGGGCGTCAAAGAGTCAAGTCCTTAGTATCAAGGGGTCTCAGTCTATTATACTCTGGCTAACATCAGACGATTTAATTTTTTAGCTTAGGAAATACACAAGCTTTAGGAAGGACCTCTAGTAATCAAAGGGGTAAACATGATCTCAATTAACCCCTTTAGGAAGGACCTCTAGTAATCAAAGGGGTAAACATGATCTCAATTAACCCCTTTAGGAAGGACCTCTAGTAATCAAAGGGGTAAACATGATCTCAATTAACCCCTTTAGGAAGGACCTCTAGTAATCAAAGGGGTAAACATGATCTCAATTAACCCCTTTAGGAAGGACCTCTAGTAATCAAAGGGGGTAAACATGATCTCAATTAACCCCTTTTCTCAACTGACTAAACTCGTCTAATGATGTAATTAACCCCTTCAGTACCTGCTACGACTATTTAATATTATTCTAGCTATATTTAGACATATTATTGTGGAGTTTAAAAGGGTTCTATGGTAGTAAAAAGGGTTATGTGAGCTAGTTCGAAGCCTGATAATTTCTGGAGGTCCATTTTAAACTGAATACAATCGTTTAATAGTACCAACAATCAAATTAAAGAGACGTCGCCGGTACAGAAGGGGCTAAGCACCCTGCCGGGGGCCTGGTACATCTTGCTGATCCTCCCTACCCCTTTAACCACTTCTGGACCGCTGACGTCTTTTAAATTTTGATTCTAGATATATTTAGACGATTTGGTGCCGTTTAAGAGGATCTGTGGTAGTAAAAAAAAGGTTATGTGAGATGGTTCGAGGCGTGTTGATTGTCGAAGGCCCATTTTAAACTGAACAATATCGTCTAACAGTAGCCAGCATATAGTTGTAAGGAAGGCACCCGGTACTGAAAGGGTTAAGGAAGTGCGGGTTTGGCTACTGATTCACGGTCTTCATCCTATTAGGGTTAACCCCTTCATTACCGGTGACGTCTTTTACAATATATTCAGGTAAGTATGACACGATTTTATTCAGCTTACGAAGGATGCCTAGCTATTAAAAGGCTACAGACTATCTCAATTAATCCTTTTTGCTACCATATATCCTTCCTAAGCTTCATAAAATCGTCTAACAGTAGCTGGAATTAAGTAATACAGACGTCACCGGTACAGAAGGGGTTAAGGGGGAAGGGTTTATTTTTTGGTCGATTATTTCATATATATATTTTGTTTTTAGTTTCCTCCTTAGGCCTCCATCAAGCTTTTAAACCCATCCATTAGATCCATCTTATAGATTAATTTTACATTTTTTTGTACATTTTTTTTTGAGAAAAATTTTGAGAAAAATTTCCTGGCCAAAGGCCGGTTACTTCTAAAATTACAGGCTCGCTATCGCTCGCCATGACAAAATCGACACCTCTATGGCACAAAAGATCTGACAACAAAATTGAGCGACAGGTTTCAAAATCACCAAACTGATAGAACGAACGTCTTAAAATCTCAAAGCTAAAATGCTAAACGTGAGGGAGAAGGGGATCCAGAAAAAGCGACTACCTCTCCCTTAAGTGTGTTGTATTATACCCGAGAGAGGCTGATGATGTTGTCGTGAGGAAAGTTTGGAAAGAGAGAGAGAGGGAAAGGTCGGGGGGGGGGGGGGGGGGGGGGAGAGAGAGAGAGAGAGAGAGAGAGTGTGTGTCGTGAGGAAAGTTTGGCCATTTGTGAACGCGATAACTTTGGTTTGAACTGCTTATGACGTAAAATTATGGCCCTAGTATCGTCAAACTATAGGTTCAAAGTAGTTGGGAGAGATGTTTTAGTGTGGTGTTTTAAATGAGTGTGTGTGTGTGTGTGAGAGAGAGAGAGAGAGAGAGAGAGAGAGAGAGAGAGAGAGAGAGTTACAAGGAATAGTTAGTATCTCAGAGACCTTGCGGTCCATTCCGAAGAGATACTCGAAGTGGAAGGAGAGATACTGTTTAGTGCACTACAATCGTTACAGAGTGTGCAAAATACTATCTACTCTCTTCTTGAACTGCTCTACTGAAGAACTGTTTACAACTTCGGAGGGAAGTTTGTTCCAGGTAGAACATATATTATATGTGAAAAAGTGTCCACATATACTAGTGCTGAACCTTTTCAATTATAATTTCCAGCCATGGCTGCGTGTTGTATTCATATTGAGGCTAAACATTTTGCTATAATCCACATTGTTAAACCCATTAAGCATTTTAAATACTTCAATGAGCTGACCTCGTAGTCTGCGTGTCTCCAACGGAAAGAGATCAAGAGCTCTCAACCGGTCCTCATGGCTCATTCTTCTAAGCGATGGAATAAACTTTGTACCTCTAGCTTGTACTTTTTCTAGTCGCTCTATATCTTTGCTGAGTGCTGGAGACCAGAATTGTCACCGGTACAGAAGGGGTTAAGGGGAGGTTTTTAGTTTGGTCCGTAGATGTCCTTCAAGCTTAAGATTACACCCCCTTGAGCCCCTTTCAAGATAAATTTGTACATTTTTCGGTAGAAAAATGTCCCGGCTGAAAGCCGGTTCCTCTTAAATTACAGGCTCGCTATCGCTCGCCAGGATAAAATCGACACCTAAATGGCACGAAAGGTCTTAAAATTGACAGAAATGGGGTGAAAGTTCTTAAAATCGTCAAAATAATGGGGCGAACGTCTTAACATTAGGAAAACAATGGGGCTAAACATGAGGGAGAAAGGAGTCAAGAAAAAATCCCTCAAGTGGATATCTCCCCTTAAGCCATTCAGTACCAGTGACATATCCTTTTTAATCATATTCTGGCAACTATTAGACGATTATATTCAGCTTAGGAAGGACGTCTACCCAATACAAAAGCTACAGAGTTTACCAAATCATCCTTTCAGCTAACGTAATTATATCCTTCCTATGCTAAATAAAATCGTGTCTAAATGTAGCTGAAATCCAATACAAAATACGTCGCCGGTACAGAATGGGCTACAAATACAATCCCTTCTGCCCTAATTCGGTTGTGCTAAAACTGCATTGCCGGTCAGGCCCCCCCCCCCCCCCCTACAGACCCAGGGTCATTTATTACTTGAGGGGACAGTGGTTATTTATTTATTTTTTTTTTGTTTGGGGGGAGGGGGAAGTCTTTTTATGTATATATGCATTTATTCATTTGCGTTGGTTTCCTCGGTAGACCTTCATCAAGCTTTAACAAACACTCCATCCCCCCCTCCTCCCTCCCCCCCCCCCCCACCTCAAGATAAATTTGTACGTTTTCGATAGAAAAAGTTCCCTGCCGAAGGCCGGTTTCTCTTAAAAGTTCATGCTCGCTATCGCTCGCCAGGAAAGAATCGACACCTAAATGACACGAAAAATCTTGATATTGGTATAGATATGGGACGAAAGGTTTTAAAATCTGAAAACTAATGGGGCGAACGTCTTAAAATCTAAAAACTAATGGGGCAAAACACGAGGGAGAAGGGGGGGGCCAGAAAAAACGACATATAGCTTCCCATAAAAAAAAAACACAGAATCCCTCTGCCCTAATTCGGTTGTACTAAAAATACATTGCCGGTCAGCCCCCCACAGACCCAGTGTCATGACATTGTATCACTTTAGGGGACACTGGTTATTTTGGGGGTCTTTATATATATTAGTTTCCTCGCTAGACCTTCATCAAGCTTCAAAAACACTTCCTAGACCCCCTTCAAGATAAATGTGTAAATTCGTCGATAGGCAAATTGACAAACTAATTGGGCGAACGTCTTAAATTCCCAAACGAATGGGGCAAAAGTAGAAGGAGAAGGGGGGCCAGAAAAACGACATAGCGCTCCCCATAAAAATATAATCCCTCTAGCCACCCACACAGCCCCAGTGTCATGTATCACTTAATATGCATCGCCACTGTCAAAATTCGCAGCGTGTGGTATGAATAATAGAAGGGAGATCTGGATGTGGCAGGGTTCGGATGGGCTTAGTGGGGGTTTTGTGTTCGTGTGTGGTGTTCTGGGTTGGGTAAAGATTGTATGTTTAATAGTCCTATATATATACTGTATATATATATATATATATATATATATATATATATATATATATATATATATAAGTGCAAGACAGTCACAGCAACACGTGAACATATATAATGCTTAAGGGGAGGTATTTAGTTTGTTCCCGAGACCTCCAGCAAGCTTAAAATTACACCCCCTTGAGTCCCTTTCAAGATTAATTTGTACATTTTTCGGTAGAAAAATGTCTCGGCCGAAGGCCGTTTCCTCTTAAGTTACAGGCTCGCTATCGCTCGCCAGGAAAAAATCGACACCTAAATGGCACGAAGGTCTTAAAATGGGGTGAAAGTTCTTAAAATCGCCAAACTAATGGGGCAAACATTATATAATATCAAAACCAATGGGGCTAAACATGAGGGAGAAAGGGGTCAAGAAAAAAATCCCTCAAGTGGAGATCTCCCCTTAATATCCACGGGGAAGGAAGGAAAATAAACACGGACTCCCAAGTGTATTACATCTTCAGGGGACGGAGGACATGTTTCTACCTTCCCTGTGGATATTCAGGATATACTATATATATATACTGTATATGATAGCTTAATTATGTGTTAATATCTTACTCTGAATAGGAAACCTTATGCTATTAATCTAATACATTTACTGTACAACAACGTTTGCGGCCACGTACTACTCCTAACGACCTCAGTGCTATGTACTCAGTTCTCCCCCAGACTGTCTTGTGTATGTGTGTGTGTGTGTATTTGTGTTTGTGTGTTTGTGTGTGTGTGTGTGTGGGTACGCTGGTGGCTGAGTAGTTGTGTTTTTACTTATTTGATTTACTTCTGGCATTCTTTAGGAGTCCTTCTTTTTAATGGGAGTATCATTTTGGTCGAATACATACAAGCATATATATTAATTTGTACATTACATATACAAGCGTACACACACAGTTCCTGCATACACACCCAGACATACATGCACACATACACTCTAACACACATATTCTTTCACACACTACACACACACACACACACACACACACACACGCACGCACGCACGCACGCACGCACGCACGCACGCACGCACGCGCGCGCGCGCACACACACACTTTTACAAAATATATACACTGGTACACCCACGCACGCCCACACACACTTAATCATTACACGCTCTGGAACACACGCAACATCCACGTATAATTTTTGTCACACACTTTTTCACTCACGCTCTCACACTCTCTCTCTCTCTATATATATATATATTAGGTGAATTATGATATGTTGTACCCCGTTTTTAATATAGACCTCCTTGAGCTCCATTAACTCGTATTATGTTAAACCACAATTCTATGCACTGTAAAAACAGTATGGGTATGAAATGGTTAATTAAAGTGTCCATAATGATATACCCATTAAAAGGTATATATGTTGGTAGTATTAAGGGGGGTGACATCCTTTTGTTCTCTCCTTTTCTCTCTTTTTCTGGCTTGTATCCATTCGTCCCCATTCAGCCCACTGTTTTAAGACGTTTATCCACATCCAGGTGTCGATTTCTTCCTGGCAAGCGATAGTGAGCCTGCATTGTATGGAGAAATCCGGCTTCGCCGGAGACGTTTTTCTATTGACAAAATTTACAACTTTAGCCTGCTTTAAAAAAAATTGTTTTTAAATATGCTAGCTCGCTACCGCTCGCCAGAAGAAATCGACACCTGGATGGGGATAAACGTCTTAGAATAGTAGGCTGAATGTGGCCAAATGAATACAACTCAGGGAGAGAGAGAAAAAAAGAGGTGAAGCCCCTTACGCGGCAGTTAAGCCCATCTAATATAAGGATTCAGGGGTAAGTCACCATCATTATACCCAATTATTTTATACACCATTATATATTTTGTCAGTGTATACATAGCGTCATCGTATACTGAAGGGGTTACAAATTCATCCTTATCCTGAAAAATTATAGGTATATGAAAGGTAAGTATATTCAAGTTGCGTATATTGATGCTATATTATTTGTTAATTGATATATCTTTATCCTTAATATTTAAATGGTAAAGTTTATGGACTCTCGTTAGTTATGAACACTAGCACTACTTTTTTGTTTTTTTTAATCCGTATTATTCTAAATTTTCAAACTACCTAAGATTTTTTTTTTTTTCTGGACCCACTTATCCCCTACGTTTAGCCCCATTTTTTTGCCTCATGCCTTCGTCCATTTTAACCCTTTGGCACACCTATAATTTCCAATCAAAGTTTTTCCCACTCCCAAATTATATCTCAGCTCACTCAGAGCCAGTTTTGTGGCCGGCGATAATTTGTTTCTGTGACGTTTTTATCCACCAAAAAATCCTTGTATTTGGATTAATGAGGTACCATCGGCTTCTATATTGATTGAACTTGAAGATAAGCGAATAAAAACATAGAATAAATACAAAACAACCACATTGGGGCACTCCGAAATAAGAATTGTAAAAAAAAAAGTAAATACCTTATCTCCAACTCGCGCTAGCTCAAAATTTTGCCCGCAACATTTTTGATTTGCATACATATATGAAAGCGGAATTTAATGAGGATTCCACTGGTTACTTCAGAATTACTATAAACCAAATAGTTACTGAGATACACGAATAAACGTGAAAGTATCGAAACACAGACGGAGCTGTACTCTGCTCACTTCCCAGCCAGCCGTGAGTAAACGGTTAAACTGAGGGGGTTGCCAATTGTACCCATTGAACTAGACGTAATACTTAATATATGTGCCTAATATGACGCGCGTCAGACGAAAACTTAATTTTTGGCGAATATTTTTAAGTTTAATGACTTAACGAGTCATCGTGTGCCTAGGAAAAAAATACCTAATGACTCTGAACGAGTCATCGTGGGGAGATTTCCACTTGAGGGACTTTTTTCTTGACCCCTTTCTCCCTCATGTCTAGCTCCATTGCTTTTGAGATTTTAAGACGTTCACCCCATTAGTTTGGCGATTTTAAGAACTTTCACCCAATTTATGTCACTTTTAAGACCTTTCGTCCCATTTACGTGTCGAATTTTTCCTGGCGAGCGATAGCGAGCCTGCAATTTAAGAGGAATCGGCCTTAGGCCGGGACATTTTTCTACTGAAAAATGTACAAATTTATCTTGAAAGGGGTCAAGGGGGTGTAATTTCAAGTTTGATGGAAGTCTAGGAAACACACTAAAAAACTCCCCTTAAGCTTCATGGAGGTCTAAGGAGCAAACTGAAAAAAAAAAAAAAAATCCCTCTAAATTATATTATTATTTGCAAATACTATATGCTATATCTCAGGCCCAATCCCCATTTTTCCTATTTTTATTTGTGTTTTCTATTTTATTATTTTTGTTTTTCCTTTTTTCTTGGGGGTAGCCGACTCAAGACAGAGCAAGAACAGGGAAAACACAAAAAACAACATAAAACAACTAACAAACACTAGGTAGAGAAATAATAGGAAGATTCGAGTTAGTTCGAGATAGCTTCGAAAACCTAACACCACGATTCATATCCTGGAGTGTACGGGTTCTCGGATATGTGCTTTGTGTTTATGAAATTGTCTCGCAGTTAGTGAGTTGTGTTTAATATTTCTAGATATGTTTTTGTATATATATATATATTGGTTGTAATATAGTTCGCGGATATTACTTTATAACTAAGATATTGTCTTGTAGTTAGTGAGTTGTTTTAAATATGTCTAGTTAAGTTTTGTAGTTAGTGATTTGTTTTAAATATGTCTAGTTAAGTTTTGTAGATACAGATACATTTTGGCTCGAACGTCCCTTGATTTTGGCCCTGTCACTCTTTCAACTATGGGGGAGGCACTCGCTATAGGCAGTTATGCCTTTTGCCTCCCTCAATCACATAGAAAAAAATAAAAAAATAAAAATATATATATGATATAGTATCTATGCCACATCAAATGTTCTCATAGGTGATTGTATTTATTTTTATTTTATTATGAAATATTTAGTATTATTGCTTTGAATTAGTTTGTGTATGTTATATATATTTACATTATATTGAAAATCAAAGTTAATGTCATAGAGGAAGAGTTTTCATAATTTAGTTTTGAATTACTTTTGTTCTTTATCTGCATTAGTGTTAGATGTAGATTACAGGATCACGGAGTATGTAATAGTTATCCTCACGGAAAATTAGATGGAAATACGTGTTCTGTACCGGCGACGTCGTCTTAATTATTTTCTATCTCTATTTAGACGGTATTCTGCAGCTTAAGGGCAGGTTTTTAGTTTGTTTCCTACTCCTCCAGCAATCTAAAAATGTCACCCCCTTGACCCCCTTTCAAGATAAATGTGTACATTTTTCGGTAGAAAAATTTCCCGGCCGAAGGCCGGTTACTTTTAAATTACAGGCTCGCTGTCGCTCGCTAGGATAAAATCGACACCTAAATGGCACGAAAGATCTTAAAATTGACAGAATGGGGCATAAATTCTTAAAATCGCCAAGATAATGGGGCGAACGTCTTAAAATCTCAAAAGCAAGGGGGCTAGACATGAGGGAGAAAGGCGTCAAGAAAAAAGTCCCTCAAGTGGAAATCTCCCCTTAAGAAGGAATTGTGGTAGTAAATAGGGTTAAGTGAGATAGTTCAAAGACAGGTAATTGCTGGAGGCCCTATTAATA
>CM064523.1:15489574-15497074 GCA_032716605.1 Paralithodes platypus
ATAGCTAGCAAGCTTTCTATGTATCTGTCTTTAACAATAAGATGGCTGTGAGGTAGGTAGAGAGAGTACAAAAGTTCAAAGGAGTACAAAGGAAATCGAGCAACAATAGGTCCAGCTACCCCTCAAGGCTGCTTGCCCTCCAAAACACTGATGATCAAGTGTCCAAACAGTAATTTAGAGTGGGTAAGGGAAAAATGGAAGGGGAAGACTGCCCTGGGTCAAATGTCCGAGGCAGGACTAGGAAATGGTAGTAGGGGACAGTTGTTAGTAAAATAATAGAGGAAAACAAATACTTTATTAATTTACAAATGCAGTCAGTCGTGGATTTAAGGCAAGGTATTTTTCTAGGCGAAGTTTAAAAGAATCAACGGTGCTGCAGTCTATGACATCTCGGAGAAGCCCATTCCACAAGTTGACAACTCGATTAAAGAAGAACTCTCTCTCTCTCTTTCTCTCTCTCTATCTATCTATCTATCTATCTATCTATCTATCTATCTATCTATCTATCTATCTATCTATCTATCTTTCTATATATCTATCTATAGCTGTAAGATGGCCATTAGGTAGCCAGATAGCGATAGAGATAGATAGATAAAGAGAGAGAGAGAGAGAGAGAGAGAGAGAGAGAGAGAGAGAGAGAGAGAGGCAGACTGAGTGACAGACAGACAAAGGTAGTGTTTAATTAATGGTAGGTCTCTCTGTAACTCTAACTGACACACTCTCTCTCTCTCTCTCTCTCTCTCTCTCTCTCTCTCTCTCACAATCCCTTCCTCCTTCCCATCCCTCTCTCGCTCTCAAAATAATATATACACACACTTTTATACAACTTTCGACAAAATGCATGTAAAACTCGATGGATATTCAATTTTCGTCCTCTCAACATCCCTCCCAAAAATTCTTGAGTGATCAGAAATTGTGTAAAACATTGAATGCTTTTCCTGATGCCTTAAATAATACATGAGTTTTCTCCGAGTTCGAGCCTGAATTTCTGTTTAGCATGAATTGTGACGATTATAATAGATGGTGTTTGGTTATTTGTATATATATATATATATATATATATATATATATATATATATATATTTAATTATCTATTTAGGTATATACAGTATATATATTTTATTTTATGTTGGTCCCTATAGAGTATTGTAGTAAAGGAGTATAGTTATAAGCGGGTGGAGGAAGGAGGGGGGGGGGGGGGTAGTTTTCTCCCTAGACCTCTATCAAGCTTTTAAAAAATACTCCGAAGAACCCCCTTCAAGATCAATTCTTCCCAAAATACAGGCTCGCTATCACTCTTCAGGAAAAAAAATACACCTGAAATGGCTTACAATCGCCAAACTAATTGGGTGAACGTCTTAAAATTCTTAAAACTAAATGAGTCTAAACATGAGAGAGAAATGGACCAGAAATCCTTCCTTATAAACCTAGGCAGGTATCGTAGTGGAGTGTTTCAATTATAAATATTAATGATGGTAATAATATTGATAATAAAAGTAATAATAATATATCAAATAATACAAGACAAACTATGGTAGTAATAAAAATAATAATAATAATAATAATAATAATGATAATTATATAAATAAAATGCCAAATATAAATCATATGAGTGAATGGCAATAATATGAATTTCCTGATCCCTTACCAAGAACTCTAATGAATTTCACCACAGACATTCATCCAAAAATCCTCGATATTAAAAAATTATTCGTGTCAGTCTCCAATTAATGTTCCACCACAAAATAATACTTTGTGAGAATATTGAAGAATTGTGGAGTAATACCTAGAGGGGGGGGGGGGGGGGGAGGTTTGTAGTGCTTTTAGGAATCAAAGAAATGTTTATGTAATGTTGACAGTGATGTTGTTAGCGATGTTAATAATGCTGGAAATATAGTTATGGTTCTTTTACTACTACTGCTACTACTAATACGTCCTCTTCTTCATGATAATAATAATATTAGTAATAATAATAATAATAATAATAACAATATACATTATAATAATAATAAGATGAAACTAGTAATAATGAGAGCAACAATAAAAATTATAAAAATAATTATTAAAATAATACAAATAATAATAATAATTATACAAATACTAATAACAACAATAATAAACAACAACAATCAAAAGAAGAAAAAGATCAAACAAATCTACAAAAGAACCCAAACATCCTCGCCTCATCCCTCCCAAAAACAAGAGTTGCATTGGAAAAATTTGGATCAGGTTTATAAATCTCGTTGGCTGGAAGTAATCATATTAGGCTTGTCTGAGGCTCATCAGTTTTTGCTGCAGTATCATGAGAGAGAGAGAGAGAGAGAGAGAGAGAGAGAGAGAGAGAGAGAGAGAGAGAGAGAGAGAGAGAGAGAGAGAGAGAGAGAAATGTGTGTGTGTGCTGATTAATCTGTGTAAGTATCGTATTTGAGAGAGAAGGGGAGAGAGAAAAAAAATGTGAGTGTGTGTGCTGATTAAATCTGTAAGTGTTGTATTTGAGAGAGAGAGTGAGAGAGAGCGAGAGGGGGGGGGGGAGAGACTTGCCATATGATATAATACGGTGACAGTATTAATAGTAAATATAAATGTTATGCTACTTTATTCATAAATTATATGTAGATTCTAACTAGAGCAATAGAAAACATAGGCTACCCATTACACACACACACACACACACACCGCTACTCACAAATACACAACACACTCTCATAAAGATAAACAGCCTTTTATATATTTTTGTTTTTCTCAAGGATACAAGCTCAGCCATTCCTTTACAAACAAAAATAAATACAAATAAATATATAAATAAGCTAAAGGAAATTAAAATATACTGTACATATATAAATCTCTTGTTGTGATACTCTGAAATGTACAGTAGTTCAAAATAGTATATGAATTTACGAACACGTATAATTGGCCTGGGTTCCCTCCATTTTGGGTCCCTCTAGGAATCAAGTTATTTATAACCACCTGTTACAGCAGTTGTACAGTCACTTATGAAAATTTAGGATAGCTTTAGTTTTTCTTTATGCAAATACAACCATTGTAATTAGTAATATAGTTTACTTTGCATTATATGCTAGATATGGTTTTATTATTGATGTATTCAACATTGTGTTCATAAACTAGCTTCCAAGGGTTTATTTGCCTATGTAATAATGTTAAAGACCCACGAATTTTGATTCGTTGCAATTATATATATATATATATATATATATATATATATATATATATATATATATATATATATATATATATATATATATATATATATATACTGTATATTGTTTTTATTAGTATTATTATTAATTTCATCCCAACACTAAATACCTCCAATGAAATTAATGAAAGCATGTGATCTACTGCGATTCGAACCTGGTTTACCACTAGATTATTAAACACACTAACCATTACACCATCAAGACAGATTACATTATGGATATAGAAAATGACATATGAAAGTGACTGTACGACCTGGTCCAATTAGGTTGCAGAAAATATACTTGGTTCTCGGAAATGCTGGTTAATATTATCATCATAGCAGAAAGATGGTGAAATATTCCTGCTGTGACAAATCCATGACATATACTGTATATGTCTTTTATCGAGACATGTATGACATCTGTAGCATTTCCGTGTCGTGGAGGCGTTTTCTTGAAATACTCTAAGGAGGCACTTGTATGTATTGTTTGTATGTTATATATATACAGTATATATTTTTTTCTGTCTTTCTTTATTTCTTTCTTTCTTTCTGTATTTATTTATTTATTTATTTATTATTGTGTATATTTTAGTATCCGCTCTAAACATCCATCAACCTTAAAATAAAATCTCCAAGACTCCAAAAAATTTGTGAATTTTTCGGTAGAGAAATGCCCCGGCCGAATGCCCCGTTCCTACTAAATTGCAGACTCGCTATTGCACGCCAGGAAAAATCGTCACCTAAATGGCTCTAAAGGTGCTAAAATTAACAAAGAAATGGGGCTTTCCCTTGTCATGGAGGTGTGTTCTTGAAGTATTAGTATCGACTTGCTCGAAAAACATGTTATTTCTGTCGTACTTTTAGCTTGTGATATTTATTGTTTATCCTGGATTACA
This sequence comes from Paralithodes platypus, assembly GCA_032716605.1. Lineage (NCBI taxonomy): Eukaryota > Metazoa > Arthropoda > Malacostraca > Decapoda > Lithodidae > Paralithodes > Paralithodes platypus. The sequence goes on from CM064523.1 coordinate 15,493,670, forward strand.
ATAATTTATAGGTCCTTCTTAAGCTGAACAAAGAATCGCATAGTGATAGTAAAATATGTATACAAAAGGTTGTGTTTGTTATGTATGAATTAAGATAATTTATTAAAATATTTAGATTTATATCGCACTACCTAATTGTACTGTGTTTGCATTGTATAATGAAATACCTCAACTCAGGCTCTTTATGAAGTGATATTTATACAGCAAATATTATAACTTGACTAACTGTGTTTTATGTAATAGTTACAATATATATATATATATATATATATATATATATGTATATAATCGATACCCATATGGCACGAAAGGTCTTAATATTGACATGAAAATGAGGCGAAAGGTCTCAAGATCGCCAAACTAACATAACGAACGTCGTAACATCTCAAAACAAATATGCTAAACATGAGGGAGAAGGGGGTCCAGAAAAAGCGACTATCTCCCCCTTAAAAGACCACTGTTTCGGCAAGACATAAAACAGTCACATATATTTCTATCCACAATTTCAACGTGCCCCAGCATAACAAAAATCGGTGCCCCCCCCCCCCCCATCCCCAGCCTCCGGACTATAAAGGTGCCTCCCCCCTCCTCAGGCTCCCCCCCCCCCCCCCCCCCCCCACAAGAGGCCATAAACTTCACATACAAGTAAGGTAAAGAAATTATACTGTGGAGAGAGAGAGAGAGAGAGAGTACAAAGGAGTACAAAGGAGTACAAAGGAAATCAAGCAACAACAGATCTAGTGACCCTTCTAGGTTGCTTGTCCTCCAAAACACTGAGGATCAAGTGTCCAAACAGTGGTTTAGAGTGGGTAAGGGAACATTGGAAAGGGAATTACTGCCCTGGAACTAATGTCCGTGGCAGGATTAGGAAGTTAGTAGGGGACAGATGGATTAGTAACTGAGGGGGGGATAAAATAAAGTTATTCATTTACAAACGCAGTCAGTCGCGGGTTTGATGCGAGATATTTGAGAGAGAGAGAGAGAGAGAGAGAGAGAGAGAGAGAGAGAGAGAGAGAGAGAGAGAGAGAGCGAGAGCGCGCGAGAGAGAGAGAGAAAAAAAAAGAGAGAAAGATAAATTTGCTAGCCTCCGGTTTACATATAATATCTTAGGCCCTCCGACCCCAGGGCCACACGTTATGCGTCGCCTATGTATGTAACCCACAATACCATTGACGCAACGTATGTGATCGCCTTATTTACTCTTGTCCTATGGCACCTAAAGGGTTCAGATTTGTATGGGAACTACTTTAGGATCCCACGGAACATTACCGATGGTTGGCAACCCCCAAGTCTAGCACAGGCGGGAGTGAGGGGCCAGTATACCGCCTTCCCTTGCCTACCCATCACCCAGTGACGGTGGTGGCCCCCCCCTCCCTCCAGGACCCCCAAATGACCTAGGTGAGAGGTTTTGTGTTGTTTTTCCTTCATTAATAACCCACCCCCTGTGTTTTCAGGGAAAAAAATTGAAATTAGGCTGGTCCTGGAGTGTCATTTATTATTATATCGCTTGGGGTCCAGTGGGTTAACCGAGAGCGGTCTAGTTTGTTCCATTAGCTTGACAATTATAAGACGTTTTGCCCTATTCAGGTGTCGAGCTTTACCTGGCGAGCCATAACGAGCCTGTAATTTAGGAGGAACCGGCCTTTGGCCGAAACCCTCTTCTATCGAAAATTGTACAAATTTATCTAGAAGAAGGATTTGATTATTTTTCTTTTACCCGGAAATGGAGTCTGGAACGTTTCCATTTTAGCTTGCAGGGGGAAACTAAGACAAATTGTTTGGATAAAAGTCTTAAGAAGTAATAATTACATATAATACCATGATAAACCCCCATAAGGTGGGATCAACTAGTGGTAAGCCATAACAGTAAGGGAAATATATTATTCCGTGGAGAGAGAGAGAGGGAGGAAAACATATTTGGAGGGCCTCCACGCTCTCTCTCTCTCTCTTTCTCTCTTTCTCTCTTTCTCTCTCTCTCTCTCTCTTTCTCTCTTTCTCTCTCTCTCTCTCTCTCTCTCTCTCTCTCTCTCTCTCTCTCTCTCTCTCTCTCTCTCTCTCTCTCTCTCTCTCTCTCTCTCATACCCCACGTAGAGAACAAGAAAGATTAGATGTGCCTTGGGTCGTCAGCCTGTCTTTTATTATCTTGTTTTTAACTTTTTTTATTTCGTCTTCGTTCTGGGTTCCTACTCCTCCCATTATATATATATATTTTTAGGGGAGGTGTGGTGGAGTGGTCTTGCCACTGGCCTGGTAATCCAAAGGTCCCGGGTTCAAATCCCGATGTATCAATGGGAAGATATTATTGGGATGGAATTTGTACTGTACCTGGTATCAGTGCATTACCACAAGCCCACCGAAACGTCAATAAAATACCCTCATTGTTCCCTGATTAAATAGCACTGTATGAATATTCCCATATTCAAAATATGCTATAGGGGTGCAATGCCTGGTGAGTTATCTGCTCAACAGGTGGCGTTGTGTGTGTGTAAGTGTGAGAGTCCGAGTGTAGGGGGTGAGACAGTGAAGCACGGGAACGAGGTGGCTTCAGAGATGGGGTCGTTTCGGGCCATGAGTGAGCACCGTGCCTCATGTGAAGGCAAGATGGCAGGTGCTCGTTGTACTCTACGTGCTTCACATGTCTCACTCCCTAGACTGGAACAAGACCTCACGGGCTTCACTGTTCATTGTAAAGCGGTGAATGTATACGTTCTCAGCCTATGCCCGAGAGGAAGTAAGTTGGAATATAGAAAAAAAAAAAAAAAAAAAAAAAAATATATATATATATATATATACGTGTATATGTATATTATTTGTTTATTATTTTTTGTTTTATTATATGTAACAAAAATATCAGTTGTAATATATTTATTTCTCAATTTGTTTATACACTACCCGAGTATTGCATATTATCCACAAACCATACACAACAAATACGAATTTAGTGACTAAGCAAAAAACAAAATGCCATACAAAATTCCTACCTTTTCTTGCCATCTTGAAACTGTATCTTCTGAAAGTTGAAGCCCTTATTTTAACCACTTGAGTACGGGCGACGCTATTATTCTTTGTATGCTGGCTATTACTAGTTGATTTTGTGCAGCTTAGGAAGGACGTCTAGTCATCAGAGAGGTGTATATAATTACCACAGTTCTTTCCGAAGCGGTATAAAATCGTCTAACGACAGCCAGAATCAACAGTCAAAATGCATGATAATCTTCAAGGGGTTTCAAGCTACCGATGCTTGTTTGGGGCACTGTGCAATCTATAACTACTCCATTCAATAAACAGCGTAGTGAGAATCCGTTAATATGTTGTCTCTTGCTTTCCTTTGCAATCCATTATAAACTCAAGAATATTGTTAGAGAGAGAGAGAGAGAGAGAGAGAGAGAGAGAGAGAGAGAGAAC
>CM064523.1:15502074-15519886 GCA_032716605.1 Paralithodes platypus
GATGATTATGATGATGATGGTGATTATTGTTGTCGTTGTTGTTGTTGGTGGTGGTGTTGTTGTTGTTGTTGTAGTTGTTGTAGTTGTTGTTGTTAATTTCTTATGGAAAGAAGTTGATTAGTGTGTGTGTGTGTGTGTGTGTGTGTGTGTGTGTGCGTGTGTGTGTGTGTGTGTGTGTGTGTGTGTGTGTGTGCGTGTGTGTGTGTGTGTGCGTGTGTGATAATAAATGAAATATAAAAAGGAATAACGAGCAAGGAGTGGGAGGAAGGTGTCGTATTGGATGAACGTCAATTGATTTATGGAGTTTGGGTCAAGCGTATCATTAGCTTGGGCTGCTAAGGGGGTGGACTGATTGTTATAATAAAAATAATAATAAGAATGAGAATTAGAATTATATTATTATTATTATTATTTTATCATTATTATTATTATTATTATTATTATTATTATGATGATGATGATGGTGAATATTTTAATTATTATTTTTGTCGTTATTATTATTATTATTATTATTATTATTATTATTAGCATTATAATTTTACACATCAATTTATAATCTCTCCACCATTGACCTACTCATGACTTTTGCTCTTTCTCTTTTTTCCACTTTAGGAGACAGGACACTGAGTGCTTGGCTTAATAAATAATGTAGAGTGGATGAAAAATGTATATATGCATTCGTTCCCATTATCCACATTCCTTTTTATATATATATTTAGTTTATTTATATATGGGTATATATTTAGTTTATTATTGTTAGCACCAATAAACCCCAAATGAAATTAATGAAAGCGTGTGATTCTCCCAAGATTCGAACCTAGGATATCTCACACAGAACTTAGACGCTCTAACCATTACACCGTCAAGACAGTTTAGTCTTAGTTTTAGTTTAGTTCTTAACCCATAGTGTACCAGGTACGTCCTTTTCATCATATTTTGGCAACTGGAAGACGATTTAGTTCAGCTTAGGAAGGACCTCTAGCAAAGATAAGGCTTCAAACTATCTCAACCAACCCTTCTAACTACCACAGATCCTTCCTAAGCTGCATGATATCGTTTACTTATAGCCACAATAAAATATAACCCACGTCCCTGGTACTCAAAGGGTTAATGTATGTATGTAGGTATAATACCCCTTTGGGTACCTGACTGTTTATAGCAGAAATATAGGCTACACACACACATACACACACACACACACACGCACACGCACACGCATACGCACACACGCACACACACACACATACACATGTATACACACACCATACACATAATATACCAACACGTTCTATATGTTTGTACGCGCCCCCCCCCCCCCCCCCCCTCTCTCTCTCTCTCTCTCTCTCTCTCTCTCTCTCTCTCTCTCTCTCTACTTGCCTGATTAATTCCTGTTGACAACTTTGCCCCAAACTTTGGTAAAAAAAAAAAAATGATTAAGTGTTATATTTTTAGGTGGCGGAAATAGTGAAAGAAAATATATTTTTGAAATATTTTGAAGGGGAAATAATTATTCTAAATTATTTACCTGCTCTTCATTTTTATTAGGCAATTAATTTTAGTTTTTGTCATACACACTTCATTTACTTTGATGTCGATATTCATATTAATAATAATAATAAATATATAAAATATAGGTACTACTATTGTTCTACTACTACTACTTCTGCTGCTGCTAGTACTTCTACAAATATTACTACTACTACTACTACTACTACTACTACTCTACTACTACTTCTGCTGCTGCTAGTACTTCTACAAATGCTAATAATACTACTACTACTACTACTACTAATACTAATAATAATAATAATAATAAGAATAAGAAGAATAAGAATGAAACTAATGATACTAATAATATTAATAATTATAATAGTTAAAGTTTAGACATTACAAAAGTAAATGTTTCCTTAAGGGTATTGTAATAATATGTGTGAGGCCTGGTCCTATCCAGAGTGAGGTTTGGCATCCTCTACCCAACCTTAGCTGTTTCTGTCTGTCTCTTTTACTGTCCTACTTTTCCTTCTGGGGGCAGGAGGCTAGGAATCCTCCTCCCGTTGTATAATTATCCTACTCGACGAGACAGAGAAACGGTCAAATGGAACGCGAAAGTGGTCCCGGACCCTGAGAAGAGGAACATTAAATGTTGTTTCTGTTCGGGCTCTGTCTTGTGTCGGCCATCCCCGGCAATGGAGTGTGTGCCTGAATATATACATACATGCATACGGTAATTATTATCACACACGTTTTCATAGCGAATAGGACATTATTATAAATATTTATTGTAGGGTAGTGCAATCAGTATATATATATATATATATATATATATAGACTGTGTATATGAAGTATATCTTACGATTACACGTGAGTTATATGAATAATTTACTTTACCTTCACCCAACCACGGACAGTCAGGACGTGAGTTCATGCTCGAGAGAGAGAGAGAGAGAGAGAGAGAGAGAGAGAGAGAGAGAGAGAGAGAGAGAGAGAGAGAGAGAGAGCAAGTAAGACATGAAATGTTTAGGACAAAAATTGAGAACATCAGCAAAACTATAAAATATAAGAGGAATCAACCGCATCAACACCACCACCATTACTAACAACAAACGAATTACGTATCTCTTCACTCAGCCAGCGTTTATCAAGCTTTCTCTAATCATAATAAATTCCCAGCGACAATATATATCAAGCAGGCCAAACTAACATAAATTTCGATCCCGTGTTTTTTGCAGGGGCTAACGACATAATTTCAGGGCTAGGCTGGTCGTTGTGCATAATTTGTGATCGCCAAACCATTATCATATTCTGCAATGTCGAAAATTATGGGTTTAGATATGGTATAAGAAAGGTAATGAGAGTGTCCATAATTATATATAATAAAGGTATATTATTATGTTCTCTCCACTAACCAACTTTACTCCTAAACTCGATTAATGAAATTAACAAACACATGTGGCAGTCCGGGGATTCGAACCCAGGACGTTCACACCGAAAATCAACACACCTATGCATTGCACCACGAAGACAGTTAAAGAATGCTGCACAAGCCTACGATTTATTATGAAGTTTCGAATCCTGCATACCAATCTTAGCATGTACAATCATCCCAACTGCACTATCGGAGGCTATGAATATGTGAATGGAAATAGTAATTAATGGTAGGTATAAACCCATCAAATGTAAGGTTAGAATGGTATATCACTATCAATGTACCCAGTGATTGTATAATATACCCTTATACCTGTAATTGTTAGTGTGTTTATCGTAATTTAACCCTTAGATTAGAAGATACGATGACGCGATTCTTTTCCGATTTCTGGCTATTATTAGACGATTTTATTCAGATTAGTAAGGGTACATGGCACTCGAAAGGATCAATTGAGATATACTTTACCCTTATAATTCCCACAGATCCTTCGTAAATTGTAGAACATCGTCTAATGATAGCCAGAATAAACTGTTGAAATACGTCATAATTTTCAAAGGGTTAATCCTAAGAGAAATATCCTGACACCTGATTGCAGAATACGAAACTTCTACATCCCTTCTGTATATTGTTATTATTATTATTATTATTATTATTATTATTATTATTATTATTATTATGATGATGATTATTATTATTTTTAATCTATACATTTATTGTTTTGGATAATTAACTATCATATTCTATTATCATAATCAGGTCAAACTGATCAATCAAGGTAGGGACAATTTATCTCCTTGTTACACACACAGACACACACACACACACACACACACACACACACACACACACACAGATACACACACACACACGCACACAGACACATACACAGACACACACACACACACACACACACACACACACACACACACACACACACACACACATACAGATACACACACACACACGCACACACACACACACACACACACACACACACACACACACACACACACACACACACACACACACACACACACACACACACATCCCCGGCCGGGCGGAGACAAATTGGGCTTGTCTCCTTTCATGTGTTAGCCTCAGTTCACCTAGCTGTAAATAGGTACCTGGAATAAGTGGACGACGTTGTGACGTCCCATCTGGGGTTGTCAAAAATGGTACAAGGCGAGATGGGTATCATATGGTTCACCTAAGCTGATGGCTACCTAAGCCTTCGGGCGAGACGGTACCGTTTATAGTGAGAATGGTACCTTACAGATCAACCCTAAGCCTTCGTTTCCGATGTCGCCAATTGGCTAAAAATACAGACTACACACACATCCACAGCCATTCCAACGATACATATAACACCTACGCATATAGGAGGCGGGAAATAACGAGCATGCTCACTCCCGCAATACAACTAGAATAAGTACAACTAGAGTAAGTACACTGCATCGAGTTGTTAATAAATATGTGAAAAATATAGTGTGCAATGAAAACTGTGGGTAGGAATGTTAATATATTATGTATGGTGGGGAGGTCCTGGATTGTTAACAGCTGTGTGTATTATTCCTGTTGACAGTATCGTGTAATTCACTGTGTACGTGTGTGTGGGTGTGTGTTTGTGTAGGTGGTTGGAGGGGAAAAGTAAATGTGCGGTGTTTGTTTGCGTGTGTGTGTGTGTGTGGAAGGGTACAGTAAATGTGCAGTGTGTGTGTGTGTGTGTGTTTGTTTGTTTGTTTGTTTGTTTGTGTGTGTGTGTGTGTGGAAGGGTAAAGTAAATGTGTGTGTGTGTGTGTGTGTGTGCGAATTCGTTGTGTGCCTGCGTGTATGTGTAGATTACTAATACTTCTGAATATGCATGCTTGTTATTTAATAAACACATCATGTACACAGTCTACTGTTGTAATTTTGGTAGGTAGGTAAATATATAGATAGATAGATAGATAGACCGATGATAAGCTGAGGGCACACACACACACACACACACACACACACACACACACACACACACACACACACACACACACACACACACACACACACAAGCCCAGCACAAACTCACTCAGTCAAAAATTAACCAGCACAGAGAAAAAACACTTAAAGAGGGAGATTTGTGCAGAAGTTGGGGCTCAGGGGAGGAGTGGAGAACCTGCATTATTACAGAGTGGCTATCTTTGTCTGTGGAGGCCATTTTGGTGTCTCATTTATTAACCCCTTCTGTACCGGCGACGTCTTTTTAACATTATTCTAACTATATTTAGACGATTTTGTGGAGTTTAAAATAAATGTGTGGTAGTCAAAATGGTTGAAAGAGATAGTTCTAATCCTGTTAATTGCTGGAGACCCTTTTTAAACTGAATGAACTCGTCTAATAGTAGCCAGAATAAAGTTAAACAAGACGTCGCCGGTACAGAAGGGGTTAAGGGGGGGTCACCGTTTTTGTTTTAATCTTTCTCTCCTTTTCTCTGTTTCTCTGGCTTGTATCCATTCGGCCCCATTCGGCCAACTGTTTTAAGACGTTTATCCCCATCCAGGTGTCGATTTCTTCCTGGCGAGCGATAGCGAGCCAGCATTGTATGGAGAAATCTGGCTTCGCCGAAGACATTTTTCTATCGAAATATTTGCAAATTTAGCTTGCTGTCAAAACAAAGATATATATATGCTGGCTCGCTACCGCTCGCCAGGAAAATATTGACACCTGGATGGGGTAAACATCTTAAAACAGTAGGCTGAATGGGGCCGAATGGATACAAGCCAAAGAGAGAGGGAGAAAAAGAGGACAAAAAAGCGAGGTGGGCTCCCTTAAACAACGGGGCTTTTGTTTTACTTAAAAGGAGATGGATCGTTTTTTTATATTTGCTTCTCCCACATATTTTACCCCATTAGTTTTCAGATTTTAAGATGTTTGCCCCATTAGTTTGTCGATTTTAAGACCTTTCGCCCCATTTCCTTGTCAATATTAAGATCTTTCGTGCTATTTAGGTGTCGATATTTTTCCCGGCGAACGATAGTGAGCCTGTCATTTTGGAAGGCAATATGTAGAAGGGGAATTTAATGGATGTTTGTTTTAAGCTTGTTGGAGGTCTGGGGAGGAAACTAGAAAAATAATACATAAATATATAATATCGACCAAAAAGTGAACCAATGCCCCATAATTGTGAGTTCGATTAAGGGGAGGTATTCAGTTTGTTCCCTAAACCTCCATCAAGCTTAAAATTACACCCCCTTTGACCCCTTTCAAGATAAATGTGTACATTTTTCGGTAGAAAAATGTCCAGGCCGAAGGCCGGTTCCTCTTAAATTACAGGCTCGCTATCGCTCGCCAGGAAAAGATTGACACCTATCTGGCACGAAAGGTCTTAACATTGACATTAATGGGGCAAAAATTCTTAAAATCGCCAAACTAATGGGGCGAACATCTTAAAAACTCAAAAGCAATGGGGCTAAACATGGGGGAGAAAGAGGTCAAGAAAAAAATCTCTCAAGTGGAAATCTCCCCTTAAGTTTATATTTAGTGTTCTATTACTTTGTTTTTGCTTTTATTTGTCTTCAATCTATTTTGTTTTGTTTAAGGGGAGGTATTTAGTTTGTTCCCTAGACCTCCGTCAAGCTTAAAATTACACCCCCTTTGACCCCTTTCAAGATAAATTTGTAAATTTTTCGGTAGAAAAATGTCCCGGCCAAAGGCCGGTTCCTCTTAAATTACAGGCTCGCTATCGCTCGCCAGGATAAAATCGACACCTGAATTGCACGAAAGGTCTTAATATGGGGTGAAAGTTCTTAAAATCGCTAAACTAATGGGGCAAACGTTTTATAATATCAAAATCAATGGGGCTTAACATGAGGGAGAAAGGGGTCAAGAAAAGAATTCCTCAAGTGTAGATCTCCCCTTAACTCTGCGATAATTTTACTCCCTCAGCAACTCATTTCTCGATAATTTTACTCCCTCAGCAACTCATTTCTTGATAATTTTACTCCCTCAGCAACTCATTTCTCGATAATTTTACTCCATCAGCAACTCATTTCTTGATAATTTTACTCCCTCAGCAACTCATTTGTCGATAATTTTACTCCCTCAGCAACTCATTTCTCGATAATTTTACTCCCTCAGCAACTCATTTCTTGATAATTTTACTCCCTCAGCAACTCATTTCTCGATAATTTTACTCCCTCAGCAACTCATTTCTCGATAATTAATTTTACTCCCTCAGCAACTCATTTCTCGATAATTCTACTCCCTCAGCAACTCATTTCTCGATAATTTTACTCCCTCAGCAACTCATTTCTCGATAATTTTACTCCCTCAGCAGATAACTAATAGAACAATGAAAGCCTGCTGTCTCTTCATCCTATTAATGCCAGGTTTTGTAATGGTGTTTTGTAATTATATTTAACTATACAGACTATACCCGTTCAAGATCCGATCACGCATTTCTTTTCGGATTGCTGGGCATTGTTAGACGATTTTTGTCATAATAGGAAGGATATAAGGTAGTCAGAGGGTTAAGGGGAGATTTCCAGTTGAGGGATTTTTTTCTTGACCCCTTTCATTCTCATCTTTAACCCCATTGCTTATGATATTTTAAGACGTTCGCCCCATTACTTTGCCGATTTTAACAACTTTCACCCCATTTTTGTCGATTTAAAGACATTTTGTACCATTTAGGTGTCAATTTTTTCCTGGTGAGCGATAGCGAACCTGTAATTTAAGAGGAATCGGCCTTCGGCCGGGACATATTTCTACCGAAAAATTTACAAATTTATCTTGAAAGGGGGTCAAGAGGGAGTAATTTTAAGCCTGATGGAGGTCTAGGGAACAAACTAAATACCTCCCCTTAATTGAGACAGTCTTTACCCATATAATTCCCACAGATCCTTCCTAGACTGTATAAAAGCGTTTAATTATAGCCAGAATAAAAGTGTCAAAACCAAAAACTATAGTTTCTGATACCAGTGTCAATGATCCCAGAAATGTTGCCGGATTTTTTTTTGAACCCTCGAAAAAATTGACGGTAAAAGGTCTCGTGTGATACCCCCTGGAGAGCCCCTGTTATAAGAGCCTCAAACTCCAGGCAAAATGTTAGACCGTCGGCAAAAACAAAAATTGATATTGAACTTGATGGAGAAGGGAAAAAAAGTGGTCCCCCGAGTTACCAGGAGTTCAAGGCTGGGGAATTGGTACATGGAACGTGGGGAAAGTTTTTGATTGGAATATTAGCCAGGTTTTTAGGTTAGGGGTGTGTGGACTTATTAATGGTCATAATTGGGTCATTTACAGAACCTAATGCTGGAACATTTTGGAGAATTGTCGTAAAAAAATAAACAAAAATCTGTAACAGTTGCCTATATACAGTATATACTGTATATATACTGTATATATACAGTATATACTGTATATATACAGTATATATTTATTTTATTTTATTTATTTTTATTTATTTTTTTGTATAGCTTGAATTAGATAAAATTAGGTAAGGTTACATTATTGGTTATGCAAATGACAGATGTAGTACCATAATCATGTAATGAATACTAATTTAATAATCAAATAACGGAGTCCTCCCTAATATAATGCATAACACTGCTTACTGCATGGCCCAAATCCTTAAACTTCACGAATTTGGTACAGTTGGCTCAATATGTTTGAACTTTAAATCATGCATACAGTGTTCATTAAACAACTTTTGTAACTCTAACTTAACTGCTAGAGCTTTTCTTTGGTCTATATATGTATTCTAATTTCTTTGGTCTATATATGTATACTAATTTCTTTGGTCTATATATGTATACTAATTTCTTTGGTCTATATATGTATACTAATTTCTTTGGTCTATATATGTATACTAATTTCTTTGGTCTATATATGTATACTAATTTCTAAAAAGAATATTATTCATAACAAGTAGCCAGATAATCCATTTTCCAAACTACCCTCCATCGGTTTCTATCCCTCTAGCGGTGCCCTTTTTTCTAATTTCCTTTCAGACCGCCCCATAGCTGCAGTTGTGTACGGCCATATCGCTCACTTCCTCAACCTATCAACTCCGGTGTTCCTCAGGGTTCTGTCCTGTCTCCAATTCTCTGTCTAATATATATTTATGATCTCCTCAACTGTACCTCTAGTCCTATCCACTCATATACACTATTCAACTAGTTTTTCACATCAACTCAGCATGCAATCACTCCAAAACTCACGTAACAGGGCCATAGAGTGCCTATCATCCGATCTATCAATTATTTCTGATTGGGGCGGAGAAAATCTTGTTACTTTCAATGCCTCCAAGACCCAATTTCTCCCTCTATCTCTCCATCGCAATCTTCCGCAAAGCTATCAATTATTCTTCAACAATACACAAATCAACCATTCATCTTCTCTCAATATTCTAGGTGTATCTTTTTCATCCGACCTATCTTGGAAAGATCATATTACCATTCTTGCTAAAAATAACTTCCAAAAGTTAGGCGTGCTCAATCGTCTCTGTGGGTTCTTCACCCCCCCATAGCTTCTTGCTCTGTATCGGGGCAATGTGCGTCCATTTGTTGAGTATTGTTCGCATGTGTGGGGAGGCTCCACCCATACCGCACTTCTCGAAAGAGTAGAATCCAAAACATTTTGCCTCATCAACTCACTTCCTCTTACTAGTTTCCTACAATCTCTTTCTTCACTCCGCAATGTTGCTTCTCCTTCACTCTACTATCACTATTTCAACAATAGGTGTTCTTAAGAGCCCTCTCAGTGCATACCCCCACCCTTGCTGCGAGTGTGAGGCACCTGCCTTTCAACACAGTCCCACTCCTATTTTGTCCAGCTCTCCAACCCAAGAATTGGTCAAAATATTCAGTCTTTCCTCTACTCAACAAGTGAACCCTTGGGTGTCTCTCCCTCAATCAATATTTCCTTCAACATATAACTTAAACTGATTTAAGCTTCGTGTGTCCAGGCATTTTGACCCCAACGTCCCTTGAATTTGGCACTTTCACTCTTTTTAGCTTTGGGAGAGACACTCTTTACAGGCAACCGCCTTCTTGTCTCCTTCATACACATATAAAATAAACACATACACATGGAGTGGAGTGACGGAATAATTTGAGCTAAGTTTGCCATTCACATTTCTCAGCCTCAGCTCCACAAATTGGCTTTTAGATTATATAGATACTCGTTGGCAAAGATTATCATCTCGAAATAACATCCAGAATATTTGAAAGATGTCTTGTAGTTAATAATTATGAATATAAGGTACTTATTTTCTTTCTGACCCACAGGCTAACTGTCTCATCTGTAAAAAAAAGGCGTCTTTTCGATTCTCGGATTCTGCTGTTGTAAAAAAACATTGGTACTGCGAAACGTATATATATACAGTATATTCCACACAGGAAGTGGTTTTAATCTCACGACCTAATGGCGGCAATCCAGGCAGCCCTGTGCTGAGCAGCCTCACTAGGTAGTTTTCATAATTTGACATTAGATCATATGACCTGATCCCAAGTCTTTTTAGGTTTACATCTCAGTGCAGCTCCCTCCACGATCACAGTTCACCACATGCTTGAACCATCCAACCTGCATCTCTCGCTGATACTCCTGATACGCAACTTCCTCTTCAGCTACTGGTACTCATTTGGTAGCTGGTCTTTGAGTATAAACCCACACATCTATCTTACCATTCTCATTTTGTTACGTTCCATTTCATTAATACCATCATCTTTGATGCACCTCTGAAGTGCGAGCCATACACTTTGCCTTTCAAGTGAAATAGAAACCTTTTGGTCAGGATAGGCAGCAGTTCTCTGAACTTTCCCCAGCCACATCTGACTGACAATAGTGACATTTTCGGCCCCACCAACAGCAGAAAAAGAATCTCCCAAATAAGTTATTCACCAACGCCAGCGTCATTTTGGCGAACTCAACACTTTTGGGCAGCTCCCCATTGTGTACTGCAGATACAATCTTTCAATTTCGGACTTTTTCCTTGAGGGGATTCTTTTATCCTAGTGCAGACATACTGTAGCTAGCTCTCTCTCTCTCTCTCTCTCTCTCTCTCTCTCTCTCTCTCTCTCTCTCTCTCTCTCTCTCTCTCTCTCTCTCTCTCTCTCTCTCTCTCTCTCTCTCTCCTCTCATCTCTCTCTCTCTCTCTCTCACCTCTCTCTCTCTCTCACCCCTCTCTCTCTCTCTCTCTCTCTCTCTCTCTCTCTCTCTCTCTCTCTCTCTCTCTCTCTCTCTCTCAGTCGAATTACCCCCTCCCCCCTCCCTCCATTTTCTCAGACATAGCCATCGCCTCGGCTTATTTACCGACGGTGATAGAATATATATCGCGGTATTGGGGGGGCTTGGGTGCATTGGGATCATCTAAAAATCATTTCCGGCGTCAAGCAAAATCCATGACTCATGCGAAATAACTGAGCTTAGTTAGTTAGTTAATTTATCTGTTACTGGCATGGGCCCTAATAACCCCTTCTGTACCGGCAACGTCTTTTTTAACTTTAATCTGGCTACTGTTAGACGATTTTATTCAGTTTCAAAAGGGCCTCCAGCAATTAACAGGCTTCGAACTATCCCACTTAACCCTTTTACTACCACAGATCCTTCTTAAACTGCACAGAATCGTCTAAATATAGCTAAAATAAAATTAAAAAGCCGTCGGCGGTACAGAAGGGGTTAAGGTGGTGTCACTCGACCGCATTTTCCAGCAATTTTCGTTTATTCTCGTACACATTTTTTAGTTGTTTTTGCATTGGAATCGGTAACTAGATCAACTGTATATTATGTTTGGTAACTACATCAACTGTATATTATGTTTGGTAACTAGATCAACTGTATATTATGTTTGGTAACTAGATCAACTGTATATTATGTATGGTAACTACATCAACTGTATATTATGTTTGGTAACTAGATCAACTGTATATTATGTTTGGTAACTAGATCAACTGTATATTATGTTTGGTAACTAGATCAACTGTATATTATGTTTGGTAACTACATCAACTGTATATTATGTTTGGTAACTAGATCAACTGTATATTATGTTTGGTAACTAGATCAACTGTATATTATGTTTGGCAACTAGATCAACTGTATATTATGTTTGGTAACTGTATATTATGTTTGGTAACTACATCAACTGTATATTATGTTTGGTAACTACATCAACTGTATATTATGTTTGGTAACTAGATTATTATGGAACGAACATTATGAAGCTGCCAGAGAACAATTCCCTTTAGTCAAACTTAGTTAGCCAAACTAATTGTCTACATATTTATTAGTCAAGATAAACATAGTGCAGGACTACCTTTGAAGCATAGCTGTAGTAATGTGTTGTACATACAGTATGGTTCATTGTATAACTCTTTCTCTCTATATATACATATATATATATATGTGTGTGTGTGTGTGTGTGCTCTGGTGTGTGAGCACGGATAGTGTATGGTAATATATAGATGTCCATTATTTAATTCTCTCTCTCTCTCTTTCCGTTCTAAAGACATCGCTCACACACACACACACACACACACACACACACACACACACACACACACACACACACACACACACACACACACACACACACACACACACACACACGTCACTGAATAGCATGCAGAATATCAGAAGACAATCCTCTTAGCAGAAGGCATTACAGAACTTGAGATGTGTATATTATGAAGTGACGGTATATATATATATATATATATATATATATATATATATATATATATATATATATATATATATATATTCTTAGTCCTGCCATAAATATGTACTATATGAATGTTCAGTCTCGGTCAGAAGTCGTGTTCTGTCTGCTTACTTTCATTTGTTTTGCAATCTCTCTAGTTGTACATGAAAAACAAATCATTGATCCTATGTAATGAGAACACCCTTTCTCGTTCATTACTGTGTTTACGATTTTAAGATGTTTAAGTTGGTCAATTATAATACGGCTGGCCGAGGGACATTTTTCTACCGAAATAAATAGGAATATTAGCTTGTAGGGGGGGGGGGGGGGGGGTTACTTGATGGGGGCCTCATGAGGCGTTTGTTTAGTCTAAGGGGCAAAAAAACAAAAATGTTGCTCGAGAATTCCAAAAGGAACGAAAACAAATAATAATAATAATAATAATGAAAAAAATACTAATATATATATACCCAAGACACAGGATGAACTATAGTCTATTCGCTGTAAGTAGGCGAGAAACCATGACCTCTATCCTCTGTAACTCAAAAAGGGCTGGAGGAAATTGGCTGTAAATTTCCACATCTATTCCTTGACTGACTCTTCCCAAATGGTAGAAATAGTAGCACGATTACTCCAGTCGTTTTTGAGTGACAGAGGTTAGAGGTCATGATTTCTCGCTTACTTACAGCGAATTGACAAACAATTTAATGGGACAGTGGCTACTTTTTGGTTGATTTAATTATATATTTATTTACTTGTTATTAACACCTAACGAGCGGCCTAGGCGGTAAATAATATGTAGCCACCAGCGGGGTGTTTTTACCCAAAATAGGGCTGTTTACGTGATTATTTTCATGCCTAAATAAGACCCAGAGTGTAAAACAAGTATCTATCCCTGAAAGCGTATAAACAGAGCTTTCCAATGACACCCCAACGATCCTTGTATGACCGCTAGTTTTCTTGCAACAAATCGCGCAACATGAGTGCAAAAACCATGTAATTCGGTACTTTCCCTAAACAATTCACTGTGTAGCGAGTGTGAGAGGGTGGAGGAGGGTGGGATTCATGTCAGTTGGTCCACCGCGGTGGTCTGGAGCAGTCATACGCTCGATACTCTCCTGCCACCACTTGTCTCTCTCTCTCAGCAACATTACGTGCTGAAAATGCCACACGACTTATGTTGTGAGCCGCCACATAGTCCAAATTTCTTTCACTCGACATATGATGCGCGCCGCCAGTTAAGGGTTAAACTCGCTAGATCTCCTTCAAGTTTAAAAAATTACCCCCTAGACCCCCTTTCAAGATATTTTTTTTTAATTTTTCGGTAGAAAAATGTTCCGTCCACAGGCCGGTCCCACCTAAAATTACAGGCTCGCTAGCGCTCGCCAGGAAATAAAATAGACGCCTAAATACTTATATTAAAAAGTTAAAATAAATACTCCTACATTTATCAAGTGTTCTGGACCTGAAGGTTAAGGGGAGGTGGGTTGTTTTTCTAGAAAACCTTTTCCCTCATTTTTAGCTCCATTAGTTTTCAGATTTTAAGATGTTTGCCCTATTAGGTTGTCAATTTTAAGACCTATCGCCCCATTTCTTTGACACTATTAAGACTTTTCGGGCTATTTAGGTGTCGATTTTTTTCCTGGCGAACTATAGTGAGCCTGTAATTTTGGAAGAACCAGCCTTCGGCCGGAACATTTTTCTACCGAAAAATGTACATATTAATCAAATGGGGGATTTAATGGATATTTGTTTAAGCTCGATGGAGGTCTAGGGAGGAAACTAAATATATATATATATATATATATATATATATATATATATATATATATATATAATATATATATACAGTATATATACTGTATATATATATATGTAAATTAAAAAATCCACCAAAATGTGGACTATCCCCCCTTAAAAGCTTATACACTTTCAATAAATTCATTCCATCAATTTGAATGAACCTGAAGCTTTTAGGAATATTAACACTCCCTCGCAACTGCTTGTAACTCCTCTCTCTCTCTCTTTATATATATATATATATATATATATATATATATATACATACATACATACAGTATATATAATCTCACTCTCTCTCTTTTAACATAGATAAAGGTAGCCTAATACAAGTCTTAAGGTTTAACCGTTAATGGGCGGGCAACGTCATTAGACGTTCTTGAAGGTCTCTTCGGTTAAGGTCATTTCGGAAGGTTCTGGGTTGATATTTAGTGGTACTTAGCTGGTGTCTGGAGCATAAGAACTCGCCCCACATACACTCAGTCTCGCTTGGAGCACGGGTGATGAAAATATGGGTAATGCAATCAATTTGACCTTGTCCAGTCAATCGTCCTATGTATTAAAGCGGCCAATGGCTATGTTGACCCCAGCCAAGCTCCCGCCATGGCCCACTTGTGTTATTGACATAAAGCCGGTGTCACACAAGCGCTTTTTCCGTCAATTTTCGATGAGCAAGTATTTTCTCGTCATATTTTGAGGCCTTTTCACATCGGCATTGGAAACTTGACTGAAGTTAGAGTATAAATGGTGGTGTGAATTTTGATATAACTGATAATTTAAAGCTGCCAAACTACAATTGCTCGTAAAAATTGACGGAAAAATTGCTTGTGTGATGCCGGCTTTATACTCGTAAATATACAGTATGTAATAAAGAAAGTATAAACTATGTGAAAGTATATTCTGTAAAACCATGCTCTAAGGTCCGAACAAAGGTGAAGTCGACCACGCGCATAAGCCGCCTGAACACTTCTGGCTCAGTCTGGGAATCTCATGTGAAAACTACTCATTTCCTTTTGTCACTATCAAGGCCTGATACCAGCTGGGAATAAGCTCTTGGTGTCTAAGCGTAAGACAGAACACGCATACATGTTTTATTCATCACTAAGCCTTTCTTTACAGAGCTATAACGAGTTAAATAAAACATAAAACTATGAAAATACCCAGTTTAGAGAGGAAAATTTCCGTATCTTGCCTGACCTTTAGGGGTTAAAGAACCTCTAATTCTCGTGGCCCTCCAGCTTCATCAGTTGGGTGGCACCTCTCGCACAGGTTTAGTCAATATGGTCGGAGACCCTGTCAATGTATGTTTGCTGGTGTTAGGTGACGTTAGACTTAAGCACTTCCATAAGTTTTTCACTAGAGAGCATTATGCTCATGATCCTCTCAACAGCTCTCAGGGGGAGCCTCAGCTAACCAAGTAGGGCATTCCTTGGACCTGGGCCTTATAGAAACCACAAGTGATTCAACATCATGATGGTGCTCCAGAGAGTCCAGTGACATCATGTCCTTAGGGGGGTCATGTTCTCAAGCAGCTGCAGGGTTCGTCGTTCTATTTTGTTCAGTCTTCAAGGAGTGTGGTCGTACTCGACACTCAAGTTAGGGCAAGCATACTCAAAGTATGGACTTAGCTGAGCCTAGTAGAACAGTGATACTCCTCGTTTGTTGAGAGATCTTGCTTCCCTGCGCATTGCATGGACACGTGTATAGAGAGACTTAATAGGGGATGATCCTGAGGTGCTGGTAAAATTGTAGCTCATGATCTATATCCACTCCAAGGATTATGATGTGGTCTTGAAGCAGCAGGGTTCTACCTACAAAGTGCACCCCTCCTTCGACTGCTTGTGAGGCAGTGGAAGACTGAGAGACTACTATGGCTTTGGACTTCTCCATAGTAAAGCTCACATGCCACTGTGCTCCCTAATCCTTGATCAAACATAGTTGCTGGTTGATCTCATCAACAACATGGTGACTGTCCTGACGGTGATAGGATTGGGAGTGTCCAGTCATCAGCATAGGCAGAGAGTGTTTCCAAGCACTTGAGGAGTGTCTACAGTGAGGCTTCACAGGATTGGGCCCAGCGCAGACTCCTGTGGAACTGAGGTCTCAATAGGTATGGGGATGGTTGTCTGTCTATTGACAATGACTTAAGAGGTCTCCCTGGATTCCGCTTGCATTTTTCTAGCAAACCCGCATTCCACAACTGGCTGAATGCTCCTACATCCAGGGCGACAACAATGATGCCCATTGATATCTAGGGTATTCTGCCATTCCTTGGAGAGGAGTAATTGATAGTCTGAGGTGGATCGTCCAGGCCTGAAGCCGAACCCCCCTTCTCTATCTATCTATCTATCTATCTAACTAACTCAATAGTATTTTACACATTCTTCAATGAGTGTAGTCTCTCTTTTTCCATTTAGAGTATCTCCTAGGAATGGACGACACTGTGTATACTAACTATTCCATGTAACTCCGTATAACCATTTTGTCTCTTCTCCCAACCTCTTTTCATGTCGTGCATTAGGCAAGCGGACGTCAAAAGCAAGAAAAGCACTCGGGTCTTCTTTTAAATTTCTTCATTGCAAGTTGTGATCAAAGGCGCGGAAAAAAAAAGAGATCCTATTCTCTCTCTCTCTCTCTCTCTCTCTCTCTCTCTCTCTCTCTCTCTCTCTCTCTCTCTCTCTCTCTCTCTCTCTCTCTCCATACAAGAAACCCACCTCTCAATCTCTCTCTCTCTCTCTCTCTCTCTCTCTCTCTCTCTCTCTCTCTCTCTCTCTCTCTCTCTCTCTTGTTTGTCGGTTGTTTTCTTTATTTTAATCTCTATTTGTTTGTATTCCTTGTTTATTTTTCGTCCATCTATATATGCGTGTGTATGTATATCTGTTTGATTTGTGTTCCTATATGTGTGTATCTTGTTCATTTGTTTGTCTTCCCTTGTGTTTATGTGTGTATGTTTGTATGCCTGTTCCCTCTGTTTTTCTGATTGTCGATTTGTTTTCTGTGTGAGTGAGGGAGACAAAAGGCAGAACTGGCTGTGACGAATGCCTCCCTATATGTCTCTACTATAATTGATATCTTGTTTGCTTCTTTTTATTTTCTTGTTTTTCTTTGTCTTTATAATTATGTGTGTGTAGGTATGTATGTTTGTCTTCATTTGTTTGTCGGTTTGTATTCTTTGTATATCTTGTTTGCTTGTTTGTATTATCTTGTTTTTCTCTTTCTGTATAATATGTATGTATGTCTGTCTGTCCTTCATTGTTTATCGGTTTGTTTGCTTGTCTTCGTATTTGTGTTTGTTTGATTGTATTTCCTTATTGTTTTTCTTCTGCTTATATATGTGTGTCTGTCTGTTTACCATCCTCTTGTTCTATTTGTTTGTGCCTGTTAGCCTGTCTGTTTGTCTGTGTTT
>CM064523.1:15519986-15598472 GCA_032716605.1 Paralithodes platypus
TAGGATTTAGAGAACGTGTTGTGTGTATATATATAAGGGGGGACTACAATAACAAGAACAAAAGCAAAAAGTAAATGTGTATCTTGCTAGACGCCATAATCCCTGAGTAAATATAAAAGAGACACATAAAATATAAGTAAGATTGATGACCGGAAAATTAAAGAACGTAATAGTATATAGGGTAATGATAGAATAACAAAACAGGATTATTTAATGTTAAAATTAACTCCGAATATTTGACAGAATGAAAAAAAAAAAAAAAAAAAAAAAAAAAAAATCCTTGAGGAGGAGCATATTATTGGCAACGTTTCGCAATAGTGACCTGAAGCTATCTGCGAAACGTTGTCAGTATAATGCGCCTCCTCAAATGACGTTATTATTACAAAATATATACCGGTAAACCAATATAAGGATTCAATAAGTCAGATATACGTATAAATAGGGTACTTGACAGAAATAATACACCAAAATGTGGAATCGATGAGGTAAAGCTTAAATACTCGAGTAAAGACAAAATGATATATACAAATATCAAATATACACATAAATAAATAAATATATACTGTATAGTAATCACATAAATAAAGTGTTAAACTAATATTGATGGTGGAAAACTAAATACAACTAAAATATAATCATAGCGGACAGTGAAAGGAAAGACGAGGCAATACAATGTAAAAATACACATAACGAGTGTAATCTGGTTCGGTGGTGGTGATTATAAAAGTCAGATTTCAGGGCTGGATATACTGAGAGAGAGAGAATTTATATGTATGATTGTGTTACGGTAATACGTATGTGTGTGTATCTGTGTGTTTGTGAGAGAATGTATTACTAGATGTGTGTGTGTGAGGAGAATGAGGAGAGAGAGAGATGGAGAGGAGAGAGGAGGTGATGTGAGGATGGACGAGAGAGATGAGAGAGAGAAGGAGGGAAGACGAGCGAGGGAGGATGAAGATATATATGTATGATTGATGGTTACGGTAATACGTTATGTGGGTGTATATCTGTGGTGTTTGTGAGAGAATGTATTAATAGGATGTGGTGTGTGTGGGAGAGAGAGAGGGATGAGAGGAGATGAGAGTAGGTGTGAGGGAGAGAATTGAGGGAGGAGAGATGAGAGAGAGAGAGAGAGAGAGAGAGAATTTATATGTATGATTGTGTTACGGTAATACGTATGTGTGTGTATCTGTGTGTTTGTGAGAGAATGTATTACTAGATGTATGTGTGTGAGAGAGAGAGAGAGAGAGAAGAGGAGAAGATGGAGAGGATGAGCGGGATAGAGAGGAGAAGTTATGATATATTGATTGTGTTACGGTAATACGTATGTGTGTGTATCTGGTTTGTTGAGAGGAATGTATTACCTGAGCTGTGTTGTCTGGGTGTGTGTGAAGAAGAGAGAGAGAAGGAGAGAAGGATCGATGAGAGAGAGAGAGGAGGGAGAGGAGACGAGGAGAGAGGACAGAGGAGATGAGACGGAGAGAGAATTTATATGTCATGATTGTGTTAGCGGTAATTACGTATGTGTGTGTATCTGTGTGTGTTTGTGACGAGAATGTCTTACTAGAATCGTGAGGAGAGAGAGAGAGAGTGAGAGAGAGAGAGAGGGGGAGAGAGAGAGTTTATATATATGATTGTGTTACGGTAATACGTATGTGTGTGTATCTGTGTTTGTGAGATAATGTATTACTAGATGTGTGTGTGATGAGAGAGAGAGAGAGAGAGAGACAGAGAGAGAGAGAGGGAGGAGAGAGATGTGTGAATTGAGAGGAGGAGGGGGGAGAGAGCTTGAGAGACGAAGAGAGGGATGAGACAGAGACGAGAGAGAGAGAGGAGAGTGATATATATGATTGTGTTACGGTAATACGTATGTGTGTGTATCTGTGTGTTTGTGAGATAATGTATTACTAGATGTGTGAGAGAGAGAGAGAATTTATATATATGATTGTGTTACGGTAATACGTATGTGTGTGTATCTGTGTGTTTGTGAGATAATGTATTACTAGATGTGGAGAGAGAAAGAGAGAGAGGGGAGGGGCGCGATGACCGAGTTGAAGATCGAGAGGAGAGGGCAGAGGAGAGGCGGGAACTGGGTGGGGGTGGAGAGAGGAGATCGGGGGAGAGACGATGAGGAGAGATGAGAGGAGAGAGAATTTATATATATGATGTTGTTGTTAAGGTTATTGAATACGTATGTGTGTGTATCTGCGTTTTGGAGATAATGTATTACTAGATGTGTTGAGTGATGGCGATAGAGAGAGAGAGAGATGGAGAAGAGAGGCGGGTGGGGGAGAGAGACGACAAGCGAGTTGGGGGGGAGCGAGGAGAGAGATCGGATGAGTGGTTTTGGATCCACGAGGTCGGGGGGGGGGGGTGAACGAGAGAGGAGAGAGAGGAGAGCGAGAGAGAGAGAGAGAGAGAGAGTTTATATATATGATTGTGTTACGGTAATACGTATGTGTGTGTATCTGTGTGTTTGTGAGATAATGTATTACTAGATGTGAGAGAGAGAGAGAGAGAGAGAGAGAGAGAGAGACGAAGCAGAGATGAGAGAGAGATGAGAAGAAAGAGAGAGAGATAATTTATATATATGATTGTGTTACGGTAATACGTATGTGTGTGTATCTGTGTTTGTGAGGAGCAATGTCTTTACTAGTGTGTTTGAGAGAGAGAGAGAGAGAGATGATGACGGGAGATGAGAGAGGGGAGAGACGAGAGAGATAATTTATATATATGATTGTGTTACGGTAATACGTATGTGTGTGTATCTGTGTGTTTGTGAGAGAATGTATTACTAGATGTGTGTGAGAGAGAGAGAGAGAGAGAGAGAGAGAGAGAGAGAGAGAGAGAGAGAGAGAGAGAGAGAGAGAGAGAGAGAGAGAGAGAGAGATAATTTATATATATGATTGTGTTACGGTAATACGTATGTGTGTGTATCTGTGTGTTTGTGAGAGAATGTATTACTAGATATGTGTGTGTGAGAGAGAGAGAGAGATAATTTATATATATGATTGTTACGGTAATACGTATGTGTGTGTATCTGTGTGTTTGTGAGAGAATGTATTACTAGATGAGAGAGAGAGAGAGAGAGAGAGAGAGAGAGAGAGAGAGAGAGAGAGAGAGAGAGAGAGAGAGAGAGAGAGAGAGAGAGAGAGAGAGAGAGAGAGAGAGAGAGAGAGAGAGAGCCTAGACAAAGAGAGAGACTAGACAAAGAGGGGAAGCCGCGTGAACAAAGACTAATCAGGAAGCAACACAGAGAACAAACAAGCACAAGAGGGGAGCTATGCAAAGAGATAAATAAAGCGAAGAGAGAGAAAAAGAGCCAAGAGAAAAAAAAGGGGAAATGTATGTGAGAAAAGAACGATAAATTGGGAAGAACATCTGACGTAATAAGAACTAAGAGAAACAAGAGCAAAAACTAATGCGAAGAATGATCGATAAATTGGGAAGGAAAGAACAGCTGACGTAATAAGAACTAAGAGAAACAAGAGCAAAAACTAATGCGAAGAATGATCGATAAATTGGGAAGGAAAGAACAGCTGACGTAATAAGAACTAAGAGAAACAAGAGCAAAAACTAATGCGAAGAATGATCGATAAATTGGGAAGGGAAGAACAACTGACGTAATAAGAACTAAGAGAAACCAGAGAACAAAATAATGCTAAGAATGAACAGCTGACGTAATAGGAGCTAACAGATACAAGATAAAGTACTAATGCGAAGAATGAACGAGAAATTGGGAAGAACAGCTGACGTAATCAGATGAATACATAAAGAAAACTCCAAAAATATTATGAAGATTGAACGATTAATTGTGCGAGAACAGCATATGTACAGAGATAAATAGAGACAAGAGAGAGAGAAACAGCCTTGAGAAAAAACAACAGAATGCGAAGATTGAACGATACATTGGGGAGAACAGCTGACGTAATTAAATCAATACACCAAAGAGAAAAAGAGAAATCAAATATATACAAAAAACAACAACATTGGGAATGAACGATTAAGGGGAGAATTCCACTTGAGGGATTTTTTGGGGCCCTAATGTTTAGCCCCATTGCTTTTGAGATGTTAAGACGTTAGCCTCATTAGTTTGTCGATTTTAAAGGTGGGGGCTCATGGTTTTAGGTAAACATGGAATGATAATCGCCAAGCTGTACATAATTATCTTGCAAAATGCAATGGCACTGAAATAATTATTAACAATGGCATAAAGGATTTTGTGGATCGTCTATACCAGGCCAGTGACGTCACACCAGTATAAGTCCACCATCCAGTCTAGGATAAGGATACTGGTGTGACGTCACTATGACGTCACAGGCCTGGTATAGACGATCCGCAAAATCCTTATACCATTGTTAATAATTATTTCAGTGCCATTGCATTTTGCAAGATAATTATGTACAGCTTGGCGATTATCATTCCATGTTTACCTCAACCCATGAGCCCCCACCTTTAAGAACTTTTGCCCAATTTCTGTCACTTTTAAGATCTTTCGTGCCGTTTAGGTGTCGATTTTTCCTGGCGAGCGATAGCGAACCTGTAATATAAAAGGAACCGGCCAAAATGTTCAAATTTATCTTGAAAGGGGGTGTATTTTTAAGCTTGATGGAGGTCTAGGGAGCAAACTAAAAACCTCCCCTTACAGAGTGAGAACGGCGTATGTGAATAGAAAACAGAGCCAAATAGAGAAACCAGAGCCAAGAGAATAACAACAGAAGTTATGCGAAGAATGAACGATATATTGGGAAAGACCGACGTATGTTAAGAGATAAATAAAGAGAAGAGAAAGAAATAGAACTAAGATAAAAACAAATGTGAGTAATGAACGATAAATTGGGAAAGAACTGACGTCGTAAAAAATGACAGAAAATATACTGAAAACAATATGCGATGAATTGATAATAAATTGGGAAACAGAACGATACATTGGGAAATAACAGATGACGTAAATAGATAAAGACATAATACAACTGATACAAATGCTAGGAATTAATAATGAATTGGAAAAGAACAGAGCATTAAATACAATTAAATGTACAGTTGTGAACACCAATATAGTTATACCCATTTGAATCTTTGACATCTGTGGGGTAAATTTAAGGGGGTCACATTTTTTTTTTTTTTTTACCTATCTCTCCTTTTCTCTCTTTCCCTGGCTAGTATCCATTCGGCCCCATTCAGCCAACTGGTTTAAGATGTTTATCCCCATCCAGGTGTCAATTTCTTCCTGGCGAGCGATAGCGAGCCAGCATTGTATGGAGAAATCCGGCTTCACCGGAGACATTTTTCTATTGAAAAATGTACAAATTTAGCTTGCTGTCAAAACAGAAATATATATATATATATGCTGGCTCGCTACCGTTCGCCAGACAATATTGACACCTGGATGGGGGTAAACGTCTTATGACAGTAGGCTGAATGGGGCCAAATGGATACAAGCCAAACAGAGAGAGGGAAAGAAAGAAAAAAAAAAGCGAGGTGGGCTCCCTTAATGGTCGGTATAATTCTAGCGGAGGCTCCAACTCCATTTGGGAATTAACATTATTTCCGTTCATCTATTTATATCCTTACTTCTTGGCTTCTGGTAATATACACTGGGGCATTTTCGTTTTAATATTATGCTAGGTTAGGTTAGGCTAATACTAAACTTAATTGCACCAATTCTTAATATCACAAAACATGAAATATAAAGGAAAATTAGGGAATTAAAAAAAAGAGAATCAATGCTAAAATTAATTTGGTACACCGATTCGTATCTATGAACCTTTTAAAGTAAAGTTCTGAAGTAATTGTGCTATTATAATAGATTGCATTGTTTCGTTTGCATTCGATACTGATTCAAATGAGTGCGTTGCCATCTCTACAGTACGGTATGTATGAATATTTAAACCGTTAAAGTTTTTAAGATTCAGGATATAACAAAGCATTCCATTTTCTCGCTTATGTTCGATAGTAATTTAACTGGGTGTGTCCCTGTTAATCCTCGTGACTGTGCAGTACCGTACTTGTGTATATAATGTACGGAATATACTTAGCTCTGAGGCCAAGAAAACACCCGAGGAGGCGTCTGGACCTCCAGAAGCTTCTCTCAAAGACCACTCCACCACCTTCACGTACAACAGTCTCTGATTCACCACCACCTTCACCTGTCACCAGCAGCAGCCTCGTCACCATCACCAGCCACCTTTGACCTTCCAGTGGCAGCCTCTGCGTCGTCTGAATACTCAGAGTCCACCATGGGAGAAGAAGTCGATGTGGAGGAGATCGAGGAAGATGGGGACGAGGACATTGATCTGACAGTGACTGCCAGCGAGCTGGAAAAGACCTACTGCGAGCTGACTATGGAGATTCAGAAGTCTGTGGCAGCAGGAAAACCTCCCTCACCAGCCATCCAGAAGCTGACAAAGTGCTTACACCAGATGCACCTTCCCAAAAACACTTGAACAATGGAGCACATGGTTGAGCCCAAGTACTTTTTATCTTTTCCTCTACTTCTCATTTCTCAACTTATTCTTTCTCTATCCAAAACTCTCTACTCTCCTACTTTACTCTAGCCATCGTATCGTATCGTAGGGTTTATCAAGAGAGTGGAGTTCTCGAAAAGGGGCTCCGGTCCTGACAATATTCTTGACTTTGTGTGTGCTGGCTTATTAATTCAATAGGTTTGATAGCCTCTGATATCCCATTTTAACTATTTAGGGTTTATACACGTGTAAAAGAGGTATAAATATTATATCAAATCAAGAATTAACAATAATACCAGGCAAGTATATCTACTGGCTGCGATATTGCAGTGGTATGATATATTTATTCAAAGTCCATGTACGGGTGGAGAAATGCTAGTGGTATAATATAGGAACATAATGTTTTATTGAATTTGATATCAGCTACTTGTATTTGTGACACATTTATGCAAATACGTAGGGTACGTAGTACACGCCTTGCAACACAGTCCCACCCCTGCTCTGTGCAGCTCTCCAACCCAGGAGTGAAATGCTATTCTCAGACTTTCTTCTATTCAACTGCTGAGCTCTGGAACTCTCTCCCAGAATCAGTCTTTCCCTCTTCCCATGACTTAAATTGCTTCAAGCTCCGTGTGTCCAGGCATTTTAGCTCGAACGTCCCTTGATTTCGGCCCTGTCACTCTTTGAAATCTGGGGGAGGCACTCGCTGCAGGCAGTTATGCCTTTTGTCGCCCTGATTCACATAGAAAAAAAAAGAAAAAATAAGCATAAAATACATGTAGGCTACTAAACAGAAATCACAAAAGGAGAACAACATTCATTGACATTAATTAGTATAGAAACCTTAACAAACATAATGATTTTAGAACAGCTAGTCGATTTGGCTTCTAAGAGAATAAATCGATTCAGAAATAGTCTATATGGAATGTATAAAACAAAACTTTGATTAAAGAAATATTTCATATTTTCAAAACCCCATAATAATGATGAGGAATTCCACGTTTCCCCACTCACATGTAATTACTGGGAATGAGGGAAATAAATATTAATTAGATTTCTACATATTCTGTTTTATTAGAAATATTCGGGCATTTTGTGAGCTCCAGAAATGGTCTAATAATATGTGATGAGCTTTGTCTTTGATGTTGTTTTTGGTAGTGCTATTATTTTTATTATTAGTAGTATAGGTAGCGCCAACGAACTTGACAATAATCTTGATCCCTGACCTCTCTGTAACTCAAAAGGGCCTAGAGCAAACTGGCTTTAAATATCCACACCTATTTCCTGGTGAACTCTTCCCAAATGATAGAAACGCCAGCCCGATTGCCTTCATTCATTTCGAGTTTTAAGAAGTTAAGGGGTCAAGATTATTGTCAAGTTCGTTGGCACTACCTATAGTAGGTTTTAGTAATAGTAGTAGTTATTGTAGTTCTAGTCATAGTAGTAGATAGAGGAGAAGGTCAGGGAGTGGGTAAAAGAAATTGGAAAAACTGGCCAATATTGCAAAAGCGGAACCACAGGCTGCTTATTCAGCCTTCGCACATGGGGTCAAACATCGCTGAACCTACTTGATGTGTACCGTTCCAAATGCGAGTCTAAGCCTATTACATGAACCGCTAGAAGATTCCATCAGAGACTAACTCATCCCAGCGTGGGCAAAGTCCCACACCCCAAGTGCTACAGAGAGGGAGTTGCTCGCATTTCTTTCCAGATTGAGAGTGCTTGGAATCATCAATCCCGTTAGGAGGGTGACAACTGAACACCAGAACTCAATAAAGATAACAGAATCTCTCACTGAACGCATCGTAGCGCAAGATTCTGAAAGTGTAGTAAACCACATAGAGATTTACATCAGAAAAACCATCACGTTAGAGAGGCATAATTCACAGAAAAATGATGTGGCACAACTGATGCATCAACTTTCTCAGAGACTATTAAGAAAAATCCAGATAGTACCGGTACAAGGAATGAGTGCCTCAAATTGGCTGACAACACTACCAATCAAGGCAAAAGGCTTCAACTTCAACAAACAAGAATAGATTGATGCCATTGCACTGAGGTATGGCTGGCTGATTGGAGGATTTCCCAATCGATGCATATGTGGAGTCAACAACGATGCAGACCATTCCATGATATTTTAGAAGGAAGGGTTCATCAGCATTAGTTATGATGAAGCAAGAGACATACCGGGGAACATGCTCAGGGAGGTGTGTCATGATGTGGCGTGCGAGCCATAAATCATCCCCTAGGATGGAGAGATCTTTTAGCACAGGACGGCCAACACATAAAATGAAGCACGGGTGGACGTAGTGCAAGAGGTTTCTGGACAAAGGACAGCGAGCATTCTTTGACATACGAATATTCGACCCAATGGCCACTAGCTATAGCGAGCTGTCTCTGGAGGCTGCACACAAGAGGAGCGAACAAGAAAAGGTCAGGGCATATGGGGAAAGGATCCTTCATATTCAACAAGGCAGCTTTACCCCCACTAGTCTTCACCACATGTGGAGGGATGGAACCCAGGGTCCAGTGTTTCTATTCTAGGCTAGCAGAGATCATCACAGAGAAGCAGCAACAGCCCAGGAGACAATTAGTGGCCTGGATGAGATGTCGTCTATCTTTCTCGTTGCTCAGATGAGCACTACTCTGTCTACGGGGAAAAAAACTGTCTTCACCAAAACCTACTACATCAGCAGACATGGACTAGGATGCAGCAGTAGCAGAGAGTCGCATCAGGTTACGACTGGACTGATGTCTTCCCTTCATGCTGGAAGTTTGCTCACATTCAACCTGTCCCAAAGAAGGGTGACCGCTCTCAACCCTCCAACTATCGTCCAATTGCTCTTATCTCTTGTCTTTCTAAAGTTTTTGAAACTATTCTTGCTTCCAAATTTCTTAAGCATTTCTCTTCTCATAATCTGCTCTCAGATCGCCAGTATGGCTTCCTTAAGGGTCGCTCTACTGGTGATCTTCTTTCATATCTTACTAACTCTTGGTCATCCTCCTTTCGGGACTTCGGTGAGACTTTTTCTATTGCACTAGACATATCGAAAGCCTTCGATAGAGTCTGGCATAAATCTTTAATTTCTAAACTACCCTCCTTCGGTTTCTATCCCTCCATCTGTGCCTTTGTCTCTAATTTCCTTTCCGGCCGTTCCATAGCCGCGGTTGTGGACGGCCATTGTTCACTTCCTCACTCTATAAACTCCGGTGTTCCTCAGGGCTCTGTCCTATCTCCTATTCTCTTTCTAATTTTTATAAATGATCTCCTTAACTGTACCTTAATTCCCATCCATTCATACGCAGAGGACTCAACCTTGCACTACTCCATTAGTTTTTCAGAATGCCCCAGCCAGCAATCCCTCAACGACAAACGTAATGAAGCCATAGAACTCTTAAATTCTGATCTAAATACTATTTCCAATTGGGGCAGAGAAAACCTTGTTAACTTTAATGCTTCCAAAACCCAATTTCTCCATCTATCTACCCGTCAGGATCTCCCAGCGGACTATTCCTTATTCTTCAACAATACAAAAATCAACCCTTCATCTTCTCTCAATATTCTTGGTGTCTCTTTTTCTTCTGCTCTCATTTGGAAGGACCATATTACCAGTCTTGCTAAGGCAGCCTCCCAGAAGCTGGGTGTGCTCAACCGCCTTAGGGGGTTCTTTTCCCCTGCACAGCTTCTTGCTCTGTACAGGGGCATAGTGCGCCCTTGTATTGAGTATTGTTCACATGTGTGGGGAGGTTCCTCTCACACTGCTCTCCTAGACAAAGTTGAAAGGAAGGCCTTTCGTATCATTAACTCCCGTCCACTCACCAACTCTCTGCAATCTCTCTCTCTCCGCCGCAATGTTGCATCTCTCTCGCTATTCTATCGCTACTATAATAATCAGTGTTCCTCAGAGCTATCCCAGTGCATACCACCTCCTTTACGTAGGGCACGTGGTACCCGTCTTGCAACTCAATCCCACCCCTACTCTGTGCAACTCTCCAACCCAAGAGTGAAACGTTACTCTCAAACTTTCTTCTACTCAACATCTGAGCTCTGGAACTCTCTCCCAGAATCAGTCTTTCCCTCTTCCTATGACTTAAATTGCTTCAAACTCCGTGTGTCCAGGCATTTTGGCTCGAACGTCCCTTGATTTTGGCCCTGTCACTCTTTCAACTATGGGGGAGGCACTCGCTATAGGCAGTTATGCCTTTTGCCTCCCTCAATCACATAGAAAAAAAAAAAAAAAAAAAAATAGAGTACCGGTAGGCTAGTAGTGTTAGAGTAGCCTAATATTTTCTTTGTAACATCTATAATGTAAAAATGTAATGGATGTATATTTATACAGAAAATAGTATTAGTAGTAGTAGTAGTAGTAGTAATAGTAAAGTTATTCATATTGTGAATAATCTTGTTATGTTTTTGTTCTCCTGATTGTTGTTAATGTTGTATGTTGTTATTGTTTGCGACGATTATCTTTATTGTAATTATCGCTATTATCGTGACCAAGGGTGGCGTGTAAATTGTCTTGCGTGTAGGGTGATTTGTTTGATAATGGTAGTCTTTCTTTCTCTCTCTCTCTCTCTCGCTCTCGCTCTCGCTCTCTCGCTCTCTCTCTCTCTCTCTCTCTCTCTCTCTCTCTCTCTCTCTCTCTCTCTCTCTCTCTCTCTCCTTTCCCTTCTCGCTCGCGTGCTCTCTCTCTCTCTCTCTCTCTCTCTCTCTCATTAATCCCTGCCTTCTGACGTACCTCCTCAATCCATCCTCCAGTCGCCTCTTTTTTTATACATTATTACTTTTTTCGTTCCCTGTTTATCACTCACCCTCTCACTCTCACACGCTCTCTCTCTCTCTCTCTCTCTCTCCATAATCATCTTCATTTCCTTCTAATCTGCGTTTCCGGTGTTCTTAATTTTCTTTACCTCCTATACTTTCCTTCTGTGTCACAGTTTTATAGGATCTTCTATTAGTTAGTTTGCTTCGCATCCCCTTCCTTCAGTTTGCTAACTAGTATCCTCTTCCCCTCTACACACATTCACTCTCTCTCGCCTTCTGCTGTGCTATCCTTATCATACACTTCATAGCGAATTTTGTAGAATTAAATTCGGACTGCCTAGTAGGGGCCGCAAGTTCTTTGCAGTCTGTGTAACTATATTACACATACTCTCTCTTCGTTCTTTCCCCTTACCCATTCCTTTCTTTCCTACCTTATTGCATCTTATCCCTTTCCCTCTTCTCCTTTCTACTCTCCCCTTTCCTCCCTTTCTACCTCCAATCCATCCTTGTCTACCCTCAATCCTCCCTTTCCACCCCAATCCTCCCTTTCTACCCCCACTCCTCCTTTTCTACTCTCTCCTCACTCTTCCTTAATTTGTTCTCCTCCCTTCCTCTTCCGACCCCTCCCTTACCCTCTACTTCTCCTCTTCCCCCCAACCACTCTCCCTATCTTCCAGCTCTTCTTCCCTTTCTTCCTCCCTTCCCATCCCCATTCCTCCTCCTCCCAGACATAAAACAGATAGCACAGTTAGTGGTGTCAGTCTACATCAGTCTTATTTTGTCCTCGCTCACTCTCACTCTCTCTCTCACTTCTTTCCTTCTATTGTTTTCTGGCTTTCACTTCTTTCCCTTCTCTTTGCTTCTTATATTATTCCTTCCTCATCTCTCATTCCTTTCCTCCTCCTCCATTTGTCTTCTCACCCTCTTCTTCTCCTCCCTCTGTCTTCCATAATTTCTTCCTTCTTTGTTCTCCCTCTTTTCCCCCCACCTCTTCCCCATTTTCTTCATTCTCCTCTCCCATGTTCGTCTCCTTCTCTCTTCTTCTCTCCCTGCCTTCCAGCTTTGTTATCCCTCATTCTCCTCCCACCTGTTCGTCTACTCCCCAACCCGTCCCCTTTCCTTCTTTCTTTTTGTCTCTCTCTCTCTCCCTTCCATCCTCCTTCCATCCCCCACCCCACCCCCAGTCGCGAAAGAAAAATATAAAGCGGTGTGTGTCCGTCTACATCTCTCTCTCTCAGTCGTGAAAGAAAGTGTATAGTTAGCGGCGTTTCCATCTACATCAGTCTCTCAGTCGCGAAAGAAAGTGTATAGTTAGTGGCGTTTCCATCTACATCAGTCTCTCTCTCTCTCTCAGTCGAGAAAGAAAGTGTATAGTTAGTGGCGTTTCCATCTACATCAGTCTCTCTCTCTCTCTCAGTCACGAAAGAAAGTGTATAGTAAGCGGCGTTTCCATCTACATCAGTCTCTCTCTCTCTCTCTCAGTCGCGAAAGAAAGTGTAGTTAGTGGCGTTTCCATCTACATCAGTCTCTCTCTCTCTCTCTCTGTCGCGAAAGAAAGTGTATAGTTAGTGGCGTTTCCATCTACATCAGTCTCTCTCTCTCTCTCTCAGTCGCGAAAGAAAGTGTATAGTTAGTGGCTTTTCCATCTACATCAGTCTCTCTCTCTCTCAGTCGCGAAAGAAAGTGTATAGTTAGTGGCGTTTCCATCTACATCAGTCTCTCTCTCTCAGTCGCGAAAGAAAGTGTATAGTTAGTGGCGTTTCCATCTACATCAGTCTCTCTCTCTCTCTCTCAGTCGCGAAAGAAAGTGTATAGTTAGTGGCGTTTCCATCTACATCAGTCTCTCTCTCTCTCTCTCTCTCTCAGTCGCGAAAGAAAGTGTATAGTTAGCAGCGTTTCCATCTACATCGTCTCTCTCTCTCTCTCTCTCAGTCGCGAAAGAAAGTGTATAGTTAGTGGCATTTCCATCTACATCGTCTCTCTCTCTCTCTCTCTCTGTCGCGAAAGAAAGTGTATAGTTAGCGGCGTTTCCATCCACATCAGTCTCTCTCTCTCTGTCGCGAAAGAAAGAGTATAGTTAGCGGCGTTTCCATCTACATCAGTCTCTCTCTCTCTCGCGAAAGAAAGTGTATAGTTAGTGGCGTTTCCATCTACATCAGTCTCTCTCTCTCTCTCTGTCGAGAAAGAAAGTGTATAGTTAGTGGCGTTTCCATCTACATCAGTCTCTCTCTCTCTCTCTCTCTGTCGCGAAAGAAAGTGTATAGTTAGCGGCGTTTCCATCTACATCAGTCTCTCTCTCTCTCTCTATCTCTCAGTCGCGAAAGAAAGTGTATAGTTAGTGGCATTTCCATCTACATCAGTCTCTCTCTCTCTCTGTCGCGAAAGAAAGTGTATAGTTAGTGGCATTTCCATCTACATCAGTCTCTCTCTCTCTCTCTGTCGCGAAAGAAAGTGTATAGTTAGTGGCGTTTCCATCTACATCAGTCTCTCTCTCTCTCTCTCAGTCGCGAAAGAAAGTGTATAGTTAGTGGTGTTTCCATCTACATCAGTCTCTCTCTCTCTCTCTCAGTCGCGAAAGAAAGTGTATAGTTAGTGGCATTTCCATCTACATCAGTCTCTCTCTCTCTCTCTCTCTCTGTCGCGAAAGAAAGTGTATAGTTAGTGGCGTTTCCATCTACATCAGTCTCTCTCTCTCTCTCTCTGTCGCGAAAGAAAGTGTATAGTTAGTGGCGTTTCCATCTACATCAGTCTCTCTCTCTCTCTCTCAGTCGCGAAAGAAAGTATAGTTAGCGGCGTTTCCATCTACATCAGTCTCTCTCTCTCTCTCTCTCTTCTCTTTATAGTTAGCGGCGTTTCCATCTACATAAGTCTCTCTCTCTCTCGCCAAACAGATAGCCCAGTTAGCAGTGTCAGTCTTCATCCCTCTTTTTATTTTGCCTTGAGGGTTTAATCTCGCTTCCTTCTACCCACCGCTTGAGGGGGAGGTAGTCGCTTTTTCTGGACCCCCTTCTCCCCCATGCTTAGCCCCTTTAGTTTTCAGATTTTAAGTTGTTCGTTCCATTAGTTTGGCAATTTTGAGACCCTTCGCCCCATTTCTTTGTCAATATTTAGACATTTTGTGTCATTTAGGTGTAGATTTTTTCTTGGCGAGCGAAAGCGACTGTAATTTTAGAAGGAACCGGCCTTCGGCCGGGAAATTTTTCTACCGAAAAATGTACAAATATGTCTTGAAAGAGGGTCTAGGGGTGCTTTTTTAAGCTTGGTGGAGGTCTAGCGAGGAAACTAAAAAATACATTAATAAATATTATATACATAGACTATACAAAAACACTACACCTCTTAATCTCTCTCCCTTCCACCCACCGCTTAAGTTCTGCCTGTATTCTTTAATCTTTCTCTTTTTCTGACTTAAAACTCTTATACTGTATTTCATTATGTCTCCTTTCTCTTCTTCCCACTGCTCGAAATCATTATATATATCATTATATACATAAATCATGCTTAGAATGCCACGCTGGCCCGTTCATATTTACAAGTTACCTTTTAGAAGGTATGCATGTATGAAGCATATGCAGTATATTTATTTATACTTTGACCTACGGTACATTCGCGCTAATAAGTCATGTCCCAGCTGTCATTACTTTTGGCTTGCTCTGTGCTGTATTGATGTCTGTCAGATGTTGAATAGGATGGGTAAGTGTAGGAACATGTTTGTATATTTCACTCGATATGAAAAAAATTAAGCTTAGAAATTGCTGATACCAATTATTGATCAAAATATACTTGGTGCCGAGACATCATTTATTAGCGCGACTGTACATATTGCAGTTCATTGCTGTCATATAATGCACATATTTGTATTTCTATTTTAAGGGGGGATGGGCCGGTTTTCTGGACCACTTTCTCTCATGTTTAGCCCCTTTAGTTTTCAGATGTCAAGATGTTTGCCCCATTAGTTAATCGCGATTTTAAGACCTTTCGCCCCTTTTCTTCGTCAATATTTAGACCTTTCGTGCTATTTAGGTGTCAATTTTTTCCCTGGCGGACGATAGTGAGCCTGTAATGTTGGAAGAAGGCCGGGACATTTTTCTACCGAAAATGGTAAACATTAATCTAGAAGGGGGATCTAATGGATGTTTTTTTTTAATTTGATGGAAGTCTAGGGAGGAAACTAGAAAAATAATTAATACATGCCAAAATCGCTCAAAAACTGAACCATCCCCCCTTAAACTACTGTGCATATTGTGGTTCATTAGTATCATATAATTCATACATATTAATTTATAGTTTAACCTAAATATTGTGGTTCATTGATATCATATAATGCATTCATATTATTTATAGTGTGACATATATTGTGGTTCATTGATATCATATAATTTATACATATTTATTTATTGGGTGACTTACATACAGTATTCCGGTTCATTGCTGTCATATAATGCAAACATATATATTTATTCGTTTGTTGTTGTTCCCCAAGCTGCCTGGCCGAACAGCCCTAAGGTTCCGAGCAAGGCCAAGGCCATAACCGAGCGCCCCCACAGAACCCTCCCTGCCGACCGCAATAAAGCCTGGGTGACCGAAGCCACTGGAGCTGAGGAGGGTGCGGAAACGCCCGGGAAACCAAAGCCCCACCCAGGGCCCTGTGCCCCTCAGCAATTTTGAAGAGAAAGTTGAGGGGCAAAGGAAAAATGTGACACTTTGGCTTCCAATCTTGGTAGATTGGGAGGTCAATCCACGGAAGAGACGCCGTCACTTGAGATCTAGAAAATATATAAGTAAAAGGAACAGTCAGAGTAACCTATGGGTATGGCAGAGATCGCTCAGTTCTCACTCTGATAGACCAGCCCATCACCACATGACTAGAACCCAATCCTCTCAGCATCAGATAGGAAAGGCCCTAGAAAGCCACCTTTGGCGGGTGGATAGCTCCCCTATTTCAACCATTTTCGGGGTTGGGCACCCGCCGTATATTTATTCGTTGACCTACATACTATGGTTCATTGCTATCATATCATTCATACACAATTACATATTACATATAGTATGATCTACATATTGTGGTTCATTTGTATCATATAATGCATACATGGTTATTTATAGTTTGACCTACATATTGTGTTTCATTGCCATCATATAATTCATACACACACACACACACATATATATATATATACCGGTATATATATATATAGTTTGACCTACAGTACATATTCCGGTTCATTGGTATCATATAATTTATACATATATATTTATAGTACATAAATATTTATGCTTCTACCTACATAATATTGTTGTTCATTGCTATCTCGCCAGGTGTGACTGTTCTCAGGCTATATAGAGAAGGTCGCTTACTGAGAAGTGGTGGGTGTGTATAGGTCTCTCTCTCTGTCTGTCTGTCTGCTTGTCTGTCTATTTGCTTGTATGTTTGTCTGTTTACCTTCATCCCTATCTGTCTGCTTAGCTGTTTACCTTTATCCCTGTCTGTCTGTGTGTGTTTGTCTGTTTACCTTCATCCCTATCTATTTGCTTGTATGTTTGTCTGTTTACCTTCATCCCTATCTGTCTGCTTGACATGTCTGCCTGTCTGCTTAGCTGTTTACCTTTATCACTGTCTGTATGTGTGTCTGTTTACCTTCATCCCTGTCTGTCTGCTTGGCTGTCTGCCTGTTTGTCTGTTTACCTTCATCCCTGTCTGTCTGTCTGTCTGCGTGTCTGTCTACCTTCATCCCTGTATGTCTGTCTGCGTGTCTGTCTACCTTCATCCCTGTCTGTCTACCATCCTCCCTGTCTAACCGTCTCCCTATCTTCCTCTCCCCTCGCCCGTCTGTCCCTTCTTCCGTTCCTTTTTCCACACTCTTAATCTGAACATCTTCCATTTTGCCGGCTTCCCCTCCTGCCGTTCCCAGTATTCCGTGTTTCGCTATAGGGTATGTTTGGATAGTTCTTGTTTATTCGTTTGGATTACTTTTGATATTTCCGTATTGTTTACTTCCTTTTGATATATCTACGTTGGTGGTGTAATGGTTTAGATGCTTATGTTCTGGGTATGGTGTCCCGAGTTAAAATCCCGGGAGGATCATATGCTTTCATTAATTTATTCAAGTGCATTGGGGTTTGTAATGACGGATTATTGTTAAGAACGGGGCGTTCCTTAACCTTAATATGCAGTTGATCGAGTTTATGTATTATATATGATATATTTGGTGTATCGATGTTATTCATTATACGGTCGGTCGTGTAGTTTCATAAAATATTGTCTACGTTGAGGGGGATTTGTTTTTTTGTTTTTTTTCAGTTTCCTCCCTTGACCTCCATCAAACCTTAATATATATCCTCAAGACCTAGCTTCGAAACGTCTTAAAATCGCCAAACTAAAGGGGCGAACGTCCTACAATAACAACCCATTCAATAACTCTTTATTAAAAAACTCTATTAACCCCTTCTGTACCGGCGACGTTTCTGTATTATATTCTAGCTAATTCTAGACGTTTTTGTGCAGTTTAAGAAGGATATGTGGTAGTAAAAATAATTAACCCTTTCACGCACATATGACGCAGAGGTTGCCAGATTAGCAATAAGAAATAGAGTTCTCTCACTTATAATTACCTCTCCAAAATTAGTTTTCTGCCCACAGCTAACTCAAAGACAACTGCAGAGGTTGAAGTAACTAAACTAAAGGTTTCTAAATACCCCTGATGGTAACAAAGGCTTTAAAGTATCCCCAATAGGCTCAAAATCGCGTCATATGTCGGAGAGGGTTAAGTGACATGGTTAGATGCCTGTTAGTTGCTGGAGGTACTTTATAAACTGAATACAATGAATAAACTAAACAAATAAAGACGGCACCGGTAATGAAGGGGTTAAATACCTACCTATTCAATTAATATTCGTGCCTATTCAATATCTCACTCGCGCTGACGGGGATAACATTCTGAACTTCGGCCATATTAATGACTTCATGGAATAAAAATGGTGCCATTAGAGGGGCTAGTGCTTGTGTGTGTTTTTTGTTTTGTTGGTTTTTTTTTTGGGGGGGGGGAGGTTGGCGGCTACTTATTCATTAATTTATTTAATTTTGAGTCTCCTCGTTATACCTCCATCAAGCTTTAAAAATGCAGCCTCTATACCACCTTTCAAGATATATTTATACATTTTTCGGTAGAAAAATGTCTCGACCGAAGGCCGGTTCCTTAAAAAAATTACAGGCTCGCTATCGCTCGCCAGGAAAAAATCGACACCTAAACGGCACAAAAGGACTTAATATTGACAAAGTAATGGGGTGAAATGTCTCAAATTAGCCAAACTAATGAACGAACGTCTTATAATCGCAAAACTAATGGGTCTAAACATGAGGGAGAAGGAGGTCCATAAATAGCGCGTACCTCCCCCGTAATAATAAGAGAATGAGACAGGGAGTGATCAAAGTGGTGTTTATTTGGAGAATTATTTAGTGAGAATGTAGGCGCTTTGATCGTCCTGTTTACTGGGTTTGGGATATAATAACTGTGTGTGTGTGTGTGTGAGAGAGAGAGAGAGTGAGAGTGAGTGTGTGTGTGTTTGTGAGTAAGCGAGAGTGATTGTGAAAGACAGAAATAGAGGACTCGGGAATATGATATACACACACACACACAATGTGGATTCAAGCCATGATATCTCTGTACACAGAGAGCTCTTAGGAGAGAGAGAGAGAGAGAGAGAGAGAGAGAGAGAGAGAGAGAGAGAGAGAGAGAGAGAGAGAGAGAGAGAGAGAGAGAAAATTGAGTGAGTGAGAGAGAGCCCACAGCCCTGTTCACAAAACTTCAATACTGACACTGGAAAAATTTCTTTTTTGTTTTTCTTCGTCTTTTTTTTCTCCCCACCGTGGTAGAAGTTTGGCAATTAAGGTTTCGGTGAGGTGGGAGACCGCAGTGTGATGGAGGACGTCAGGAAGAGAGAGAGATAGAGAGAGAGTGAGAGTAAGAGTGAGTTACGTGATGTGGGAAGATAAAGAATATTACACAAAATGTTAATCAATTCTATTTTTGCTCTTTAGTTTGACAGTGGAAATAAAAGTGAATAGGTAGATATATGGAAACATTTATAGATGCTCCGGTAATGAAATCACGTGAGGCGGAGCTCCATGGAGCCCTGTTCAGAACTGCCTCACTTAACAAGGTTTATTTATTCAAGATCAGGCCGTATTGGCTGATGCCACGTCTTTCTTAGTCCTTGCCCGCATTCTCTCTCTCTCTCTCTCTCCTTCAAGATAAAAAAAAAAAAAAAAAAAATCAATTGGAGAGGGAGTATTCTCATGGTTAGAATTGACAGCAGTTTTCTGAAGTTTTCCCCAGCCACATATAATTCTGGCGATAGTGGCACCCTCGTCCTCACCACTAGTAGAAATAGTATTTCCGAACAATACGATGAAACGTTTCATTTTGACTGTCATCCTTTGTTTAGAATCACCTTTGGAATTTTGCACTGTATTTTCGTCCTTGTTTCCCCCCTTATGCCGGTGTTACACGAGCACTTTAAGGGAGCGCACCTCGCTTTTTTTTTTCTCTTTCTCTCTCTCTCTCTCTCTCTCTTTGGCTTGTATCTATTCGGCCCCATTCAGCCTACTGTTTTGAGACGTTTACCCCTATCCAGGTGTCAATATTTTCCTGGCGAGTGGTAGCGAGCTAGCATATATATATATTTGTTTTGACAGCAAGCTAAATTTGTAAATTTTTCGGCGAAGCCGGATTTCTCCATAGAACTGGCTCGCTATCTCGCGCTCGCTATCGCTCGCCAGGAAGAAATCGACACCTGGATGGGGGTAAACGTCTTAAAACAGTAGGCTGAATGGGGCCGAAAAGATACAAGCCAGAAAGAGAGAGAGAGAGAGAGAGAGAGAGAGGAACAATGCGGGCAAGGGACAGTGATGGATGGAGGGTAAAAAGAGAGTGAGTGAGAGGCAGAGATAAAGTGAGGACGAGAAGAAAGTGAGAGAATGGTGGAAGAAAATCTGAGGTTGAGAGAGAGAGAGAGACACAGAGAGAGAGAGAGAGCGAGAGCGAGATTACTCTAGTCCTTTTTGAGTTATGAGAGGTTAGAGGTAACGATTTCTGCCCAACCTAGAATGAACAGACTATACCAAAGAATTATATACGGCATTATTGGAAAGACTGATGTTGTAAATGGAACAGATAGCCTATGCTCACATAATTATAGCTTGTACTGCACAGACTCCTCTCTCTCTCTCACCACCGCCACTTCACTCTTTCCGCCTCTTAAGGGGAGGTTTTTAGTTTGTTTCCTACTCCTCCAGCAATCTAAAAATGTCACCCTCTTGACCCCCTTTCAAGATAAATTTGTACATTTTTCGGTAGAAAAATGTCCCGGCCAAAGGCCGGTTCCTCTTAAATTACAGGCTCGCTATCGCTCGCCAGCATAAAATTGACACCTGAATGGCACGAAAGGTCTTAATATGGGGTGAAAGTTCTTAAAATCGCTAAACTAATGGGGCGAACGTTTTATAATATCAAAAGCAATGGGGCTAAACATGAGGGAGAAAGGGGTCAAGAAAAAAATCCCTCAAGTGGAGATCTCCCCTTAATCAAAGTGAATGTAAATAAGGTCTGGAACTTCTACCCCTCCCCTCCCCTGGTCTGCTTTATAGAGGTTTTCTTTCCTTCACGCTCGGATTCCCCCATTCCCATTTCTCGCCCTCTAACGCCTATTTCTCCTCTTCTCCCATTTCTTCTAAATTTTTCCTTTCCTTCTCCCATTACTTTTCCTCAATTTTCCTTTTCTCCCATATATTTTCCTTATTTTTCCTTTGCTTCCTTTTATTTTCCTCATTTTGTCTTTCCTTCTCCCATGTCTTACCCCATTTTCCCTTTCCTTCTCCCATTTATTTTTCTATTTTTTCCTTTTCTTGTCCCATTACGTTTCCTAATTTTTCCTTTTCTCCCATTTCGTTTCCTCATTTTCCTTTCCTTCTCCCATTACGTTTCCTCATGTTTCCGTTTCTCCCATCTCTTTTCCATATTTTTCCTTTTCTTCCTTTTGTTTTCCTTATTTTTCCTTTCCTTTCTCCCATTTATTTCCCTCATTTTTCCTTTTCGTCCATTTCTTTTCATAATTTTCCCTTTCCTTCTTCCAGTTATTTTCCTAATTGTTCATGTTCTCCTCCAATTCCTCCCACTTATTTTCCTTATTTAAATGTTCTCCCATATATTTTCCTAATTTTTCCTTTTTTCTCCCATTTCTTTTCCTCATGTTTCCTTCTGGTTCTATTTTTCATTGTGTATTCATTATATCCTCCTTTATTGTGCGTGCGAGCTCCTATTTGGTTCCGAAGGTATTGTACTGGAATGTATGTATATTTCTAAGGAGTCTGCTTGAGTATTTTTGTGTTTATATTTTGTAAAGTTTAATCCCCAAGATATCGGTTATTTAATTTGTTCTTATATATATATATATATATATATATATATATATATATATATATATACCGGTATATTTTTTTGCGACATTATTTCCAAATAATTTCTATATCGGAAAAAAAAAAAAAAAAAAAAAAAAAAAATATATATATATATATATATATATACATCCGGTAGATAAAATGATAGTTAGGAACATGATAAAATAATAAGTCTCGTAATTAGATAAACAAAGGATACATCATAATACACGACCTCATTCCTGTCTCCGGCCCTGTCTTGGCAACGGCTCACGCTCCTGGTATACATATTTATATGTCTGTCACTTTAAAGGGAGATGGGCCATTTTTCTGTTCACTTTTCTTCTTCATGTTTAGCACCATTAGTTTTGAAATTTTAAGACGTTCGTTCCATTAGTTTGGCGATGTTCAAACCTGTCACCCCATTTCGTTGTCAAATTTAAGACCGTGCCATTTTGGTGTGGATTTTATCCTGGCGAGCGAGCGATAGCGAACCTGTAATGTTAAGAGGAATCGGCCTTCGGGTGGTTTAATTTATCTTGAAAGGGGGCCTAGGGGGTATTTTTTAAAGCTTGATCGAGGTCGGGCGAGGAAATTAAAAAAAAACATGAATATATAAATGAATAGACCCCCCAAAATAGACCCCCCAAAATAGACCCCCCAAAATAGCCACTATTCCCGTAATTATGTTTAGTATATTTATGTGGCAGCTGCTCCTTTTAGACCATTCGGACCGGAAGTATTATTTATTATATTTATTTATTATTTATATATTTTTTTATTTCAATTTTATTGTCTGTGTACAATATATTTAGTACAATTATTAGTCATCGTGTTGAAGTGGTTAAGGGGAGGTTTTTAGTTTGTTTCCTACTCCTCCAGCAATCTTAAAATGTCACCCCCTTGACCCCCTTTTAAGATAAATTTGTACATTTTTCGGTAGAAAAATGTCCCGGCCAAAGGCCGGTAACTCTTAAATTACAGGCTCGCTATCGCTCGCCAGGATAAAATCAACACCTAAATGGCACGAAAGGTCTTAAAATTGACAGAATGGGGGTGTAAATTCTTAAAATCACCAAACTAATGGGGCAAATGTCTTAAAATCTCAAAAGCAATAGGGCTAGACATGAGGGAGAAA
The DNA here is from genome assembly GCA_032716605.1 of Paralithodes platypus. NCBI lineage: Eukaryota > Metazoa > Arthropoda > Malacostraca > Decapoda > Lithodidae > Paralithodes > Paralithodes platypus. The sequence continues at coordinate 15,542,792 of CM064523.1, forward strand.
GGGGTCACGAAAAAAGTCCCTCAAGTGGAAATCTCCCCTTAAGGGGGGAGGGTTGGTTTTACTGCCCCCCCTTCTCCCTCATGTTTAATCCCGTTAGTTTTAGGTTTTAAGATGTTCGACCAATTGGTTTGGCGATTTAAATACCTTTCACCCCAATTAAATACCTTTCACCCCATTTAAATACCTTTCACCCCATTTCTTTGTCAATATTAAAACTTGTCATGTCATTTAGGTGTCTATTTTATTCCTAGCGAGCGATAGCGAGCCTGTAATTTGAGAGTAAATTGGCCGGGACATTTTTTCTATCGAAGAATGTACTGTACACATTTATTTTGAAAGGGGGTCTTGAGAGTGTTTTTTAAAGCTTGATGGAGGTCTAGGGAGGAAACAAAAATATATAATATAGGCCTATACAATAAATATATGAGCAAATAAATAAGCTCGTCTTCCCTTACAGAGTTGAGTGATCTATAAACAAACAGGTTGGGGAAAATGAATCAGATATACCTTATACCTTGGGATAATAAAACTACCAGTTGGAGTTGTCAATAAAGCCCATATATTTTATATTATTATTATTATTATTATTGTTACAACTATGATGAACACAGTCTAAAGTTCATAAACACACACACACACACTTGTACCGTCTCCTCATTAGTTGCTGTATGTACAATCTTCAAAATGACTATATTTACTTTTAACACATATTGGTGGAACTCCCATTAATGTTTTTTATTATTATTTTTTGTTTTTTGTGTTTTTATTTTATTTTTGGCACAGACAGAGAGAGAGAGAGAGAGAGAGAGAGAGAGAGAGAGAGAGAGAGAGAGAGAGAGAGAGAGAGAGATGAAGTAGAAATATATAGGTATGCAAAGAGAAAGAGAGAGAGAGAGCGAGAGCGAGAGATGAAAGATAACTTGTTTTGCAGATAACTTGTTTTGCTCAAAGTAGGAAGAAGTGGCTTTCAGCCATGACATTTTTCCACCGAAAAATGTACAAATTTATCTAGAAGGGGGAACTTGGGGTTGATTTTTTAAGTTTGATGGAGGTCTACGAAGGACACTAAATATTAGAATAATAAATAATCCATCAATCATAGTTACCGTATATTTCTAGGTTTTCTTTAGCCATCCTGTCCTGTCCAGAATAATATGTAGATAAATAGACCAACAAATCTATCCTAGCCCTTTAATATGCTATAATGGGAGTTCCACCGGACATCCTCCTCTACTATAATAATATAAGTGTAATCATAAGCGTATCGTTCGGTTGATATAGGACGACATTAATAACGAAGGGGGTTATTGTTTTGTTGTGGTATGGGTGAACATGGCGTTTTCTTTAATTTTATTTTGGGTGGCAATACATTTTTTTTTTCTTTTTCCCTAAGCTGGCGAGAATTTGACTTTCCCCATCTTAACCCTTTAATAATATAAGGACGCCTTTCATTTCTGTTTTCTGGCTATCATCAGGCGATTTTATTCAGCTTAGGAAGGGTATAGGGAAGTCAGAGAGGTAATTGAAATAGTCTTTACGCTTTCAAATTCCCACAGATCCTTCCTAAGCTGTATTAAATCGTATCATGATAGCCAGAATAAACTAATAATTCGGCATAATCCTGGAGGGGTATATTTCAATTGCTATTACAACATTTTTATCCCACACAAAATTTTGATTGTGAAAACTTGGCATTAATGTGATATAGAGTCAAAGCAGTCTTCATTGTTCCATTAATTATCGACAAATCAGCTGCTAATGGAGTCAACATTCCGCCAGTTTAAAAGAAATAAAGCTTATATGATATTTGTACAGCTTAATAAGGACCTCTAGCAATCAAAGGGATAGGTTAACCAGATCTCAATTAACCCTTCGACTCCCACAGATCTTTGCCAAACCTCAAACATTGTCTAGCATTAGCCCAAAGAAAATGAAAGAATGCACCATGGTATACTAAAGATTATTGTTATCTTGATTGGTGAGTTTGATATCGGTGAGTAATTAGAAGCTGGCATTATAGTCGTTTGATAGACATATTCTTGATATACTTAGTTTTGTATTATAAATTAAAATCTTTGTCAGAGGTAAAGATTTGCCGTTCTCTTTAGTATATTTTTTTTTTGTAGATAAAATAATAACAGCTTGGTAGATATATAGTACACATACACAGTTATTTGTATTATAGAATGATTCAGTATTTAATTTTAATGATATTCTAGCTGCCACCAGGCGATTTTATCCAGTTCAGAAATTCCCTCGTAAGTATCTGAACACGAAAGAACTTTCCTGAGCTGAGTAAAATTGTTTGGAGATTATATAAATCAAATTATTTAGATACCGGTAATTTTCATTAGAAGAAGACATAGTAGAAATTTAGTGTTTTACAGTTTATAAAGGATTTCCTAGTTCTAGAATACAAGTAGTATATTATCTAAAACTTACAATTTCCATACAATTTCACATGTGTGTAATGGTTATGGGTATTTTTATAAAAAATATTTTGTTATTAAAAGTTAATACATAATTTCAGTTGTGCTGTATAATATGATAATAACTTTGTGCGGTATATGTAATTTGTTGATTATTGAACAAAACAAACTTACTATACTGGTATATTAAAATAGTAACAACATAAGTAACATTATTACTATGGCTGAATATAATTTACATATAACAAATATCGGTACACATTATTGGTTGAAACTACAAGCTTTCATAAAATATTTGTAGGAGACTGAATTATCATGATAATTCTGCGAATGTGAAATGCCTTTTCAAATAGTTTTTCAGATGCTATAATGATAACTATTTGGCTAATCTTGAATGTATTAAGAACATGTATATATAATGGATTATAATTGTAGAAACTATAGAGATTTACCGTAAATTGAATAACCTTTGCTATTTTAAGCATTGCAGATATCGCCGGTAAAAAAGGGGTTAATTGAAGTAACTTTTTATATTTTAATAATTGCAGAATATTAAAGTAACTTAGAATTACCAAATATTTGTTTAACTAGTTGTATATAGTACATATATAGCATATATTTATATTTTCGTGACATGACCCTGCCAGGGTACGAACCCAGGCCAGTAGTACATTACTCCAGCACCTTAACCACTAGACCACCGAGGAGCTATAAAGTAGTGGCTTCTTTTGGAATCATATCCCATCCACCACCACCCGCTCCGACTCGTGATCACATAGCTAGATACCATATGTGTGAATAATAAAACGTGACTCAAGGTTTAAGGTGACCGATACATAGAGATAATCTTGTTGTTAAATGCGATAGTTGATAAATAAACTATAAATGTTAGTCTGCATTAGAGGGTGGAGCTTAACTCAGCAGTCTATATAAATTGACTCGCTCCGCAGGCAAGCTAATTGGTATTGACCCCGTTAAGTTTTAGGGGGTTACCGTGCTGTCTTGTATTATTATTTAGAAACTATTAAAGTATATATTAATGTTTGATTCTGCAAACACCCAAGCTTGCAGGGTGTGAAATGAAGAGGTGCATCATCATAAAATTAATTATATATATATTTTGTTTTCTCTATTTTAGTGTGCACTCTCTTATTTTGCAGATCTTATGTATTAAACATTTTAGTGTACACCCTTCAATCTTGCAGGATGTAAAAGAAAGGGGAAACATGTTAAAATCACCAAGCTTGAATTTAGCGCTCTGTTACTTTTTTGGCTTTGGGGGGAGACATTCGTCACAGGCAGCATTCCTTTATTTTCCTCTTTTATGTTCTCCTATGTGAATGAAAGAGACAAAGCTCCTTCATTCACATAAAAACAAAACAAAACTTGAATTAGAAGGGGATAGGTGACGCAAAGAACCTCCGTCGAATTAGATAAAGTTCAGTCGTATGCATTAGAGGCCCAGTGTATGTAAATAGACTCAACCCACAGGAAGGTTAATTGGTATAGAGCCCATTACAGCTCTGAGCGGCTGTAAACCCTAGCAGCAGCAGCATTACAGGACCCAAGCTGGGCGTGGGAGCTAAGTCCAAATTGGTATAACGGCAGCTTCTGTTCCAAATCGCGTTTAAGAGGACCTACGCTAATTCTGTAAGTCCAAATTGGTATCATTGTAGTGTCCAGAAGTAGACACTTAATACCTAATCGCATTTAAGGGGATTATTATTTAAAGGACCAAAACCACCTCCGTGTGAGTGAAATCCAATTTGATATTATTGTAGGGTTCAAGAAATAGATATAGAATTCCAAATTGCATTTAAAAAGGCAATGTTCTAAGTTACCTGTGAATTGGAATTATTGAAGAGATCAGTTATGGACACTGCATTCCGGGATCCAGAAATACATGGCTAATTTAAAGTGGCATTTTGGAGAGTTCAACTTTATATATGTGAAGTTATTTGCGCATTATTATTTTTACAGGATCCAAATATATTTTGTTAATGCTAAATAATTTTTGTAGAGTTGAACCTTTAATTTAGTACCTTGAGTCATGTCATTATGTAATCAGAATTATCTATTTATTTTCTTGAAATACGAATTATATTGTAAGTCAACTAATGTCTATATAGCAAGTAATTGTAATTTGTTATTTTAAAGAACATAATTATTTATGGTAAATGTTAACATCTTCCTTAATATCAATTAAATATCTTCGTTACATTCTCAAACATGTTAAATCTTACCTTTGTTATAATGCATTCTTCCTGATGATACAAACTCTTAGTATATAGCAATTGCAGAGGTGTTTTGCTTAATGAGCGTAATTAATCTAAACCTATAGCTTTATTGTCTTATAAAATTAAACATATATATACTGTAATTATTCAACAACATTGTAAATTAAATACATAAATACTAAAGTAAGATACCGGTACGTAAGTTATAAATCCATACAAATTATTCAGAAAAATATGCATTTAATACATTATACACAAATTATGGAATGGAATGAATTTTTAAAAGTACACATAATTTAGCACCAATAAATATAAATGTATTTCATATCACTTTAGTGCTTCAATAAATATATACTTGGAATAAATAATGACCTATCTAAACATTTGAAAGACAACAAAATATATGAAATTACTTATTTTGTACTTAGGAATAAATAATGACCTATCTAAACATATGAAAGACATAACAAATTATATGAAATTATATATCTTGAGTATTTAACAATATATAATAACTCCATCTAACTAATCGTATCTAAATTATCGTTATCTTTTACAAAATACTAAAAGCTAACACCCTTACTCTTTCTAGATTCAAACTAAGATGAAAGTAGCTATTACTACATATATATCTAATTTTATTATCTTGTATTTTGTAATAAGAGGATTACTTTCGGTAATTGCTAAACAACTTTGCTATATTATTGTTTTTCTCACAAGGACAATTCACGTATAGACTGATACATAATCTTCTACATGAGTGTGTGTGGTGGACTATTATGTGTTCTGTTGATTTTCATACTAGCATTATTGCACACATGACCATTAATCATGTCTCTGCAGTAAAGTAGAACAAGTGTAAATGGAATCTAGGCCTAAAGTTGTTATATATTGTCGTTCTGGAAGTAAATTACAACATATTTAAACTTACCCAAACAGCGATTATATCTTAAACATTATTTCTTTTGAACAATTGGACATAGCCCACTAGTTTATTCAGTTAGTTTGAAATGGCCATAACATGTATCTAACCTACCAGGCTTTAAACCAATATCTAGTTAACATGCTTTGATGATAATATGAGCATGGTACACAGTAGGAGTGTACAGTGTGTTAAATATGTTATGGTACGCTGAAGTAACTCGTTCATGATATACATTGTTTAGATTTGGTTGGCTGTATATATAGGTACCCGGTGGTTAATATTGGTACAGTAGATGTGTATGATTACAATATGGCTAGTGTGATAGTGTGATTTTTATCGACAGTAGGGAATTCGTGATATCACCAACCCACAAATTAACTTACAAATAAACCTAATTAATGAAATACATTAAATGAATGAACACGTGTGGCACTCCCAAGACACGAACCTAGGATACTCACACACATTGTTAAACTTCTTAGGTTTGTAATCGTATAATTTTGTATGGCTTATGATAAAAATAATCACGAATATGTTTCAATCAGCTTTTCTATGGTTGGTTGAATTGGTTGTTTTCAGGTTAAGGTGATTAGATTTGGGCCTTGTGATCATTATTAGCAATGGTAGAATTATATGTGTTTAGTCCATTTATAATATTTGTTAGATTTATTGATTTCACGTGTATACAGTATGTGAGAGAGAGAGGGGATGATTCTGCATATATACGGTACCATACTTTATTCGATTGTGTATATTTTGTTTGAGAGAGAGAGAGAGAGAGAGAGAGAGAGAGAGAGAGAGATCATCATTATTCATAGATGGTACATTTTGACAAATTGTCCAATGGCCGTAATTTGTTATTAGTTTTAGGCATAATTAACATTATTGCCTTTTTTGTATATCCCTATATCAATAGGAATAATAGTTTCATCTGGGTCTAGTGTGGCATCAATTTGTTATACTATTATTTCATATAATCATAACTACTCCCACTTTATATTATAGTAGGTAATATTTGTCTGGTCTTAATAATTCACTAACTTGGTATGATTAAAATGTATGTATAATATGATTGATAGTTAGAATGACTTAATTGGATCGGGTTAAATTACTTGTTTGTAATTGATTAGTTGTCTGCCTACTGAGTGAAATTGAATTGGACAGCATTTAATACTGTACAGTACTGTATATACTATATACTTGTCAATTTGATTATATCTTTGTAAATACAGAATGCAATTTATATTGGTACTGTTCAGGTAAAGCAATATTTGGTACTGCAGAACATTAATGAATGCAATATGACGCCTATTTTCTTTTTATTCTGGCTAAAATTAAAAGATTTTATGTGGTTTTAAAAGGACCCATATTACTAAGAGGGGTTTATTTTTACTCATTTGAGTCGTATAGGTAGATTACAGATTAAAGAGAATCGTCTAATGGTAACCAGAATATAACGAAAATTACGCAAGGGTGGTGAAGAGGTTAAGCATAGGCGATATCTGATTAACTTCTACAGTATAATCCAAGTAAATGAATATTATTACGCAATGAATGTTGACAAACTATTTTAAAATTATCATAAATAATAGTGCGTAATTACAAGTGAATGTGTAAATGGATATTATGATAGAGCTGTTAAACATATTAAATAATTGAAGAATAAATAAATAGAGTAAGATAATGCTGTTAAACTTATTACATATTGAAGTTTACATAAGTAGATAGAGTAAGATATTACATTTAAACTTAATACACATTGAAGTATAAGTAAGAGAGTTTGACAGATAAGCGAGGGAAGGGGCTCGTTCCCTTACTTTGAGAAGTTCAATAAAGGAAAAATAATATTAACTAAACGATTATTATCTTGAAGTTTGGCAATATACAAAAGTGTTGTTAATAGAAGTGTAATTGTTAATAAAGTAAGTGTAATGTATAAATATTGCTCTGGTAGTTTTGTATAGACTGAGAAATACATATTAAAAATACATTATATATCTTTATCAATACATCAGCATTGATATATTGATGGAATGTGTAGATTATGAGCACAGTTTATTATATATAACTGAATAATTTTAAGGAAGCTTGTGTCATATTTATTGGGAGATTAATTGATTAGTAGTGTCCTGAGACTGCCTTTTAATATTAGATGGTCTGTTATGTATTTATGGCAATAATTATGAGGAAGATCGCGTCAATTTAAGTGGAGATTAATTATTTAATAGTGTTTTAAGACTACCGGTACCTTTTAATATTACATGAGGGTGTATAACTGTAAGCGAATGAGAGAGAGAGAGAGAGAGAGAGAGAGAGAGAGAGAGAGAGAGAGTAGAGTAGAGTAGATGTGTGTGAATGTAATTTGAAAGTTTCCTGGTTATCAGTGAAGACTAGTAGTAATATACGATGCAATTGGTTGCTATATTTATGCTTCATGTTCAATAACATTATAAAATATCAATTTAGTGTATCTTTCTATTGTAAATTAGTAATCTTTGCCATTTCCATCCTGCATGCATGTATTTTTAAATTATAATTAATATTTTAATTAAGTATTTCCATAAGGATAGGAAGATTATGCTAGGTAGTCGCTAAATACACGAAATAGATTAACTACTGCATGGATCTTATGGGACATTTAACTATTGTTTTGGTAAGAAGAGAACTACACAATTGTTTAACCCTTTCAATCAGATGACGCCATTTCGTGTTTAATTCTAGCTACCCACAGACGATTCTATTCAATTTAGGAGGGATCGTTCAGAATTAGCGGATTAATTGAGATGCTCTTAAGCCTTTTGATTCCCAGTAGTCCTTCCTAAACTGAATAAAATCATCTGACAGTGATAATAAGCACGCAAATCAATCGTCGTCTAATTAAAAGGATCATTATATCTATTCATTACCTTGCTTCACATTTATTTGAGCCAGCGATTACGAATTTCGAAACACCTATCCAAAAATTGCAGCTGAACCCGTGGAGTACCGGAGCCGTTCTTTCAATATATATTCTGGCTACTATCAGACGATTTTATTCCGTTTATATAGGTCCTCCTGCAATAAACAGTCTTGGAACTAACACACTAAACCATTTTTACTACCACACATCCTTCTTAAACTGCACAAAATCGTCTAAATATAGTCAGAATATATAGTATAAGACGTCTCCGGTACAGTAGGGGTTAAATAGGGTTACAAATACATAATCTCGAGGTTGAAATAGGGCTACAATTACATATTCTCGAACCTTTAGTATTTGAACATTGAAAGGGCAAAAACACCGAGATATTCTCATTATTTTTTTGGATGGAAGTTTTTTTTTTGGTATGGACAAGTTGATGACGTATTTGGGTAAAACTTCATTGTTTGATTGTATACATGGATAAAACGCGACGTTTGTTGAAGTTATTGGTGTATTGGTTGAATTTATTTGTTTGTGTATTGAAGTTTGTTGAAGTTATTTGGGTGTTGATTGAATTTATTTGCGTGTTGATTGAAAACATATTTTGTTTATTGAAGTTTATTGAAGTTATTTGTGTTTATTGAAGTTATTTGTTTGTTTATTGAAGATAATTTGGTATTTTGTGAAGTTCATTGAAGTTATTTGGGTATTTAGTGAAGTTATTCGGGTATTCATTGAAGTTTGTTTATGTAGTTTGTGTGCTCTTAGGTTAATAATTTGGGTGAATGTGTGTGTTTAAACTGGTGAGTGTCTGACTGTAGGTTACTATACCCTATTCCAAATAAGTAGGCAGATACTCTTGAACATTTACCTCTATAAATCACAAACGACTAGAGCAATCGAGTTAATATTTTTACCATTTGTGAAGGGTCAGTCAGGAATAGGTGTCGAAATGTACACCCCATTTGCTTTAGCCCTTTTAGAGTTATAGGGATTAGGTTTCACGATTTCTAGCCTACCTATTTATAACAGGGCATAATTATTTTCCGGAGTATTTAGTAAATTCCTGTATCAGCTTTTTAAGTCCTATGCATTCTAATAAACTGGATAAAATATAATGGCAGGCCCTGGTTATATATATCTGGGATACTAGAGTCTGTTTCATCTCATCTGTCGGTAAATTGCAACGTTCCCACCAAGATTATTCTGTTAGTTTGAAGATTGTGTTGTGAAATATGGCGTTAATTACATAAGATTGATATTTAGGCTGTAGGATGCAGAAACATAATAGTATCATATGTTTCCGTTAAATATCGAGAAGTCAGCGGCTAAGGGATTCTATTTATCGTCAGCTAAAAAGAAACAGCGTATAGGTTAGGATATGATTGGTAGCATAGGATAGTATAGGGAATTCTAGGTTATGCTAAAATTGGTTATGGTAGACTTGGTTAGTTTACTTTGGTTTGGTTGTGTTAATATTGGGGTTGCGTTGATACACAGCTTTGGCAGGTAAAGGCGTACACTAAAACGTCTTAGGTGTATTGACAATGTAGCGTTTCCAACTATCAGCAATTGTATTGGTTTTGTGCGATTAAAAAATAGCATTTCCCAAGACCATTATTTACGTGACTTTCATGTTCTTTTTATCCATTATTTGGTAAACTATTTTAGATTATCCATTATTCTGCGACAGATGTCTCTTCGTTACTTCTATGATTCAAAGAAAATATAGCTAATGTTTCTGAGTGCAGTCTCTACAGCTATCACTCCGTCCTCTCCATCATATTTCCAAACCTAAAGCAGAATTTGCCTTAACACCGAGTACATGTTAGTGTTTGAAATATTTCTTGATATATTGTACAGTTCCTTTAATAAATTCGGTACAGCTATTAGTTGTGATCCTCTTCCTCATAGATTCCAGTTAATTATATATATTGTAAGTTAGATACTGGGTGCCCTGTAACATTTGAAATTTTGTTTGTTTCTTTACTTGCATTCTATTGAGCAAGAATGAAAACAAATCTGGGTGCAAAGAGCAATACTTACTCTTTGACTTTGCCACATACAACATACACGACAGTAATACACTGATTATGTACACACTAGGCATTACATTTATACGGAAACTAAATTGTGCTACAGTCAGAATCAACAGTATATTTCTTATGTTTTTGTTTAGTGTTGTGATCATGTAACAAATTAAGTTATTATGGCCAATTTTTGATTAATTTATTTTATATTTTTATTTTCCCAGGTACAGTGGCGTAATTGGAGTACCGATAATGCAGTGTTCTTCTCTCGTAAGGTACAGTGTTATTCCCTTATGTGTTTTTTTTTTAGGTGTGCCAGCTTTAGTATCATAGTATAGTATATACAATTAATGTTGATACTTTATACTTTGACAATATAATACCATAAACAGATAGCTCGGACAGATGTTGCTTGTTTACACATACACCACACTCGAGCTCCAGCCTGTGTATGAGAAAATTGTTGACATTCTATTAATGATATAACTGGTATTGTAATTTTAAGCTATATGGAGTTGGACAAAAAAATCTTACATACTGGTATAATTGTTTCCTTACGGCTTTGTAATTGATGGTGGAGCTCTCCTACACAGGATACCATGGCAAGTTGGGGAGACTTACAATGAAATCATCAATTAAGTCATACATACAACGAACCATGATAATTGTTTCCTTTTGTCATACATACAACGAACCATGAACTAAGAAAACAATGTTGACTCTGACTTCTATGGCCACCAACATTAGATATAGCACTGTTAAGCTTCTGATTTGTATAAACGCCTACATTTAACTACATCTAAATGCTAATGTCTTTTTAAAGCTGTTCCATTTGCTGCCAAAATAAAGGGAGGCGATTACAGTCATGTATCGCCGCCAAAATGCAGTACACTAATATTGGGTTAGGAATACGCAGGAATGTCTTAGGATCAGAATGCAATGCTTTACTCTTAGGATTAGGAATATGCACGATTATCTTAGCTCATAGGAATCAAATGTATTATACTATTATAAAGTTAGGAATAGAGGGGAATATCTTAGCATTGGAACGAGACGTATTACACTAAGATATGATTAGGAATACGCAGGAATGTCTCGGGATTGGAACATTTAGCGGGTTCAAAGATATATGGTGATTGTGTCTAGCTCATCAAAGAGAGTTTTAATGGGTTTTCTCAGGAATGTGTTTTGTTGGAGTAGGCTTTGAAACTGCCTTAATATATTTTAACTGTTGGTGGTGTAATGGTTTAGATGCTTATGTTCTGGGCGTGGGGTCCCAAGTTCAAATCCCGGGAGGATCATAATATGTTTTCATTAAATGTATTCAAGTGCATTGGGGTTTGTAATGGTGGATTAATGTTAAGAACGGGGTGTTCCTTAATTATAGTTAATGATCTATATTAGAACTTTGTTTTTAGAGTACCCAATTGAATGTAGGGATATTTCGCCTCTCAGTAAAATGTGTTTGCCTTAGTATCTAACAAGGATTATTACTTAATTAAGCTTTATCAATATCAATCTCCTTTCAATCTATCTTTTCATGCAAACTGTGGAGAGAATATGCAAAGGTAAGTTGCATTAAGCTTTACGAATCTTAGGACTCTCGTCCATCCAATGAACTATCCTTTTTCGGTCATTTGCATCCTCCATTGACCTTCCAATGCTGTGTAAAACCTGCTGATGGCCATTATCAGGAGATGAATGGCTGAATAACGTCGAGCGGCCATGAATAATCAATTAAGGAATCGATATTAGAGTGAAAGAATAAGTGATGGCTGGTCCCGTTAGTCAGAATGAATAATTAAATACGTGTTCACAATACCTGAATGACCCAAGTAAAATAATATTAGTGTGTTTGGTATTTTGTTACAAAAACTCTGTTTTTTGCAAATTCGTTTGGAGATAATAGGAACTTTGTTAATAGGTAATAATATTTGTTTAAGAATTTTTGTTTTTCTACATAAATGGTCAAACGAGAGATAAAAGTTCAATGCATTATATAGTTCATAATACACGTTTAAAGGAAAACATATTATGCCAATGTAAATACTGGCTGGTAACAATACAAAGTTCTCATTATTGTATCATGTTAGTGTTTTTTGGTTTCTCTAGGAGTGCATGTGCTTTATAATATATTGCATTTGCTTCTCGAATATTTGTTTGAATTTACTCATTTACACGAGTGTATGTATTTACGATATAAATATGCATCAGAATTACGTTACTACATATTTATGCTAGTCGTATTCGTCTTTCAAATTTGTGAAAACATGACCAAGTACAGTACATCATTTGTTTTAATCGGTATGATAATCAACATTTCAAACCTTGTTATTAAATTTATTTTTTATTTTTTTATATATTCATTGCTGTAACACCAAGATAAAAATGTGTTCAGTACCTCTCGAATATCAGTACCTGTTCTTTATTCTAATGTCAAAAGGGAATGGAGTTCTCGAAGAGGGGCTCCAATCCTGACGCTATTCTTGACTTACTTCATTGTTTCCAAATGTTTTTTGCGTATCTGTTTTTGTTTTGTTTTATGTAAAGTGGCAAAACTTACGTACGTGTTTGATAATTCATGTATATTCCGAATTTGTGCAATTGATTATTTCTTAATCTTACAGTCAAACATATATTTTGCAAAATATAGTAGGTGATTTAATAATAATTTTGAATATTAGTGTTGGGTGACATGGACGTAGATTTGCCTTGTTTGATGTTTTAATATGCTTTGCAGTTAAACATACGCAGGGCAAAGGTATGGGATAACACTTGATAAGAAGTTAAAACGGTTTCTAGATTTCCGACTTCCAACCACATCGAGCTAGAACAACTGCAACTAGCTTATCTAGGCAGTTTTGATTGTAGTTAAACATTACTTTTCACGTGACAAAAGTATGGGGCACGTACACTTGATAAGAAGCTAAAACGGTTTCTAGAGTTCCGACTTCCAACCACATCGAGCTAGAACAACTACAACGAGCTTATCTATGCAGTTACTCTTATTGTCACCTATCTTCTACAAACAACATACAGCACTTACTATCTATAAAGCCACAACTAGAGGAAGGTAGCCAAAGGGTATATATAGTTATTTTTTTCCAGATGAGGTATAATTGTCATGTTTCTATCTTTGTTACTTCGCTATAAGGTAGATTTTGTAGTGAAATATGATGGTAATTATGACAACGTTGGCATTAATACGACACACAGCCATAGTTGTTTCATATATTTCCATTAAGTATCGAAAAATCAGCTACTAAGGGATTCAATTTACGATCATCTGGAAAAATAATAGAGTATAGTAAACAATCACTTCAGAACTCTATCAGTACACCATTTCAACCAATATTGAGTATTTGGTTAGCTTAAGATAAGTCAGGTTAAGTTGGATTAGAATATTAAATCTTCCTTAGAATCTATTAGGTTAGAACTATAATATTGACAGTGGTTACATCAGGTTAAGTTTGATTAGAACTATGTACCGGTATCTTCACTAAGTTATTTCTATAAATTATGTTAGATCTATAAATTGGCACTGGCCAAGTCAGGTTAAGTTAGGTTAGAACTTTGAATTGACACTGGTGTAGCTTGCCTTTGTTTGGTTTTGTGTTTGAAGATAACTGGTTAAAATGGCCTACTGGTTGAGTTTGGCTAATAGATCTACTGGTTGAAATGGCCTACTGGTTGAGTTTGGCTAATAGATCTACTGGTTGAGATTGTCTAATAGATATACTGGTTGAGTTTGGCTAATAGATCTACTGGTTAAGTTTGTCTAATAGATCTACTGGTTAAAATGGCCTACTGGTTGAGTTTGGCTAATAGATCTGGTTGAGTTTGTCTAATAGATCTACTGGTTGAAATGGCCTACTGGTTGAGTTTGGCTAATAGATCTACTGGTTGAGATTGTCTAATAGATATACTGGTTGAGTTTGGCTAATAGATCTACTGGTTGAGATTGTCTAATAGATATACTGGTTGAGTTTGGCTAATAGATCTACTGGTTGAGTTTGTATAATAGATATACTGGTTGAGTTTGTATAATAGATATACTGGTTGAAATGGCCTACTGGTTGAGTTTGTCTAATAGATCTACTGGTTGAGTGTGTATGATAGATATACTGGTTGAGTTTGGCTAATAGATCTACTGGTTGAGTTTGTATAATAGATATACTGGTTGAGTTTGTATAATAGATATACTGGTTGAGTTTGTATAATAGATATACTGGTTGAGTTTGTATAATAGATATACTGGTTGAGTTTGTATAATAGATATACTGGTTGAGTTTGGCTAATAGATCTACTGGTTGAGTTTGTATAATAGATATACTGGTTGAGTTTGTATAATAGATCTACTGGTTGAGTTTGTATAATAGATATACTGGTTGAGTTTGTATAATAGATATACTGGTTGAGTTTGTATAATAGATTTTCTGGTTGAAATGGCATACTGGTTGAGTTTGTCTAACAGATTTACTGGTTGGAATGGCCTACTGGTTGAGACGTCTAACAAGCCGGTACACAAAGTTGAGTGGTTTATGAAAAACTCCTGCTGGTTTTATGTACTGTATATACATTATAAGGTCTAAAAGTTCAGGTTTCTAGTAGCGAAGGTTCTCCCGAATGTAAGGGGGCTTATAGGTCACTGAGGGCAGGGTCACACAAGCCAATTTTTCGACGTGTTTTATTTATTTATTTATATATTTATATATTATTTTTTTCTAGCCACTACCGTATATCCACACTGCAAAACTTGTGTTCAAATGTACCTATAATGATGCATATTAGCTGTGTTTCAATTGTTTATGTATGCAAATTTGAATACATAGACGATTGAAACCCATAGTACCGGTATATGTATAATTTATGTTACAATTCTCCCTAGCAAGGTTATGGCACAAGTGGCCGCTACAGCAGATTGGCGCTTTTTTCCCCCACGCTGGGGACCTTTATATGTCAATACTCTGGCTATAGCCACCACTAAGTAGCCTTACAAACAGGAAAAACATGCTGTATAATTATAGACTTTTCTATGCCTACTATACAGTACATGCCTGGCATTCAATATAGTTACATATTATAAGTTTTAAATCATTGATAGCTATAACAAATGAAGATGGGTCCATTCTCGTCGGCAAGAGGAAGGTGGTTGAGGTACGATAATTCGGACTTTTAAGAATGTTTAAACTCCACATCTACTGAATTTGGATATTCATTTGACTACCATGCAATATAGGTTTTGGATATAGTTACATTTTATAATATCTACATCGTACGATTATAGAGACCACCAACACATTTAATTGTTAGAGATGTAATTATTGTGAAAATGGGTGCCCTAGATCCAATTAAAATCTCTCTATTCAAGTAATTTTGTTCAGTTCGGTAATGTGTTTCTTTGCTTGTAGCACGATTGGAGAATATTTAATCTTGTGACGGTGGAAGTACACAAGCATATTACCGAAGTGCATGATAAAGGCATATATGTGACTTTTCCATTTTGTAGGGTGAGAACGACCTTAAATCTGTTATCGGTAGTTGGAATAAACATGTCGAGAAAATGACCGTGATGTGACGCCGCCTTGAGGGAGGGGGAGACATGTCGACACACATTCATCAGATTAATGGGGGTCACCTGTTTTGTTTTTCTCCTTTTCTCTTTCTCTGGCTTGTGTCCATTCGGTCCCATTCAGCCTACTGTTTAAAGACGCTTATCCCCATCCAGGTGTCGATTTATTCCAGCATTGTATGAAGAAATCCGGCTTCGCCGGAGACATTTGTCTATCGAAAAATGTACAAATTTAGCCTGCTGATAAAAACATTATAAAAACTATGCTGGCTCGCTACCGCTCGCCAGGAAAAAATCGACACCAGGATGAGGATAAACGTCTTAAAACAGTAGGCTGAATGGGGCCGAATGGATACAACTCAGAAAGAGAATGAGAGAAAGAAAAAACGAGGTGGGCCCCCTTAAGTATTGTATGAATGACTTACTAAAAGATATTACAAATTACGTTTATTATGAATAAAGCGTATTCCACAAAGCTATATTTACATTATAAATGCTGGAATACTTATTGAAATACATTGTGGAAAGTAAGTTGGCAATAAGAGCATAAAACAGTCTTTGTAAGCATTTTATGAATGTGTTATGTGGCAGAGTTCAAGAACAAAATATGAACGAACGTAAATGGGTTTGTGAATTATCAGGATTGTTACGCAATATCCGTCAATAGTAACAAATATAGTTATGCGTAGAATTATAAAACACTCCTATTTTAGACATAACTATTGCACAACAAAGCACTGGACAAACATTTAAGTTATAAGTCAAGCAAAATATTTCCGGAAAACAGAAGGTATATCGTTTCCAATGAGACTATTTAGACAAAGCATCACAAAAGCGTAATGTGGGATTTATGTATGTTTTCTCGGCAAAGCTAATACAAACAGATTAATTCGTAACTAGCACCAAACTCAGCAAACATTTTTGATCGTTTTGCTAAAGAAAAATATATACGTATAGGAAATGATTTGTCCTTAGCCCCACACAATCACACAATAACAATAACATCCCTTTAACCCTTTCAAGATCCGCTTACGCATTGGTTTTTCTGCTTTCTGGCTATTGTTAGACGATTTTGTTCGGATTAGGAAGGTTATTTGGAAGTCAGAGCGTTTATTGAGATAGTTTGTACCCTTTAAATTCCCATTGATCCTTCGTAAGCTGTATATAATCGTCTAATTAAAGCCAGAATATACTGTCGTAACGCGGCACAATCCTCAAGGGGTTAAGGGACATAGCGGTATATTTTAAAAATATATTATTGCCAGCATTAAACGATTGTATGCAGCTTAGGAAAGATCTCTAGCTTTTGAAAGAATAAACTCCTTTCCAGAGATCCTTTCTATGGTTAATACAATCGTCTACCAATAGCCAGAACATAATATATAAATACCGTCATTGGTACTAAAAGGGTTTATCGAATACATATATTTCTTGACACAGTTGATAATATAATAGTAGGCTAAACCTTTAACCCTTCCAATCCAATGGCTTCTATTCAATGGCTACCCATAGACGATTTTGGCCCAGGATGTCAAACCGGAGCCATTTTGTTTGTAGACTTGAATAAATATGAGGAAGAATACAAGAACACTAACACGAAATAGCAACGTTGTGGCCATTTCATCACTTCTAAAGCCATATGAGGAAGAATACAAGAACACTAACACGAAATAGCAACGTTTTGGCCATTTCATCACTTCTAAAGCAATATGAGAAAGAATACAAGAACAATAACATGAAATAGCTATGTTGTGGCCATTTCATCACTTCTAAAGCCATATGAGGAAGAATACAAGAACACTAACACGAAATAGCAACGTTTTGGCCATTTCATCACTTTTAAAGCCATATGAGGAAGAATACAAGAACACTAACATGAAATAGCAACGTTGTGGCCGTTTCATCACTTCGAAAGCCATATGAGGAAGAATGCAAGAACACTAACACGAAATAGCAACGTTGTGGCCATTTCATCACTTCTAAAGCCATATGAGGAAGAATACAAGAACACTAACATGAAATAGCAACGTTGTGGCCATTTCATCACTTCTAAAGCTGTATGAGGAAGAATACAAGAACATTAACATGAAATAGCAACGTTGTGGCCACTTCATCACTTTTAAAGCCATATGAGGAAGAATACAAGAACACTAACATGAAATAGCAACGTTGTGGCCATTCCATCACTTCTAATGCCATATTAGGAAGAATACAAGAACACTAACACGAAATAGCAACGTTGTGGCCATTTCATCACTTCTAAAGCCATATGAGGAAGAATACAAGAACACTAACACGAAATAGCAACGTTGTGGCCATTTCATCACTTCTAAAGCCATATGAGGAAGAATACAAGAAAACTAACACAAAATAGCAACGTTGTGGCCATTTCATCACTTCTAAAGACATATGAGGAAGAATACAAGAAAACTAACACGAAATAGCAACGTTGTGGCCATTTCATCACTTCTAAAGCCATATGAGGAAGAATACAAGAACACTAACACGAAATAGCAACGTTTTGGCCATTTCATCACTTCTAAAGCAATATGAGAAAGAATACAAGAACAATAACATGAAATAGCTATGTTGTGGCCATTTCATCACTTCTAAAGCCATATGAGGAAGAATACAAGAACACTAACACGAAATAGCAACGTTTTGGCCATTTCATCACTTTTAAAGCCATATGAGGAAGAATACAAGAACACTAACATGAAATAGCAACGTTGTGGCCGTTTCATCACTTCGAAAGCCATATGAGGAAGAATGCAAGAACACTAACACGAAATAGCAACGTTGTGGCCATTTCATCACTTCTAAAGCCATATGAGGAAGAATACAAGAACACTAACATGAAATAGCAACGTTGTGGCCATTTCATCACTTCTAAAGCTGTATGAGGAAGAATACAAGAACATTAACATGAAATAGCAACGTTGTGGCCACTTCATCACTTTTAAAGCCATATGAGGAAGAATACAAGAACACTAACATGAAATAGCAATGTTGTGGCCATTCCATCACTTCTAAAGCCATATTAGGAAGAATACAAGAACACTAACACGAAATAGCAACGTTGTGGCCATTTCATCACTTCTAAAGCCATATGAGGAAGAATACAAGAACACTAACACGAAATAGCAACGTTGTGGCCATTTCATCACTTCTAAAGCCATATGAGGAAGAATACAAGAAAACTAACACAACATAGCAACGTTGTGGCCATTTCATCACTTCTAAAGACATATGAGGAAGAATACAAGAAAACTAACACGAAATAGCAACGTTGTGGCCATTTCATCACTTCTACAGCCATATGAGGAAGAATACAAGAACACTAACACGAAATAGCAACGTTTTGGCCATTTCATCACTTCTAAAGCAATATGAGAAAGAATACAAGAACAATAACATGAAATAGCTATGTTGTGGCCATTTCATCACTTCTAAAGCCATATGAGGAAGAATACAAGAACACTAACACGAAATAGCAACGTTTTGGCCATTTCATCACTTTTAAAGCCATATGAGGAAGAATACAAGAACACTAACATGAAATAGCAACGTTGTGGCCGTTTCATCACTTCGAAAGCCATATGAGGAAGAATGCAAGAACACTAACACGAAATAGCAACGTTGTGGCCATTTCATCACTTCTAAAGCCATATGAGGAAGAATACAAGACAACTAACACGAAATATCAACGTTGTGGCCATTTCATCACTTCTAAAGCCATATGAGGAAGAATACAAGAAAACTAACACGAAATAGCAACGTTGTGGCCATATCATCACTGCTAAAGACATCATTTGAAATATATACCTTAATTTTATCTTGGCATATATAATATAATAAACACTACAAATTATGAACTCGGCTTTCGTTTGACGCCCTGTTTTGGCCTTAAGGGGGGTCACCTGCTTTTTTCTCTTTCTCTCCTTTTCTTTCTTTCTCTGGCTTGTATCCATTCGGCCCCATTCAGCCAACTGTTTTAAGACGTTTATCCCCAACCAGGTGTATATTTCTTCCTGGCGAGCGATAGCGAGCCAGCATTGTATGGAGAAATCCGGCTTCGCCGGAGAAATTTTTCTATCGAAAAATGTACAAATTTAGCTTGCTGTCAGAACAAAAATATGCTGGCTCGCTACCGCTCGCCAGGAAAATATTGACACCTGGATGGGGGTAAACATCTTAAAACAGTAGGCTGAAAGGGGCCGAATGGATACAAGCCAAAGAAAGAGGGAGAGAAAGAGAAAACAAGCGAGGTGGGCTCCCTTAAGGAACATTGTGGTTAAAATTGATTGCCTTACTTAGCCTCTCACTCCAAGTATGTCATTCGTAAGCTGAATAAACTCATCTGTAATAACAACTAAATCATTATTTAGTTTGCGTCATCTGATTGAAAGGGTTAATTAGTTGACGAGTTCACTACTATATTCCTACTACCCAAGTGATTGTATTCAGCTTTGGAAGGGTCTCGCATCGTCTGTGGCCGAAGGATAATGAGTATTTTGGCCATAAATTTGTTTTCATAAATTACTGTTTTATATATAGGCCTATTCCAATAAAGATGGCATTGAACTTAGCATCATACATTGTTCTAGAAGACCTGACCTGAAAAAGTGACTTGAGAAATCTTACTCTAACATCTCTCCTAAGCTGAATAAAACTGTCAGGCAGAAGCACGAATAGCATAATAAACCCAACTCCTGTTTGAAAGGGTTAGCTATAGCAATAATATCCCTAGCTACTGCTAAAGACACAGTTGCATCGCAATATATAATCAAAAACATTTTCTACATGTTACTCTAGAGATTCATAGGTGCCAAAAATGTCTAGTGGTGCAGTGTTCTATAGACTACAAACGCGTGCTTCTTCTAATCTACATGAGAGAAACGTTTCTGTTAAAACGTCTGTTCCCAAAAGCTTTATATTATACTCTATAAGGTATAGTCAATTAGTTTCCAGCTGACGGCAAATAGTCCCGTCCCTATCTTCATGACTCAGCTAGTGCGAGGATTTTGTTAGCTAAGAAAACTTGGCATTCCTGGTGGATGGGACTCGTCAACCTTGGTCAGCAACCCATCTAGGGGAGACAACCTTGTAAAGATCCGGGTGGATGGGACTCGTCAGCGTTGATTGGCAACCTGTCTAGGGAAATATACTTTATGCAAATTACCGAAGGGCGGCACGCTCTTTGGTGCCACCTACAGGTGGCGAACTCTACAATATATACAATAGATAGATTCATACATCTTCATTACTCTGATATTACGAACATTTTGTAGTGATATAGGTTGTTAGTTAATGAAACTTGGCCTTAACATGTCACTGAAAGTGGTTTCATATTGTTTTCATTTTAACTCTAGCTATCCTGTGGACTTGGGGGTTGCCGTTTCGCATTCAGAAATAGAGTTCTCTCAATCTCATAATTATCTCTCCAAAATTAGTTTTCTGCTCACAGCTCACTCAAAGACAACTGCAGAGGTTGAAATAACTAAACTAAAGGTTTCTAAACACCTCACAAAGGCTCACAAAGGCTTTTAAGTATCCCAAAAAGGGCGCAAATCGCGTCCTGTGCGTGAAAGGATTAAGTAGCATGCGTGGATTGCATTTTGCTCTTAGTAGAGTTGTCATGTCAATTAGTGCTAGAATTAATTACTCTAGTTTCAGGGTTGGCTAGCATAGGCCTATAGGACTATTAATTTTACTGAGGGGATTATATTGATCTGTTTAAGTTTCTATTCTGGCAAGACGAGCAAGTAAGGGTAATTAATCTTAAAGTTCAGAGGTAATTGCTGGACTCTCTATAGCCTACATTTACTCACATACGCATATACTCAATAAGCGTATGTAATTACCTACCGCATTCTGAAGTTGATTGCGTTAGTGAAGTTGACTACCTCCCTGGCCCAAAATTCAGCATCAACTTGAGAGGAAGACAAGGAGTGGATGGAGTATACAAGTGGAAGATTGAGAATGAAATGGGGAAAATATTAATGTAACTTAAGAATAATAGTTCACCGATCGCCATGCATGTTCAGAAACGTTGTCGGTATTGTGCTCCTCCTCAAATGGCGTATCCATTCTATTTGGAAGGGATTTTGGCATAGGATTCACAAGCTTAATAAGTAAAATTGCAGACTCCACATACATTTTGGCATAGGATTCACAAGCTTAATAAGTAAAATTGCAGATTCCACATACATTTTGGCATAGGATTCACAAGCTTAATAAGTACAATTGCAGACTCCACATCAATTTTTCCTTAGTATTCTACACATATTTAGCTTTAATGTGATTTACTTTCTACTACTTAACGTTGCGAAGAAATTTATAGGAACGGTATGATTTATAAACTGTATATTAGGAACTCTAGTGCATGTTTGTCTTTATGATACAATGCTGCTTGTGGTGTGTTATATTTGTAGATATGGCATTTATCAGGTTGTAACTATTTCTGTAATTAATTAGCTAGTCTTCATCGAAAACTGTTGCATATAGTTGACTTTCTAATTATTGTCATTAAGAAAGTAAGAACTCCATTCGAAATCTAGAGAAGCTACACGTTGATCTTAGTCACTATAAGTGGCATGGTCTAACAAAAGCTGAACAAAACTATTGCTGTTATTATTATTATTATTATTATTATATTGATGAGCATGCTAAATTTGTATATTTATCGATAGAAAAATATCTCCGGCGAAGCCGGATTTCTCCTTACAATGCTGGCTCGCTATCGCTCGCCAGGAAGAAATTGACACCTGGATTTAGATAAACGTCTTAAAACAGTAGGCTGAATGGGACCGAATGGATACAAGCCAGAGAAAGAGAGACAAGGAGAGAACAAAAGCAGGTCACCCCCCTTAATGGTATGAAACCCTTTCAATCAGACGAGTATTTTCTATCGTTTTCTATCTACCTGCAGACAAGATTTTTCATATTAGGAAAGCCCCCCCCATTAACAAAAGGGTTAATACTCAATTTACCCTTTGAGAGAGGCCACATCCTAAGCTGAATAAAATTATCTATTGGTAGGTAGACAGACCTAGAAATATCTGTGTTTGAAAGAGGTATTGCTATATAGACCCTGCTGCATGTCGGCCATATTTGACTACTGACAGAGCTACTAATAATTTTGGCATTTTTATCTATTTTATCTATTTTATCTATTTATCTATTTATCTATTTTATCTATTTTATCTATTTTATCTTGCTATATAGAACCTACTTTATGTCGGCCATATTTGACTACTGACAGAGCTACTAATAATTTTGGCATTTTTATCTATATATCTTTAGAAAATTAATAAAACCCCCTAAAATGCACTTTTAACCAATAGAAAAAATATATTAATGTTATATATACAATATATCATTATGTCAATATAAGCATAACAATTAATCATAGTTCTGTAATAGTAAGGAGTCTGGACAACTGTACAGTCAGCAATACAAGCACTTATAATCCAATAGAGAATGCATGCCATATATACAGCTAACTAAAGTCTTGTTTTTTTCAACTGACGATATAGTGCAGAGTTCCCATCAAGATGTCTCAGTATTTTGAAGACTTTGTAGTGAAATATGGTGCTAATTATATAAACTTTGGTCTTAAGGGGAGGTTTCTAGTTTGTTTCCTACTCCTCCAGCAATCTTAAAATGTCACCCCCTTGACCCCCTTTGAAGATAAATTTGTACATTTTTCGGTAGAAAAATGTCCCGGCCGAAGGCCGGCTACTCTTAAATTACAGGCTCGCTATCGCTCGCCAGGATAAAATCGACACCTAAATTGCATGAAAGGTCTTAAAATTGACAGAATGGGGCGGAAAATCTTAAAATCACCAAACTTATGGGGGCAAACGTCTTAAAATCTCAAAAACAATGGGGCTAACCATGAGGGAGAAAGGGGTCAAGAACAAAATCCCTCAAGTGGAGACCTCCCCTTAATTATCTTAATATGATGCAGAGACATAGTAGTTGAATAGTGTTGCATTAATTATCAAGATATCAGTATAGCTAAGGGATTCCAATATAACCGACTGTAGGTGTTGTATTTGCCAGTATAACAGTGCAATTAGATGGTGTGTCTTTTACAGCTAGCTACAGTAGGTGGTGTATTAGCTAATTAAGGGGAGGTTTTTAGTTTGGTCTGGATATCCATCAAGCTTAAGATTACACCCCCTTGAGCCCCTTTCAAGATAAATTTGTACATTTTTCGGTAGAGAAATGTCCCGGCTGAAAGCCGGTTCCTCTTAAATTACAGGCTCGCTATCGCTCGCCAGGATAAAATCGACACCTAAATGGCACGAAAGGTCTTAAAATTGACAGAAATGGGTCGAAGGTTCTTACAATCGTCAAAATAATGGGGCGAACGTCTTAAAATTAGAAAAACAATGGGGCTAAACATGAGGGAGCAAGGAGTCAAGAAAAAAATCCCTCAAGTGGATATCTCCCCTTAAATGTAATAACGTGCAATATATTATGGATCTAATTTATCTACCAATTCCTTCGATGCCAAAACAAACCATAGAAAGAAATATGAATCTTAAACTTTCGAGATAACTTCCAAGGCCAAATTATGGAATGTTCCGTTGAGTAGTATTAACTTTGTTAATTGTTCTGGTCGTAGACTATTGATGTAAATAAATAACCAACATTAAGAGGAAGATACCTTGAATGTGAATAAGGGTACTCGTAATATTTATGTACAAACAACTACACATTAAGGAGACAGTGGTTAATATTTAGGGTCAATTTGTTAATACATTCATTTATTTTGTAGTTTCCTCGCTAGACCTTAATCAACCTTAAAACAGAAACACTCCCTAGACCCCCCTTTAAGATCAATTTGTAAATTTTTCGATATAACAATGTCCCGCTCTTAAAATTACAGGCTCGCTATTACTATCGACACCTATATGGCACGAAAGGTTTTTATATTGATTTATAAATGGTATGAAAGGTTTTACGATCGACAAACTAATGGGGCGAGCGTCTTAAAATCTCAAAACTAATATGCTAAATATGAGGGAGAAGGAGGTCCAGAAAGAGTGACTACCTTCCCCTTAACTACAAATAGTAACACAATCATCTATATAGTCTTTTTGTCTGGCCATTATAATGGGCATAAACGGGCAGATCATTTGCATATGTATAGCAGTTCTGACAGTTTCATAAAAGAGGGCCCTTTGCTCTCCGGTCGTTGCTAGCATTAGGTCTGCAATATAGAGAGCAGTCAGCATACATTACACCAAACTCGGCGTTTGCATGTATGCATGGACAAGTATATACTGTACAGTATATATGCATTATACTTACATGTACATTCCCGCGAAGAGAGAGAGAGAGCGAGTATGTTAGTACATGAACAAGCACATGTATATATTAATGCATACAGGCATTCATATTCCCATGTAGAAAGTGAATGTATGAGTATATGAACACGCATAAATACTGTACATTATACATTCCTTCATATGCCTGCGTAGAGAGAGACTGCGTTAAGGGGAGGTATTTAGTTTGTTCCTTAGACCTCCATCAAGCTTAAAATTATACCCCCTTGAGTCCCTTTCAAGATATATTTGTACATTTTTCGGTAGAAAAATGTCCCGGCCGAAGGCCGGTTCCTCTTAAATTACAGGCT
The DNA here is from genome assembly GCA_032716605.1 of Paralithodes platypus. Taxonomy (NCBI): domain Eukaryota; kingdom Metazoa; phylum Arthropoda; class Malacostraca; order Decapoda; family Lithodidae; genus Paralithodes; species Paralithodes platypus. The sequence goes on from CM064523.1 coordinate 15,568,536, forward strand.
CGCTATCGCTCGCCAGGATCAAATTGACACCTGAATGGCACAAAAGGTCTTAATATGGGGTGAAAGTTCTTAAAATCGCTAAACTAATGGGGCAAACGTTTTATAATACCAAAAGCAATGGGGCTAAACATGAGGGAGAAAGGGGTCAAGAAAAAAGTCCCTTAAGTGGAGATCTACCCTTAATGCATGCCTTGAGTAGGTGAACTTCCGATGCATGTCTTAAGGGGCTATCACACGGGCAACTTTCGCTGAGCAAAGCAAGTTACATATATGCATTATGTACTAATGTACTAATGTACTTGGGGGCATCCGCAAGCTGAGCAAGATTATGATAGTGTAGGAAGATAATAAGATAAAGATTATGATAGTGTAGGAAGATAATAAGATAAAGATTATGATAGTGTAGGAAGATAATAAGATAATAAGATAAAGATTATGATAGTGTAGGAAGATAATAAGATAATAAGATAATAAGATAAAGATTATGATAGTGTAGGAAGATAATAAGATAATAAGATAAAGATTATGATAGTGTAGGAAGATAATAAGATAATAAGATAAAGATTATGATAGTGTAGGAAGATAATAAGATAAAGATTATGATAGTGTAGGAAGATAATAAGATAAAGATTATGATAGTGTAGGAAGATAATAAGATAAGATTATGATAGTGTAGGAAGATAATAAGATTGATAGTGTAGGAAGATAATAAGATAAAGATTATGATAGTGTAGGAAAGATAATAAGATAAAGATTATGATAGTGTAGGAAGATAATAAGATAATAAGATAATAAGATAAAGATTATGATAGTGTAGGAAGATAATAGTGTAGGAAGATAATAAGATAAAGATTATGATAGTGTAGGAAGATAATAAGATAAAGATTATGATAGTGTAGGAAGATAATAAGATAATAAGATAAAGATTATGATAGTGTAGGAAGATAATAAGATAAAGATTATGATAGTGTAGGAAGATAATAAGATAAAGATTATGATAGTGTAGGAAGATAATAAGATAAAGATTATGATAGTGTAGGAAGATAATAAGATAAAGATTATGATAGTGTAGGAAGATAATAAGATAAAGATTATGATAGTGTAGGAAGATAATAAGATAATAAGATAAAGATTATGATAGTGTAGGAAGATAATAAGATAAAGATTATGATAGTGTAGGAAGATAATAAGATAAAGATTATGATAGTGTAGGAAGATAATAAGATAAAGATTATGATAGTGTAGGAAGATAATAAGATAAAGATTATGATAGTGTAGGAAGATAATAAGATAAAGATTATGATAGTGTAGGAAGATAATAAGATAAAGGAACTCTAGCTATGGCAAACGTTTATGTCGTTAATTGTGTGCCTTGTATGACATTATTAATATACATATTTACTGCTTTTGCGTGAAAGCCAATCCAAAATGGTCCACAATACGGTAACCGGTACTATGAACATTTCCTGGTAGGATATTAATCGTAGTCATGTGCTGTACTTGTAACTGTCTTGTTGGTGTAATGGTTAGAGTGTTTAAAATCTGGGTGTGGTAACCCAGGTTCGAATCCCGGTGGATCAGATGTTTCCATTAATTTAGTTGGGAGGTGTTTAGTGTTGAAGTGACATCAATAACATGGATTCATATTAAATCAATTGTTATATTTTTGCTACACCGTGGTTTGGTCAAATTTTGGCCCAGTGTTGCTAGAATTAGACATTCCAATCGCTAACTGGTACTATATATTTTTTTCCATTATATTGTTTAATTTTTAATATAGATTTGTTTACTCCCTAGACCTCCATCAAACTTAATAAACACCCGCCCAAGACCCTCCTTCATGATAAATTTGTAATTTTTTTGATAGAAAAATATCTCGGCCGAAGGCCGGTTTCTCTTAAATTACAGGCTTTGTTTCGCTCGCCTGGAAAATATTGTCACCTAAATAACACGAAAAGTCTTGATATTGACAAAGAAATGGGGCGAAAGATCTTAAAGTCGTCAAACTAATGGGACAAACTTCATATAATCTGAAAACTAATGGGGCTAAACATGAGAAAGAAGGGGAACCAGAAAAACGCCCCATCTCTCCTTAATTTGTGTTATCCTGAATACAGGGAAAGTAGGTAAGGTATCGCTGAATCGATGGAGTTGCTCGAGGTGTAAGACGTGTTTTCTAGGCTATACAAATATATAGTGATCGTCAGAATAGAACACAAATTTGAATATCTTATTTTGGGTTAAAACTGGTAAATCTTCTTTTACAGTAAAGCCTAAACAATATCATTCACCCCGAGGTCTTTGCTAAGCTGAATGAAATAATGGTTTTCTCTTTTCGCAAGAACCCCAGCAATAGAATTGTCTTCAAGATCCTTTGTCAGCTAAATAAAACAGCTGTGCATGCCTTTCCCAGTAGAGTTTCAATTTTCAATAATAGTCAAGCAAAAGCTCCTTTCTAAGCTGAAGTATAAAATTATATCTTCTCATAATATCCAAAATACAAGAAAAATAACCATCAAATTTAAGTTTTGAAGATTTCCCTTGAGAACTCCCGTAATAGAAATTTCTCAGAAGTCATATATATTCTGAATCTGTTTTGCCTTCCTTTCCCGAGCTGGCCTTAATGCAGTTCACATGCCTTCCTAAGCGCAAATAATTCGCGTTTGTATTCTTAACCAGAGTTATCCCCGGTAATAGAGTTGTCTTTCTCAGTTTAATCATTCGTGTTTGTATTCTTTTCCCGAATTAGCCTTGAGTTATTATTTTCCTGAGACATCCACAGTATTAGAGTAGTCGTCCTAAGCTCAAATATTGTGTTTTTTTAGTTGTTTTCCTGAGTTATCCCCAGTTATAGTGTTTTCCGGCGCTGTTCTAATGTGCTTACGGACCCGTGCAATAAAAGTTAAATTAGTTGCGTGTCGGGTGAAAATGCACAAGCTGGGTTGGGTGGGAGGGTTGGGTCGCCTGAAATAGTAATTTCAGGAGTGAAATAGATATGAGAGAAATACGTGTTAAAATAATATATGTCGACAAAATATATAGATTAATTTGGCAATTGTTCAACCCGATATAATTAGAGATAGAGGGCGTAGGTGTTAATTTTATGACGTATACATACAATACATCATACCCTGTAATTGGTTTATTATGCCTGTATATCTTATGTTTGCGATTATTACGGTACTGACTACTTGGTGTATTATAGGATTTGAAATGAGCTGATCTGCTTTTAAATCTGATATATAATTTTGTTTCTAGATTAAATTGACTATTTCATCTGTCTATAGAAGAACGTCTCGGGATTATAGGGTCCCAATGTGATTACGGTTTATTTGTTGATACAGTTGTAATCTGTAGGTGTATATTAATTTCTCGGAAACTTGTGAACTGCTAAACAACATTAAATTACAAAATAGCAGTTAGGGCTAGCTGGATTACTGTTCTAGTGTCGTTTTTTTCATATAATTTACCAGTTAATATAAAGTTTGTGGCAGTCATTATTTTAGCAGTAGTCCTTTAATTAATGGTAGTCATTGAAGTAATATCTATCACGGTTTTAGTAATAGTCGTAAATTTCAAAGACCCCAAATTTACTCGGTCCCCGAATTATTGGTTTTGTGTCCTTTTGGAAGGTTAATTTTGTGATTATTATCGTATTGACAATTATAATAGTTATAGTGTGTGATTGGCTCTGTGTTATATAAGTAGGTTGTGAATATTTAATTTAGTTATCCGAGGGTAAAATAATAGTGTTGCCTTGGTTATAGCTACGTCAGGGCTTACTAAGAATAATATATTGTCTGTTTGTTTCCAGCTGATGGTAATCATCCGGTAGGCCTATATCTTAGAGTAAGGTATATTAAATACAAAAGTTGACCGTCTTTCTAATCACTGTAATTATGTTAATTACGTTTTGGAATGCGGAATTATATTTTTCATCAATTTAATATAAGTTTGTTTTTGTTTGTTTTTCAGGCTGTTTCATTCATGCATGAACAGTCATTCGTAACTTTTATAACTTCCCTGATAATATAACAATATATTTAGGACCTTGATAGCCATATTTATAATGATCCTTTATAACAAGAGTTGACTATCAATTTGGATGTTTTGCTTATTGAATTACGCACTAGATTATAGTTTTCAAATTCATATTGGTATTGCTATTACAATACCAACGTTATATTACTCCAGGTTAAATGGAGATAGTATCTCAATAAATACAGCAAAAGCCGCATGTTTTGTTTCAAAATAACATCAAATGTGTGTCGATAAAACGTAAAATGTACCTCACAAAAATCAAACCACCAACATTTATTTGTATATATATATAATTTTTTGCCTAGCTAATCAAAGTCCTTTGCACAATTGTTCAATATTTTCTTCATTCATTTAATATATTAGATATACTGTATTGCATTTTATACTACGTTACATTCATATTTGTTCCAGCTCATCAAACCGTAAAAGCCAAAGTAAATATTTTGTCATGAAAAATATACTTTCCTCTCTATGATCTTTCAATATTTCACATTCACAACCATAGTTTTCCCTTGTATTACAATTAGACTGCATATATTTATTTCCAACAAAGCCAAAGTATGTTCTGATCATGCATAATTTACCCTCTCTGCACAAGCCCTGCGCTATTTTACATTCGATACGTTTATTTGACATACTTTAGCATTTATATTGCAGTTGTTATGTTTTTCATTCAGCTCATCAAACAGTAAAAACCAAAGTGTATTCCCGTCATGAATAATATAGTCTGCCCCCACGACCCTTCAATATTTTACATTTTTTTTCTTCTCCCCGACTGCTGTGATGAAATGTATTATGCATGGCGTCACTGATTAAATTTGGAATCTCATTTTCTTCAGAAGCATCAGGTTGGGGGAGGGGAGACTGAGGTAAAAACAGCTTGTTTATTCTATATTGGCTACTGGTTTTGAAGATGGCTTAGTATTGCGTTCATAATTGCATGGGTTGATAGATCGGTATTTGCTCTAAAGTTGCTTGTTTTTCTGTATTGGCTACTGTTTGTTTAAGGGAGCCCACCTCGCTTTTTTTCTCTTTCTCTCCCTCTCTCTCTGGTTTGTACCTATTCGGCCCTATTCAGCCTACTGTTTTAAGACGTTTACCCCCATCCAGGTGTCAATATTTTCGTGGCGAGCGGTAGCGAGCCAGCATATATATTTTTTTGCTCTGACAGCAAGCTAAATTTGTACATTTTTCGATAGAAAAATGTCTCCGGCGAAGCCGTATTTCTTCATATAATGCTGGCTCGCTATCGCTCGCCAGGAAGAAATCGACACCTGGATGGGGATAAACTTCTTAAAACAGTTGGCTGAATGGGGCCGAATGGATACAAGCCAGGGAAAGAGAGAAAAGGAGAGACAGATTAAAAAAAAAAACAGGTGACCCCCCCCCCCCTTAATAATGGCCTAGTTTTGCATAACAAATGGCTTGGAATGATAGCTTAGTATTGCTTGCGTTAACCATAGCTCGTGTTTCTCTGTATGGGCCGCTGTGTGCGATGATCGGCTATTACGGCGTTCATAATGGCTTGGAAGTACAGCTTATTACGCATTCAATATTGTTTGGAGGCATAGCTTAGTATGGCGTGCGTTAAGGGGAGACTGGCCGTTTGTTTGGTCTATTAATTAATTTATTCATATGTTTTTTTAGTTTCCTCCCTAGACCTCCATCAAGCTTAGAAAAACACCCCCTAAGACGCCCCTTCAAGATAAATTTGTACATTTTTTGGTAGAAAAATTTTCCGGCCAAAGGCCGGTTCCTCTTAAAATTACAGGCTCGCTGTCGCTCGCCAGGAAATAATCGACACCTAAATGGCACGAAAGTTCTTAAAATTGACAACGAAATGGGGCGAAAGGTGTTAAAATAGCCAAACTAATGGGCCGAACGTCTTCTAATCTCAAAACTAGTGGGGCTAAACATTAGGGAGAAGGGGGTCCAGAAAAACGGTCTGCCTCCCCTTAAACAGTGCAGGTTTATCTCTATTGGTCACTGTTTATATTGTATATGATCTCATAGTAGGCCGACTGTGTCAATAATTGCATGGCTTGATAGCTTAGGATTGCGTGACATATTGTAGGTTTGCTCAGTTGATCAAGGTTGACAATTCAAATTAGTTTGGTATCGGGGTTAAAATTGCTTGTTTCTCTCTCTATACTGTATATTTATTATTATTAGCCATGGGGTGGGGTTATAAGCTTGGTAAGAGGTCTAGGAAGCAAACTACCCCCGCCCCGCACCCCTTCTTAAGGGGAGATTTCCACTTGAGATTTTTTTTCTTTTCTGGACCCCTTTCTCTCTCATGTTTAGCCCCATTGCTTTTGAGATTTTAAGACGTTCGCCCTAGTAGTTTGGACATTTTAAGACATTTTGCCCCATTACTGTCAATTTTAAGACCTTTCGTGCTATGAAGGTGTCGATTTTTTCCTGGCGAGCGATAGCGAGCCTGTAATTTAAGAGCAACCGGCCTCTGGCCGGGACATTTTTCTACCGAAAAATGTACAAATTTATCTTGAAAGGGGGTCTAGGGGGTGTAATTTTAAGCTTGATGAAAACTTGGGGAACAAACTAAATACCTCCCCTTAACCCGTTCAGTACCAGTGCCATCCTTTTGATTACCGGTATATTCTGGCAATGATTAGACGATTGTATTCAGCTTAGGAAGGACCTCTAGCCATAATAAGGCTTCAAACTATCTTAACTAACCCATTTAAGCTACCACAGATCCTTCTTAAGCTGCATCATATCGTCTAAATACGCTAGAATAAAAAATAAAACGTCGCTGGTAGAGTCGTTTGACAAAAGCATAGCGTAGCTCAAATTCATCCCGTAGATCCATACTAATTATGAGTTTTTGTTTTAGCTTTCGATTAACGTTATTGTTACCCTTAGCCGGATTTGTGGGAGTTAAAGTGTGAATACTATTGTATATTATATTCAGCTCAGGAAAGACCTCTCTAACTTATAGGGTGAATACCGGTACATCGTTTATAATAAAATAACAGATCTTCACTTGCGTCTCTCAAAATCAATATACATATTTCGAAATATGTAGGCAAAATAGTTTTAGCTCATAATAGGCTGCTCTCGGGAACCATTGTATACGGGGGTTAATGGGTAAAGGATTAGAATAGGATTTAAGAAAGGATTAGGACGCTTATGTTTGGTGATCCTAATTTTAACTGGAATAAACATGCGCTATTAAACAATTTGGAATCTTAGAGATGATGTTCACTCTTGTATGTCGTGGGATCTAACCATGTATTTCCATCACTTTAATGCAATGGTTATTTTTACATTTGTATGTATAAGAAGTTAAGGGGTCAAAATTAGTGTCAAGTTCGCTGGCGCTACCTATAATTGAAGAGCTGTGAAGTGTGTAATGCTCTATAAACTCTGTTGGGGAATAGAGAACCCTGTTATGGTGGTGGTGTTGGTGGCTCAAGGTGGCAGTGACATCATAGGTAAACAAACATGGCGGCTTCCGGTGAACGGTGATAAGACATAGGAACTTTCAGGCTAAGCTGTTTTGCTTGTAAACTGCACTGCTTTTGACAGTTACGCTTATTTAGTAATCAATTATAGCCATTTTTTCAGTCACATAGTAGATGTGTCCTGTTTGGAGTAGATAGTATAGTAAACTTTCCCTTAAGCTTACCGTGAATTATCCTAAAAGTAGCATAATATTTACCCAATGCGTTATATTGTGCTTTAGTTGCTGATATCATATATACAGTACTTGCCATATTGCCTGTAATAAAAGGAAGATAAATTAAGCGTATGATAATCACTATATGGTAGTCTGTTTCTTTTCAACTGACTGTAAATTGCAAAGTTGCCATCAAGATTTTTCAGTTATTTTGAAGATTTTGTAGTGAAATATGGTGCTAATTACATAAACTTGGTCTGAATATGATGCCGAGACATAGTAGTTTAATAGTTTTCCATTAAGTATCGAGAAAGTTGCTGCTACGGGATTCAATTTTTCGTCAGATGAAAAGAAACAGAGTGTAATCATAGTGACCGTGATAGTACATTCCTTGACAAATATATATGTATCGTGCGTTTGTAAAAGTAGAAATTAGATCATATCATTAAAAGTGCCAAATGTGCAAATATTAAGAATTTTCATGGGTGTTTGGATTTTTGGTTTTCACCCTTCAGTATTTATGGAGGTAATTATGATGCTTCTTTGTCTCTTAATAACACATGTTTACAATTAACACAGATCGCAACACAACATACAAGCAACACATTCTTTGATCTTAACACTATTACGTATGACAACGGGAGGCCCTGTACGGAGGAATAGTTGCGCGGGCGGGACAGTGCTGTGACTATTCTATTCCCCGTTAAAATAATAGTCACTTCGCTCTCCGCAGGCTTGCAGTTTGTCCTGCGTAACCGCGTTCAGCCTGAATAAGCGAAGATGGAGGAAGCTTGGACGCCACCTAATAGGCCTATTTCACAGTGCAGCAGATGTATTTCTTGTGATAAACTAGTAGAACAAACTGAAAAACTATTCGACAACTTTGAATTTCTCCCATTAAAATAGGCCTTTCAAGACACATCCCAGTAGCTCAGAGCTAGCAGGTAGGCCTCCTACCCAAGAGGTCGATAGTTTGATCCCAGCACAATACAATATTTTTGTGCTTGTATTTTGGTTATAGATTATTTATTTAGGTAAGGTTAGGTTAGTCTAATCAAAATAATATAATATAGGCTATTCTGAAGAAAATATAATAAGTCGTCGCGCATGCGCAGAGCGGAGTGACTATTATTTTCACGGGCAAGAGAATAGTCACAGCACTGTCCCGCTCGCGCAACTTTCCTCCGTACATGGCCTCCCATCACAACCACAGAGTTCAAGACTGGAGCGCGCCCTAGACCGACGCCGTGATGCCAGTGGTCGCCATGATACTGCGCCCAATCCAGCTCATTATTCGATAGAGCACATACCACATTACGTGTTTGTATTTTATATATTAGCATCAGTAACTATCACGTTTATATGATCATCCCTTGGCATTCAGATTCCTTGTTTAAATTAAAACACAAATCACTGCGCATTTTATAAAGTGTCGAGATGGGGCTATAGAGGCTTGGTAACATGGCAGAAAGGGAGGTTCGTTTTTATCACCCGCCATGATCCTATAGTTACTATAGTCTGTGTCTTTTCAACTTACAGTAAATTGCAAAGTTCCCATCAAGATTTCTCAGTTATTTTGAAGGTTTTGAAGTGAAGTATGGTGCAAATTAAATAAATTTGGTCTTAATATGATTCAGAGACATACTGGTAGAAGTTTCATATATTTCCATCAAGTATCGATATATTAGTTGCTAAGGGATTCAATTTATCGTCAGTTGAATTGAAACAGAGTATAGTTCATGTGGTGCACGCTCTAGTCTCGAACTCTGATACCACAAGATCACCAGCTAAATTAGACAAACATTGACCACTTAGCCTACCTGGAAACACATAATTCGGTTAGAATTTATCACTTGTGATGATGGCCAGTTAAGGGCAGCAAATTAACACTAACTTGCTCACAAAGCTGTGTTCGGTTTGATTGTTCATAATCGTTCTTGGAAAAAAAAAAATATATATGTGATGGTCTGTCATGTAAGTGTTCTTTTGCTAGTTCGATTACTTATTTACACAGTTTAATACTAGATTACTCACAAGAATTCGTTCCGTTTGGTTGTTTCAAAGTTTCTAACACATAATTGCCTTAAATTCATCAACATTACAACCTTTATAAATTACATCTATAATCTCTGGATTGTTCAAAACTATTAATTTGTCATATTTTAAGAAGCGTATTCATAAATTATTCTAGTTATTTTTTAGTATCTTTTTTATATTATCTTGTTTGTTAGGTTTGTTAGAAAACAATATTTTTTCACTAGTCTCTTCTACTACCGTCTTGTAGAGCACTGATTATTGTGATTTATTTTTGTTATTCTCACTCATTAACGTCTATTATATAATTACCACAACCATATAGTCACACACATATCTACAACTGCATTTACTGGCATGGTAGCCAACACCTCGAAATCATACTCTGTATACCCAACGGGAGTCGAACCCTTGACCATTATCTACAGTATATTGAGCCACAGAACACTGTTATCACCCCTTCAGTACCATGACGCCCTTTCACCTTTGATTCTGGCTAAAGTTAGCTGACTTTATGCAGTTTCAGAAGGACCTATGTTATTAAGAGAGGTTATTGAGATTGTATTTACCATTTTGAGTCGTAGTGGTAGATTATAAACTAAAGAAAATCGATTAATGGTAGGCCTATTCAGAATATATATAATGAAAATGTCGGCGTGGCGGTGAAGGGGTTAAGTACAACTATAGCCAAAATTTCACGATATTCCTAAGGTCATAGACTTAACACCTTCCTTACCGGCGACGTCTTTTTCCTTTAAGCTTCATAAAATCGTCTAAATCCTATCGTATTGAAGACTGATGTCCTAAATATAGTCACCCATAAAATATTTGTATTTTTTACGTTCTGATTAGGGACACCTTTAACACATTGAAATATGAATGCAATTGTATATGCACAAATTAATTTATCTTGTTTGTCACTTAACACAGAATGAATAACGCCCATTATTTCATCACATTGGGTGAAAGGTCAAAATACGTTCTAGGGGTTCCAAATGTTTATGTTAGACTGTACTGTACTGTACATCAACTGTGGCTCAATATCGGATATCGATTCTCGGTGAGGGTAATTAAGAGTGTATGCCTAACATATCTCCATCTATATACCTTGTCTGATTCATGAATACACAGACGTAGTACTAGTTATGCTTACGACCTCTGATTCATGAATAAAAAGATGTAGCGCTGCACTTACGACTCATGAATACAAGGTCGTAGCGCTACACTTACGACTTCTGATATATGCATACAAAGATGTATCGCTAAACACCCGACCTCTGATACATGAATATAAAGACGTAGCGCTACACTCACGACCTCTGATACATGAATACAAAGACATAGCGCTACGCTCACAACTTCTGATACATGAATACAAAGATGTAGCGCTACGCTCACAACTTCTGATACATGAATACAAAGACATAGCGCTACGCTCACAACTTCTGATACATGAATACAAAGACGTAGCGCTACGCTCACAACTTCTGATACATGAATACAAAGATGTAGCGCTACACTCACGACCTCTGATACATGAATACAAAGATGTAACGCAAAACACCCGACCTCTGATACGTGAATACAAAGACGCAGCACTACACGATACATGTATACAAAGACGTAGCGCTACATTCACGACTTCTGATACATGAATACAAAGACAGCGCTACACTCACGATTTCTGATCTATGAATGCAAAGACGTAGTGCTACACTCACGATCTCTGATACATGAATACAAAGACGTAGTGCTACATTCACGACTTCTGATACATGAATGCAAAGACGTATCGCTACACTCACTCACGACCTCTGATTCATGAATACAAAGACGTAGCGCTACACTAATTCACGACTTCTGATACATGAATGCAAAGACGTAACGCTACTCACTCATGACCTCTGATTCAGGAATACAAAGATGCTGCGCTACACTCACGACGTCTTGCTAATATTGTTAAGATTATCGTAAAATTCATGTGGTATAAGTAGCACAAACCGTAACAGATCTGGTACACATAAACATTGTGTATTAATAATTTTGCGTGATACATATTAGTTTCGTATTATATATGTGGTTTGTAATGAATACCTAACTAATGAATCTTTTCAACATATGTTTAAATAAATAAAGACACAAATGCGTACGGTACCAATTTCCTTATAACCTACAGTATGTGTACCGTAATATTATTCACATGCACATTTTACAGTGGGCTTTTAAATACGCCAGGGGTTTAAGGGCTCTGGTATGAACTGCATTTAAAGTGGGAATTTGAGAAGCACAAAGTTTTTCGCTTTAGTCATAAAAGTAAAACATATATATATATATATATATATATATATATATATATATATATATATATATATATATATATATATATATATATATACTGCCACGCTTTTTGTAGCTTTTGTTTTCGTCGTTTATTTAATCGTGTAATATTTATATTTTAATTATTCTTTCCATCGTAGTTAATATTCTCTTGAATATATGTATTTCCCGATAATAATAAGTTACTTTAACCATTTTTTAAACCACGACAATTATAAAGCATGCCTTAGCGTTTGTATCACTATTAATATTCATAATTGCTCCTGGCCTGTTTTGATAATATCACAGAACTTTAGAAATGCAAGAAAGTCCTAATATAATGCAATAGTTTTAAGGGGAGATGGGCCTTGTTTTTGGTCTTTTAATAAATGTATTCCTTTATTTTATAGTTTCCTCACTAGTCCTCCATCAAACTTGAAAAAACATCCATAGATCCCTCTTCCACATTAATTTGTAAATTTTTCGGTAGAAAACTTTCCCGGTCAAAGGCCGGTTTTTCCAAAATTACTGGCTCACTATCGTTTGGCAGGACAAAAATCCACACGTAAATAGCACGAAATGTCTTAACATTGGCAAAGAAATGGGGCAAAAGGTCTTTAAATCGACAAACTAATGGGGCAAACATCTTAAAATCTGAAAACTTATGGGGCTAAATGTGATGGAGAAGAGGTTCTAGAAAAACGATCTATCTCCCCTTAAAACACTTCCTTCTGAAAATATGCACTAAAGTCTTGCCGGTATGTCTGATCAAGGGAATTTTAAAAGGTTCGCTGTTTGGAATTCTGAAGTTGACTCAGCCGTTCCAGGAGAGTTGTTGTTCCAGGAGAGTTGTTGTTCCAGGAGAGTTGTCATTCCAGGAGACTTGCCATTCCAGGAAAGTTGTCGTTCCATGAGAGTTGTCATTCCAGGAGAGTTGCCATTCCAGGAGACTTGCCATTCCAGGAGAGTTGTCGTTCTAGGAGAGTTGCCATTCCAGGAGAGTTGTCATTCTAGGAGAGTTGCCATTCCAGGAGAGTTGTCATTCCAGGAGAGTTGCCATTCCAGGAGAGTTGTCGTTCCAGGATAGTTGTTGTTCCAGGAGAGTTGTCGTTTCAGGAGAGTTGTCATTCCAGGAGAGTTGCCGTTCCAGGAGAGATGTTGTTTCAGGAGAGTTGTCATTCCAGGAGAGTTGTCATTCCAGGAGAGTTGTGGTTCCAGGAGAGTTGTGGTTCCAGGAGAGTTGTGGTTCCAGGAGAGTTGTGGTTCCAGGAGAGTTGTGGTTCCAGGAGAGTTGTTGGTCCAGGAGAGTTGTTGTTCCAGGAGAGTTGTTGTTCCAGGAGAGTTGTTGTTCCAGGAGAGTTGTTGTTCCAGGAGAGTTGCCGTTTCAGGAAAGTTTTCGTTCCAGATCTAGCAGAGAATTGCACATAAATTCACCCAGCACTGTTTTTATAAAGTTTTGGCTGTAGATGTGAATATCTTTGATGATAGTTTCTGTTAACTCCTTTATTCAGCTATTATTTGTACTCCGATTTTCTTTTGTGTTTAGTTTTACTACCATCAGACAACCCTTAATTTATTCTCACTTCAACTACATTAAAGTTTTCTTTTTACTTTTCCAACTCGCTCCCTAATTGATATCACTTTAACTACAATATATTTTTCTTCTTACTTGTCTTACTCCCTATTTTATTCTCAATTTAACTACATTACACTTTTCTTCTTACTTGTCTAATTCCCTCCCTAATTTATTTTCACTTAATTTCAATATATTTTTCTTATCGGTACTTGTATAACTCCCTCCCTACTTTATTTCTCAGTTTATCCACAATATATTTTATTCTGATGTCTTACTCTCCATTTTATTTTCACTTTAACTGCATTACATGTTTGTTTTACTTGTCCAACTCACTCCCTACTTTATTCTCTCTTTAGCTGCATTACATTGTTCTTCTGATCGGTACTTGGCTAATTCCCTCACTACTTTAATCTTACTTTAACTACATTGTGTTTTTATTTTTACTTGTCCAACTCTCTCCTTAATTTATTCACACAAGCAGAGATAAAAGTAACACCTCTTCTGCCTAAACGACGCACTAACTTCGCCCCCAAATCTGATCTCCGGGATTTACAGAGGCAAGCTGGGGGGGATTTTTAGGACACAGGGAAGTGGACAACTTATATTATCAGTGTCAAACTAGAGCCATTTTGTTTGAAGACTTGAATGATTATGAGAAGAAATACAAGAATATGGGTGGGGGGGGGGGGACAACTTATATCAGAGTGTCAAACTATAACACTTGTATTTGAAGACTTGAGTGAGTATGAGAAGAAATATATGAACGTCTACATTAAATAGCGTTGTTTTAACTATTTGTTCACTTTCAAAGTCCTTAATGGAACTATAAATAATATTTTTATCTTTGTATATACATGTACATTACATAAATAAAAATAGGAAAAGTGGGGATTGAGCATATAGATAGATAGATAGATAGATATACATTACACATTTTGTTTGAAAACTTGAATATGAGTAAATTAATTGTATGGAGCATAATTTTTATCAAGCCCCTATACAAAATGTCTTCTTCAGCTGTCTGGTCCCTGTGTACTGAAGTGTCTCTCGTCGAGCTCACAGGTGCGTATATTCGAAGCTTCGCTTATTTGAATCGCATATTGGGATTTGCGTATTTCAGAGTCGGGTGTAGAGCGTTGCGTATCTCGCATTTGCATATCAGGTCTTGCGTAACGTAACGGGGGACTGGGTAACTTGGTGTAAGCCTTAAGGGGGGTGACCTGTTTTTGTTCTGTCCTTTTCTATCTTTCTCTGGCTTGTATCCATTTGGCCCCATTCAGCCTACTGTTTTAAGACGTTTATCCCCATCCAGGTGTCAGTGTTTTACTGGTGAGCGGTAGCGAGCCAGCATATTTTTATTTTTGTTTGACAGCAGGCTAAATTTGTAAATTTTTCGATAGAAAAATTTGTCCGGCGAAGCCGGATTTCTTCATATAATGCTGGCTCGCTATCGCTCGCCAGGAAGAAATCGACACCTAGATGGGGATAAACGTCTTAAAATAGTTGGCTGAATGGGGCCGAATGGATACAAGCCAGAGAAAGAGAGAAAAGG
This sequence comes from Paralithodes platypus, assembly GCA_032716605.1. Taxonomy (NCBI): domain Eukaryota; kingdom Metazoa; phylum Arthropoda; class Malacostraca; order Decapoda; family Lithodidae; genus Paralithodes; species Paralithodes platypus. The sequence continues at coordinate 15,583,698 of CM064523.1, forward strand.
ACAGAAATAACAAGAAGCAGGTCACCCCCCTTAAGGTATATATAGGTTATAGGTGGATTTGCTTAGTCGTTTGAATTCGCGTTTTTGGATGTGTGGGTTTATTCGAGGTGTTGGTATTGTGTATATGGATATGGTTAGCTATTTGAATTCAATTTATTGGCTTGGTATTGTATAAATGCATTCAATTTGCTGTTTGAATTCATATTATTGGGTTTACTGGTATATTAAGGGGCTTGGTGTTGTATATTTGCATTCGGTTTGCTGTTTGAATTCATATTTTTGGGTTTGTGGATGCATTAGAGGGCTTGATATTATGTACGGTACGTGAATTCATATTTTTGGGTTTGTGGATGCATTAGAGGGCTTGACATTATGTACGGTACGTGAATTCATATTTTTGGGTTTGTGGATGCATTAGAGGGCTTGACATTATGTACGGTACGTGAATTCATATTTTTGGGTTTGTGGATGCATTAGAGAGCTTGATATTATGTACGTGAATTTGCGTAGCTGCTTGAATTTTTTTTTTTTTTTTTTCATGTATAGATTTGGCATCATGTAGTTGGATTACGCCTAGTCGACCTATTATATTTATGTTAGTCAATTTCGATTTTGGGTTTGGTGCCGTGCATTTACAAAGGCATACAAAGGAAGACAAGCAGCAACAGACCTATTAATCCTTACAAGGCTGATTGCAAAAAAAAAAAAGCAACAACCATCAACTGGAGGGCTTGTAGAAACGTTTACTGCATACAGTAAACGTTTCTACATTTTGCGGATTTGGAGAAGGGTTTATATTTATTTGGAGAAGGGTTTATATTTATTTGGAGAAGGGTTTATATTTATTTGGTTTTACGTGTTTGAAATTCATGTGTTTGGTTTGTAAATTGTTTCAGGAATTGGTGTAGAGAGAGAGTGTGTGTGTGTGTGTGAGTTTATAATGCGATATCAGCCCTTTTGCAGTATATTCAATCCATCTTTCCCTCATCCTATGACTTGAATGACTTCAAACTCCATGTGTCCAGACAATTTGGCTCGAACATTCCTTGATTTTTGCCCTGTCACTCGTTCAACTCTGAGGGAGGCACTCGTCACAATTAGTTTTGTCTTTTCGGCCCTTTTGTCTCGCTCATCCACACAGAACAAATATATATACGTGTAAATATCATGTTGTTTATGTGTATATTTTGCATATTGTTGTAAGGAATATTTTTTTTATGATTTCTAATTTACTTTCATGCTGTAACATTTCCTTCATTTATGAATACCCTTTACGTACAAGTGTGCCAAAATTATTTTAACATCATTCCTATGCCATGGCTTTCTAGGATAATACTATCTTAACAATTATAATATATTGTTGTTTGCTCTTAAGGGGGGATGTGCGTAAATATTTGCTCATCTATGTATCTTTTCATTATTATTTTAGTGTCCTCCCTAAATCGTTATAAATAGACATGACCAAGACTCTCCTTCAACATGAATTTGTACATTTTTCGATAGAAAAATTTCCCGGCCGAAGGCTGGTTTCTCTTGAATTACAGGCTCGCTATCGCTCGCCAGGAAAAAATCGACACCTAAATGACACAAAAAGGCTTAATAGTGACAACAAAATGAGGCGAAAGGTCTTAAAATCGCCAAACTAATGGGCCGAAGGTCTAGAAATCTGAAAACGAATGGGGCTAAGCTGGAGGAAGAAGGGGTACCAGAAAAACGACCCATCTCCCCTTAAGATTACAATACAGCAACAAAGGAGTAGACGTCTTGGTGGATTTGAGAAGGCGTCCGAAAACAACCCTTGGCGACAACTCCAAATCAATGATATACATAGACATAATTTTAGTTTGTTGCACTATCATCCTCAATTAACCCTTCCACGCACAGGATGCAATTTGAGCCTATTTCTTTGATACTTTAAAGCCTTTATGACCATCAGGGGTGTTGAGAAACCTTTAGTTATTTACTTCAACCTCTGCAGTTGTCTTTGAGTTAGCTGTGGTCAGAAAATTAATTTTGGAGAGGTAATTATAAGATTGAGAGCACTCTATTTCTGATTGCTAATCGGCAACCCCTGCGTCCACACGTGCGTAAAAGGGTTAGACATCTTTATGACGAGATGTAATATGGGCATCACTTTTTCTGGGATCAGCTTCCCAGAAGCTGGGTGTGCTCAACCGCCTCTGGGGGTTCTTTACCCCTGTGCAGCTTCTTGCTCTGTACTGGGCACAGTACGTCCATGTATTGAGTGTTGTTCACACATGTGGGAAAGATCCTCTCACACAGCACTTCTAGACAAAGTAGAAAAGAAAGCCATCCGTCTCATTAACTCATGTCCACTCACCAATTCTCTGCAGTCTCTCTCTCTTCGCCGCAATGTTGCATATCTTTCACTATTCTACCGCTGTTGCAATAATCAGTGTTCCTCAGAGCTCTCTGTGTATACCACCCCCTCTTCATAGAGCACGTAGCATCCGTCTTGCACCGCAATCCCACCCCTGCTCTGTGCAGCTCTCCAACCCAAGAGTGAAATGTTATTCTCAATCTTTCTTCTATTCAACAGCTGAGACCTGGAACTCTCTCTCCCAGAATCAGTCTTTCCCTCATTAAATTGTTTCAAACTCTGTGTGTCTAGGCATTTTGGCTTGAACGTCTCTTGATGTTGGCCACGTCACTCTTTCAACTCTGGGGGAAGCACTCGTCACAGGCAGTTCTGCCTTTTGTCTCTTTCACATAGAAAACAAAAATCACAAATATTGGGGTCTATTGAATGTAACTTTAAATTTACTCACCTTTAGATCAAACAATATTTGTCAGTGATACTTTTAATTTACTTTAGTACTTTTGTTTACCACTTGTTTCAGAACTTTTAGTTTGTTTGTTTGATTGATAGAACTACCCCAATCACATATAATAGTTTCCATATATTATCCAATTTTGTATGTTTGTGGGATTTAAGTAGATTGGCTCTAATTTCTCCAGTCTAGTTTCTTGTGTATAACTCCGCTCTCTTATGAGTACATATTTTTCTGTGGTTCGACTTGCATTCCTAAATGTATTTTGTATTAATGGAAAACTCCTTGGCATATGTTTACTCTTCATTTTGATGAGTACGGTATAATTGGTATTGAACTACTAACGTTAAATTCATGGCAATTATTACTCACCTTTGTTATGCCGTCGTTCGTGATGTAACAACGGTAATTACTCTCATCGTTGCCGGTACATCGTATTCGTAGCTTGTATATTATGTCTCAGGGTTCAGTTAATTAAGGTGTCCTCTTTGGACGTTGGCCGTGGTTCTGCTTTTGAACCGGACACAGACCATGAATATTGGGGCTGAAGCAGCTCTGGCAGGTCATTTTAACTTTACCTGAGAATGACATAGCTGGAGTGCCTCGAATAGAGTCGGCTATAATGGAGTACTCTATAGCCTGGAGTTGCTTGGGTGTCTGTACAGAGTTGTAGTTGGGTGTAGCTCTGAAAGAATCGATGTGGGCTTGAGCTGGAGTGTTGTACTATAGTGGGGTTACGTAGGTCTATTCAAGTTCTATGGAGGGTTTAATTAATGGATGTGTATTATTGGAGTTGTTGTTCTTGAGTGTTCCAGAAATACTATAATTGGGTGAGTAGTAGGTCTATTCAAGGTCTGACTATAACTGGGTGATAAGTAGGTCTATTCAAGGTCTGTGGAGGGTTTAAATGATGTGTGGGATTGAAATTGTTGTTATCGAGTGTTCCAGAAATACTATAATTGGGTGATAAGTAGGTCTATTCAAGGTCTGTGGAGGGTTAATTGATGGGTAGGATTGAAATTATTGTTATCGAGTGTTCCAAAAATACTATAAAAGGGTGATTAAGTAGGTCTATTCAAGTTCTGTGGAGGGTTTAATTAATGTGTGATATGGAAGTTTTTGTTATTAAGTGTTCCAGAAATACTATAATTGGGTGATAAGTACCGTAGGTCTATTCAAGGTCTGTGGAGGGTTTAATTGATGTGCAGTGTTGTTATTGAGTGTTCCAGAGATTAAAGTTGGCATATCTGGAGTGTAGAGTTGTACTTTATTCTTGAATTGCTGAATGTGGATGGCTTAACCGCAGTAAGGAGCATTTGATTATTTCGAAGACAGAATCTAGATATTAATAACTTGTCACTGATTCATGTACATGTGAATAATATTGTCTACCATGTAATTGACACCTTAAACATTACAAGAGTCACAGTTGTACCTCCTTTTTCTATACTTAAATATTAGAATGCGAGAGAAAGATGTATCTATCTAGTAATAATATTGACTCCATATTGTATTATTTTGTAGATGTAAAGAAAACAAATGCCATAGTAACTTTCTCTGTACCACGTGTCCATCCTGCCATGAAAACTTCCAGACTTGTTTTGCCTCAATCAAGTCTCTAAACCTGGACGATCAATCCAAGCCTCCTATTGAGTAAAGGTCCCGTCTCTGAAGTGAAACAAGGAGTCATAAGGTGGTATTCTTAAACAATGTTGTCCCTTCGCAGCGCCTGATACCGACCTATTATTGTGGGAATGAGTGTTGTCTACAGAGATTAGATGGATTAACACTTCTACCTCTACGGGTAACGTCAAAGGTTCAGCTCATTTGGTCCATTAACCCTTTCAAGCTCCAATACGCGTTTCTGTTCTGTTTTCTGGCTACTATTCGATGATTTTATTCAGATTAGTAACGGTATATAGGGTTCAAAGGGTTGATTGAGATAGTATTTACCCTTTTAATACCCACAGATCCTTTCTAAGCTGCATAAAATTGTCTAATGATAGCCAAAACAAACTTCTAAAATGCGTCCGAGCTTCAAGGGGTTAATAACAGCGCCACGAAGGGAACGAAATGTTTAAGAATATCACTCTTAGTATTATCTCAGCACGAAAATCTCCTAACACTGGCTGGCGAAAGTAGAGAAGCCATAATCATGTCTCAACAAAGTCACTTCACCCTTTCAAGATCCAATACGCAGGTATTTTCTGTTTTCCGGCAATTAGTAGACGATTTTATTCAGATTAGGAAGGATGTATGGGAGTCGGAGGGTTAATTGAGATAGTCTTTACCCTTAGAATTCCCACAGATCCTTCTTTAACTGCATCAAATCGTCTAATGATAGCCAGAATAAATCGTCAAAATGCGTCACAATCTTGTCTTTACCCTTATCATTCCCACAGATCCTTCTTTAACTGTATAAATAAACTGTCAACATGCGTCACAATCTTTAGTCTTTACCCTTATAAGTCCCACAGATCCTTCTTTAACTGTATAACATCGTCTAATGATAGCCAGAATAAACTGTCAAAATGCGTCACAATCTTTAGGCTTTACCCTTATAAGTCTCACAGATCCTTCTTTAACTGTATAAATAAACTGTCAAAATGCGTCACAATCTTTAGTCTATTCCCACAGATCCTTCTTTAACTGTATCAAATCGTCTAATCATGGAAAAAACTATCAAAATCCACCCTAATGTTCAAAGGACCTCTATCAAAGGAAACAAGCGCCGTTATCTTGTTTCCATAGCGATTCTGTACCTCGTCCTTGAGTTGTTTGGCCCCACTAGGGTTCTAAATCACCTCCTTGAAACCCTAAAGGATATGGAGGCTGGTGAGGAGGGTAGAATCTAGGCTCAACATTCTTGCCATATTTCTGGTGGTGTTAAGGGGGGATGGGTCTTATATATTTGCTCCTTTGTATATATTTGCCTATTTATTTTTAGTTTCCTCCCTAGATCTCCATCAAACTTTAAAAAAAAAACATGCATTATATCCCCCTTCTAAATTAATTTTTACATTTTTCGGTAGAAAAATGGCCCGGCCAAAGGCCGGTTCTTCCAAAATTACAGGCTCACTATCGTTCACCAGGAAAAACATCGACACCTGAAAAGCACAAAAGGTCTTAATATTGACAAAAGAATGGGGCGAATGGTCTTAAAATCGCCAAACTAATTGGACAAATATCTTAAAATCTGAAAACTAATGGGGGCTAAACATGAGGAAGAAGGGGGACCAGAAAAACGGCCCATCTCCCCTTAAAAGTTTCTTAACCACCAAGTAAGACATTCATCCTGTTGAAATACTGAAGCAAGTTGTCATATAATTACCTCTTCATAAAACTTCCTTATTTCACCCAGATGATTGATTGAATGATCACTCAATTCAAAATGTCCAAGTCTTCACCATTATTTTTAAAGTTCCTGTTGAATTAAAAGCTGTAGTGTTGCCTCGGCACCAAGTTCTTAACATTGACTTAAATGAAACGGAAGTCATAATCATGTCTCCACACAAAGTAGTTTAACCTTAATCCGCAGAACATTTTAACCTTGTTTCAGTACCACGTCTCTCAACTTCATTATTTGTAAGCTTGCTCCCCAAAAATCGAAAATGGCAATCGAGTCTTTGTACCAACTCATTTAACTTTGATTAGTTGAAAAGGGAGTCATAATCTTTCCTACGGAATCCAGTTGATCAACATATAACATTGAAGCCATATTCTTGCTGTGGTAGTCAATCAATCAGCAGAAAAAGAGTCATGATCTCGGTTTCAGCAAAAATTGCTTTGTACACAATATTATATTCTCCTTCAGTTCGTACCCACTGGTGTCACTTCACCCTTCACTCCTACATCCCACCTTGAGTGTCACTGAGGTGTCTCCTTGAAGGCCCAAGTAGTAATAGTGGCTGTGGAGGTGGGCTCCTGCCTCAAAGCTCATGTAGGATCTCTGGCATGTGGCAGGAGTTGATGAAGTTATGATTCTTGGACGTTTTTACCTTGTCCAAAGGATTTGAAAGTCAATAAGTCTACAAGTCTGTACACCCTATTGCTTAGCAGAAACTTATAAGCTTGGTCTAGGTAACCAGTTGCTGGTTTTGTATGCAGTCATTCAATTACCCTGTCGCTTCATATAGAAGTGTTTCACCTCGCCCTTCTCTCCTGCGGCCCCTATTGAGTGCGGGGTGCCTCCTTGAAGACCCAAGTGGTGGTGGAGGCTGCGGAGGAGGGCGAGGTCCGGGCTCAGAACTCCCGAAGGATCTCTGGGGTGTTGCGGTTGTTTGATTTGTTGGGTTTCTTGAGGACCGAGTACTGGGAGCCAAACTCAAGCTCTTCAGCCGGCCCGCAGATCTTGTAGGCGCAGCAGGCAACCACACACAAGGCGATCAAGGCCCCGAGACACATGGCGGTTAGTTGCATGGCTAGCACGATGTCTGCAAAGAGAGAAAGAAAATAGTTTGTTAATTATTAAAGCTTATATATACAGTATAATATATTGTTGTAACATTGTGTTCTAGGTCTCAATATAATTTAAGTTAATAAAGCCATAAAGTCGCTGCCTATCCTTGAAGTTACAATGCTATTCATTGTACCCAACTCTATTTTTTGTTATAAGACTGAAGAGGTAAAATTTATAATAGGCTAGCCTTAGCAATGTCAATCGGCTCGCTCACATTAACCCCTTCTGTACCGGCGACGTATTTATATTTTTATTCTAGATATATTTAGACGATGTATACAGCTAAAGAAGGATCTGTGGTAGTAAGAAGGATGAAGTGAATTACTTAGAAGTCTGTTAATAGCTGGAGACCCTTTTTTGATACAATCGTATAATACCCAGAATAAAGTTAAAAGGATGGCACCGGCACTGAGGGGGTTAAGCATGATACTCGATATTTTCGTTTAGGTCGCATGACTTATGGATACAGACATGCCTTTATGACCATCCTGAATTTCACCAAGGCCCTCCTATCTTTATTATCGAAAATCTAGTTGTTGATATTGATGGTTTTGATGGGAAAATGTAAGCTTTATTATGGCCTTGATAGTATAATATAAGCTTTATTATGGCCTTGATAAGCACAAGTACCACGTTTATCGCCTTCTCGAATGGTTTCCGCTACTGGGAGCGCACCTGTTATAGAGGTATTTGAATATAAGATAGATGGTTAACCTATTTTGAGACACCCTATTTATCTAACTGTCTATCTGTCTCTCTCTCTCTCTCTCTCTCTCTCTCTCTCTCTCTCTCTCTCTCTCTCTCTCTCTCTCTCTCTCTCTCTCTCTCTCGGTATCCATCCATCCATCCATCTATATCTATCTATATCTATCTATATATCTATCTATCTATCTATCCATATCTATATTTGTTTGTCTCTCTGTCTATCTAACTATCTATCTGTATGTCTATCTATCTATCTATCTATCTACCTATCTACCTACCTATCTATCTATCTATCTATCTATCTATCTATCTATCTATCTATCTATCTATCTATCTATCTATCTATCTATCTATCTATCTATCTATCTATCTATCTATCTATCTATCTATCTATCTATCCATCCAAGCTCCCCCACACAACCTTCCGTACCTTCCCATGTCATCTTCCTGGACTGAGCGTTGGAGATGCTGCCATAGTTGCCGTGGCTGTTGCCTGCCGCGCCCTTCCCCGCCTTCCCCCCGCGGCACTCGCCACCGGGGCATACTGTAGGAGGAGGAGAGGGGAGGTGTATGGAGGGAGGGAGGGAGGAGTGTGTGGAGGGAGGTGAGAGGTAGTGTGGATGGAGAGAGGAAGGGACGGGAGTTTTAGGGAGGGGTTGGGTGTGTGGAGGGGGGTAGAGATGAGGGAGGATGGGAAGGGTGTATGTTTGAGAGAGGGGGAGGGAGGGGGGAGAGAGAGAGAGAGAAGAATACATTAAATTAGTCATGGCGTCAAAAAGGTTTGGTGTTTTGGTGTGGATGGTTTTTAATGTGGGTGTGGGTGTTTTTGAATGAGTGTGTGTGCGCGTTTGAATGTGTGTGTGTGTGTGTCTGTGCGTGTGTGTGTGCGTTTAAATGTATTTGTTTGTGTGTGTACCATAAATTTGGGTCCCTATTATTCTTTCAACTTTGGGAAGGACACTTGTTACAGGCAGCAATGCCTTTTGTCTCCTTCAAACCCATTGATTTATATACCGGTATATATATATATATATATATATATATATATATATATATATATATATATATTTTTTTTTTTTTTTTTTTGGGGGGGGGGGGGGGGCAATATCAAGGCCTTTCGTGCCATGTAGGTGTTGATTTTATCCTGGCGAGCGATAGCAAGCCTCTGATTTAGGAAGATTATATTTTTCTGCCAACAAATATACAATCTTATCTCGAAGGGGGGTCTTGGGGGTATTGTTTTAATGTGTTATGGGAATCTAGAGAACAAACTAAAACCCTCCCCATCAATAATTCACTTGATTGAAGAAGGTTAGGAAAGCCATAGTTAGTTTAGTCTGTGGTTCGAAATAAATTGCATGAAGAGCTTTTACGTCAATTTTTGACTGGGAAGCGCCTAGCATTTCCAGACGCTTGGCATTGATATTGGCAACTTTTGATTGATGATAGATGATTTAAGGATACTGTTTTTGTATAAAGTGTTATGCCCGATCATAATTGCCGATATACTGTATATTGATGGAAGATGGTATTTTGGGATTGAGTCATATATATATATATCCAGTATATGAATATATCAGTAATACACGTTACTTCTATTCAAATGTTGTGTCTTATTAGGTGAAATGTAAGAGTAACATACATAATAAATAATAATATCTCAATACTTACCATACAGATTATACAATATATAATTTGCAATAACATAGTTGTCGTGAATGTACTGAAATATCAAATACACAATGTAAGTATATGGTGGTAGTGCCAGACATCAACATATGTTATAACCTCAGTAATGTGTTCAGCCCAAAATATAACTTACATCAGTGCGTACTGTTATTTATTTATTTAATCTGTTAATTAAACACTCTACAGTATTTGTATTGTCTATATTCCTGTAAAATAAGGATTAATAGATAATCGCCGGCGCGGTACATATTATACACTTGTTTCACTTTTAAACCCTTTAGGGATTCTGATGAGTTTTGACAATCTCCTCGCACCCCTTGCCTCTGTTTCGCCTGACAGTAAAATAGGTTACGTGCCAGGGTGAAAAGTGGTCTTCGGATTCTCTGGCCCTTCAACCCATTAAAAAAAAAAAAAAAAAAAAAAAAAAAAAAAAATATATATATATATATATATATATATATACACACTCTATATGCTTTGCCGACCCTATAAAGTAATGGTGTGGAAATCCCGTGGATTTAAATCCTAATGGGTAGCCTATAAATGGAAGAGACGTGAATGGATTTGCATGAATTACAGACGTTAAAACCGATAACCCGTCTATGTGACAAGTGTATTATATTTGATAGATACATTATTTATTATTATTATTTATTTGTATTATTATATTTATTATTTTCGGTATGTTTAGTATTATATAGGATATTCTGTTGTATTTATTTGTTATTTTATTATTATTTTTTTTTTTGTATTATATTTTGTTACAGTATTTTGTTCAATTAACCCACTCAGTATTCTACAGTAGGCCGCATTTTCACTTAATATACTGGCTAAATTTAGACTATTTTATTCAGTTTTGGAAGGCCCTTTACGAATCAAGGGGGTAAAATCTATCTCAAGTAACCCTCAATCTCCACAATTCCTGCCAGCTGAAGAAAATCGTCTACTATTAGCCGGAATAAAAAGAGGAATGGTGTTCTCGATTCTTTAAAGGGTTGAGCTGTCTTCGTTTCGTTGATTATACATGAAGAGGGTACCACATGATTATTTTACATGTTAGTCATTTTAAAAATACTTCTGTTCATTAACTGAAAGTCATAAATAGCACAATGAATTATTATATAAATGCATAAACGTTTACTGTTTGTCTAGATCGATTCTTGAAGTTTGTTTAAGCGGTTTGTAGAGTGTGTGAATTGATGTAAAACATGTACAGTAGTTTATATTTGCGTTAGTCTATTTTATGATCTAGTCACCTACTAAACGAGACGGAGAAAAGGGTGAGGGAACGCGAAAGTGGTCCCGGACCCTAAGAATTCGAACTGTAAATGTTGTTTCTGTTCGGTCTCTTCAGTCGGCCACCCCCAGCTTTGGGATATGTGCCCGAGTACGTACATACATACATGTATGTGGCTGATCCATTATGACAAGTGGATGAATTAGGTGGAAGGGAGACACAGGAAAAAGTTGGAATTCTTTATTACTCCTACGTAGAACGCATCCTCAGAGAGATTGAAGATGGGTTCTGCGTAGCCCGAAACGTAAGAGTAATAAGAATGCAAGCTTTGTCCTGTGTCTCCCTTCCACCTAATACATACATGTATGTTATGAAGGTAAATTAAACTAATGAAGTGGCATGGGATATCATTAATTTTCCGAATCAAAACATCATTACCTGTAATATTCTTTGTTTTACTGGCTCCATCAGTGTTTTATATATACCGGTAATTAGTTTACCACTGTTAATAGCCTCACATAAATTCCTATTTCTGTTTTATCTCTCCATCCATTATTTGCTTCTCATGTCTAGTTTAATTATCTTCCCGAGTCAACAAGTTATCAGAAAGCGTGGAGAAGTAATTCCTCACGACACAAACTCCGGGACCGACGATTCTGAGCCGCGATAACCCCGGCGGCATTTTAACTAGCGGTGAAGTTTGTGACATACCCAGTGAGGGATGGAGCGAGTTGATGAATGGGCTGGGAGGGAGGTGTGGGAGGGAGGGAGACGGGACAGAAAGTGGAGTTCCTAAGACGTGTATGGTCGCGCTAATAAGTCATGTCCCACCTGTCATTACGTTTGGCTCGCTCTGTGCTGTATTAATGGCTGTCAGATGTTGAATAGGGCGGGTAAGTGTAGGAACAGGTTTGTATATTTCACTCGATATGAAGAAATTAAGCTTAGATATTGCTGATACCAAAAATTGATCAAAACATTATTGGTGCCCAGACATAATTTATTAGCGCGACTGTACGGTCAACTCGTTTAATCCGCGGAGTCTCAGAATATTGTTTAGGATTATGAAAAGCTTAAAAGTTAATGTTTAAAAAAAATGTGCAATGTATAAAATGGAAAGGAGATTAATTAAGATATGACTGTATACTCTATATAATTTCGTACAGCAATATGAAAACCTATAATTGCATAACTAACATTTCGGATACTGTGCATAATCAATGTATTTTGTTATGTTATTTATGTTACGCTAGTTAGCAAGGGAAAGGGGGAAGTGTTTATTTATTGGTTGATTTATTATTTGAGACGTAAAAGAAAGTGGGGTTGTTAAGAAATGTGTATAATCACTCTATTAGGGGTTATATATAGGGTATGTTACGCTTAGCAGGGGGCCCACCTCGTTTTTTTTTCTATCTCTCCTCTCTCTCTCTGAGTTGTATCCATTCGGCCCCATTTATCCTACAGTTTTAAGACTTTTATCCCCATCTAAAGTGTGAGTTTTTCCTGGCGAGCGGTAGCAAACGAGCATATTTTTTGAAAGTGTGTTTGACAGCAGGCTAAATTTGTACATTTTTCGATAGAAAAATTTCTCCGGCGAATCCGGATTTCTCCATACAGTGCTGGCTCGCTATCGCTTGCCAGGAAGAAATCGACACCTGTATGGGGAGACACGTCTTAAAACAGTAGGCTGAATGGGGCCAAATGGATACAAGCCAGAGAAAGAGAGTTTGGGGGAGAAAAAAAAAATCAGGTCACACACCCCCCCCCCCCCTTAATATACTCATTCCTGAACTGGGTACAATCGCCTGGTGGCCGCTAGAATATCACCCACTTAAATAGTCCATAGTGGGAAATTGGAAGACGTGTGGAATAAAAATTTACAGGAAAGTAAAAAAATATATATATATATATATATATATATGTAAATAAATGTAGCACACACACACACACACACACACACACACCCACACACCCACACACACCCACACACACCCACACTCGTCGAAAACAATTATCCGCAAAAGCTATTCAGTTACCCAAATAGAATAATAGCCCGAGATTACTTTTACGATATAAGGGGGGTCACCGTTTTTTTTTATCTTTCTCTCCTTTTCTCTCTTTCCCTGGCTTGTATCCATTCGGCCCCTTTCAGCCAACTGTTTTAAGACGTTTATCCCCATCCAGGTGTCGACTTCTTCCTGGCGAGCGATAGCAAGCCAGCATTGTATGGAGAAATCCGACTTCACCGTAGATATTTTTCTATCGAAAAATGTACAAATTTAGCTTGATGTAAAAAACGAAAATACATATATATGCTGGGGAAAATATTGACACCTGCATGGGGGTAAACGTCTTGAAACAGTAGGCTGAATGGGGCCGAATGGATACAAGCCAAAGAGAGAGGGAGAGAAAGATAAAAAAAAAAAACGAGGTGGGCTCCCCTAACTGAGCTAACTGTGCGTGGCAAGTGTAATAATGGTGAAGAGAGTTTGGGGAAAGTGAGGAGGAAAGCACGTTGAGGTAGATTGAATTGCTGTGCGTGATTGTGTGGGGGAGAGAGAGAGAGAGAGAGAGAGAGAGAGAGAGAGAGAGAGAGAGAGGTTGTGCGTGTATTTCTAAAAACATGTTTTACTCTGAGTAGGAATATGATTTGTATATATATATATATATATATATATATATATATATATATATATATATATATATATATATATATATACAGGTATATTTGAGAGCGGTGGAAATGAGTTACGTGAGAAGTGCGTGCGGAGTTACATGGAGGGATAGACAGACGAATGAGGAAGTAAGAAGGAGGTGTGGTGTGGAGGTAGATGTGATGAAAAGTGTGAACAGGAACAAGTTGAGATGGTTCGGCCATATGGAATGTATGAAAAGCGAGAGAATGACTAAGAGGGTGTACGAGAGTGAGGTGGAAGGACAGAGAGGGAGAGGTGCACCGAAGGAGAGGTGGAAGGATGGAGTGAGGAAGTATATGGATGAAGGCGGTGCTGGTTTGGAGGAAGGTCGTTGACTGACTGGGGACAGAGGTGCATGGGGGCGGTTCGTTCGTGGCCACCCCTTCGGGGATCACGGCGTCAGGCAGTATATATATATATATATATATATATATATATATATATATATATATATATATTTGGGGGGTAGTGTGGAGAGATAAAGTGATAAAGTGTGTATGTGTGTGAGCGAGAGATAGAGAAAGAAAGAGAGAGAGGGGGGGGCGGGGGGAAATAATTGGAGCCTGCGTGTGTAGGTTGTAAATGGGAGAGTGAGAGTGAGAGAGCGAGAGAGAGCGTGCGTATGAGTGTTTCTGACTGAATACTATGTTTTGTTTTCGAATGGGAATAGGAGAAATTAGCAAGTGTTTTAAGGGGGGATGGTTCACTTTTTGGGCGATTTTTAAACGTATTAATTATTTTTCTAGTTTCCTCCCTAGACCTCCATCAAATTTAAAAAAAAAGCATCCATTAGATCCCCCTTCTAGATTAATTTGTACATTTTTCGGTAGAAAAATTTCCCGGCCGAAGGCCGGTTCTTACAACATTACAGGCTCACTATCGTTCGCCAGTGAAAAAATCGACACCTAAATAGCACGAAAGGTCTAAATATTGACGTAGAAATTGGGCGAAAGGTCTTAAAATCGACTAACTAATGGTGCAAACATCTTAACATCTGAAAACTAATGGGGCTAAACATGAGGGAGAAAGTGGTCCAGGAAAACCGGCCCGTGTCCCCTTAAGAGAGAGAGAGTGTGTGAATGAGTTGAAAGGTCTATGAAAGGTGTTGTAGCTTAGAGAACGGATAAGGTTTGTAGTACCGTAAGTAAAGTTGAACACTATAGGAGAAAAACACGTACGTAGGCATATTGAATGTTC